>CM067491.1:13366489-13396705 GCA_034552555.1 Semaprochilodus insignis
CCCAGCTCTGCCTCACTCCCCCTGCACTACTCGCTATAGACCCACTCTGACAGTAATTCAGTGGAGGCAGGTTTGGATCTCAAATCCAAATAAATGACCTCAATTCACTTCATATACATGGGCAATGAGGGAACTGCATCCAAACTGCATTTTGTTCTTTCATCTTAAAATAGCCCTAAATTTGATTATGTCCAAACAATTGTACTGTTGTTCCTAAACTGATGGATTTTTATAGACACCTTCAAACTGTATTCTACTCTGCCATTACTGCACATTGGAGTATTGTCCATTACCATATTTTAAAGGCTTGCAGCATAAACTGAGCAATATATGTCTAGTGTGTATGTGTGTTTGTGTGTGTGTGTGTTTGTGTGTGTTTGTGTGTGTGTGTGTGTGTTTGTGTGTGTATGTGTGTGTGTGTTCAGTTCTGGATCTTTTGTCCATATTTCTAGGCTTTGTTGTATGTGCTGTTTACATAAGAATTCTCTGCTTCTCTCTATATTAGGTGCAAATAGGCCTTGTGGCTACCAGCCAAAAAATGCCCAAAGCAAACAGTGTTGTGCCTCAGCTTAATGGTAGCAGGGCCTTGTATCAGCACTGACGGAGACTTAGTTAAACACAGACGATAAAGCGGTATTAAAAATATTTTGTGTTTTTACAGAGACTCGCCTTGTGCTTCAACGTGCAAGATTAATTAGCTAAGCCCTGAAGCTTGTGTTGAAAACGAACGTTGCCAGATATTTGCCTTGATTGCAGTATGTGTGCGAGAGTGCGTCTGTCTCAAAGTGTCTGTAGACTTAAAAGTATAAGCTGATTTTAAAACGAGTATCAGTATCAGGAGTTTACACCAGGTAATAGCATTCTTAGACGTCTGATTAGAGGCACGTGTTTGAGGATTAAGGGTTGGCCAAAGCAGGTTTTACAAATTTCTCCAATATGTTAACTTCCCTGCTCAGTCCGAGATTGACGAGCTTAACCATGCCACTATGTTGTGTAGTAGGACTGAATAAACAAACTTCTTCAGAATAAAACCTATTGCATCCTTCTTAACTTACAATGGAAGTCAATGTGACCAGATTTTTCCAAGTAATTTTGGACCATTCCTGTTGATCCATTTGTCATGAAATTGTAATACAATGCAAACTGAAACGGGAGTTTTCATATTACGCAAATAAGGGCATTTTTTGATGAATGGGCCAAAAGACATGGCTCAAAATTATGTGGGGAAAAAAATCTGGTTACACTGACGTCTCCTGTAAAGTCAGTGTTTTGGAGGTACAAGTTTTATTTTGAGAGCAGCGATATATACAATTATTATTCTCACAGATATCCAATATTATCCATTGACTATTTTAGCTAATAAATACTTCATTATAATGAATTAAATGCACTGCCATTTCAATTTAATGCATGCATGTGATGGGTGGGGGTGGACAGAAGACATCAGGACCCCGTCATTTGTATCCAAACTAGCCCGGAAGATATCAGTGACGTTTTTGAGAAAAAACCTCTTGTTACTCTGCACTGTGCATGTAGTCTAATGGTATGCATATATAAGCTCACTGGACACCTGTGGCAGAAACATACCTAATAGAGTGTAATAGCTGCATGAGCACAAATAACAACAGTGATTCAATTACGCATAGACTGGACAAGATTCAGGATGTAGGTGACATCAGTGTTCAGACACCCTTGCATCAAAGAATTGCGCAGTTGGGCCAGATTTGTTGGATGTCTTCCCTGGCACAATTCTGAGGAGAATTTTCTGTAGACTAGGATTTTAGCCACTGCTGGTAGACTTGTGTGACCGTACACTTCCATACACCTGCAGATTCAACTACTTCCTTCACACTATGGCCATTGGCACAGCCAAATGCAATCACTCCTTTTAGCCAATCATTAACATCTGCTTTGCGACCCATTTTCCACATATTAAACGAGGCATTCACTGCACTGTACCACCTCATCTCAATCTATGAATCCCGTCCCACTCTACAGGTATTTATAGCCCCATCATCCTTGAGCAGCAACATCTGCAGGAGCCTGAAGTGACTACCACCTTAGACACAAAAGGTGGCATTTTTTTGTCTGGTGAGCTTATAATACCATTAGAATACATGCACCATAATATAATTGAATTATATAATATATTTATTTATTGCAATAAATTACAGTACGACATCACAATGTGGATTTTCCCCAGTATCATTCAGCCCTGCTATGTAGGCTTGTGAGACAGACAGATACTGACTGTTACCGGCCACTGCAAGTACAGCTACAGTAGGTGCAGTGACACTGGTACTTCCTCCCTTTTCCCCTTCATATGAAGTCATGAAGCCGTTCATGTGGTTAGGAACAGACCAGTCATATGTTACTTATATGTGCACTGTGCACCTTTGAAGTCTGTTTCTTTTGGATTTAGTCGCCAGAGCCCAGAGTGAATGATGCATGTGCTGTCTGCTGGCCTGCTTATCTCGGTGTGCCAGCCGAAGAATTCAGACTGAGTAGTCACAGCAGCCATAACAAAGGACAAATAGCACAGTTACTGCAGCCTTTAAAGGACTGTTAGTCCATGTGTTACAGGGCTTAAAGATGGATCACGTGGCAAAAGTGTGAAATCGCTATACCTACACTACAACATGACACGTACATGACTTGGGAGCCACATTTATATGCCCCCTTAAAGAAATCAGTTCTCCTTAAGTACTGAATACTACACAATGTGCTTATGGTGATATGGAAAGTGGGGTGGTTATGATACCATGGTCATATCAGCCACCCCTCATTTCAGAAAGATTTCAGACAGTCTGAAGCAGACACAGGAAAAACAGATAAATTAAATAAGAGGAGACACACCCATGCCCACTGGGGAGGGGTATTAGTCAGGATGTGCAGGGTGACCAGTGGTCTGTCTGATGTAGAGATAAGAAAGTACAGAACTCCACCCTGCAGCACGCATACACACGCTGCTGGCAGGTCGTGGTGTGTGATGGGAGTGGACGTCGTCCCCTGAGCTTATTATCACTCTGGCCCTGCCTGTCTGGAGATAAGAGACCTCTCCAAAATTCCCCTCCTTCTTTCTCTCCTTTTCCCCCTCTCTCTCTTTACACTCCTCCTCAGCCTCTGTCTCTCTCAGCCTCCCTTCTCCCCCTCCTCATTCCCTTACTCTGACCCTCTGTAGCTTGGCTTATTCACTTACCACACATATCCTTATGTCCTTTAACAGTTAGTGTTAGCATTCCAGAGCGGATTATAGCATTTAGAAGAACCCTATCCTTACTAGTATTCCTGGTTCTTTTTCCCTCTAATCACTTATTCATTCATTTAGTTTGTCAAACATGGATTTTGGCCCCGTTCTGAGTCTGCTCTGTCTAAATATATCTGAGCCGTGTCTTGTTTATGTAGTCCCCTGGTGTTTATGTTGCAACATCCTCCGCTGGTGTATAAATTTAGTTTTCTTGCACAGAAAAAGTGTAAGAGGCCATTCAGTAACTGGCAGACCAAACAAAAACACTCGCAGACAAGGCTAACTTTGCAAAACGGACCAAAGAATGTTTGTTTAGTGATATCAAAAGATTAACTCTCATCTCTTGAAAGAAAAACGGGTACATGAATCGAGCCTTTGGCTTCACAGGAATTCATGACATTCTGTTCTCCATTAAGGTCCATTTATCTACTAAAGAAAATATTACAGAGACGTATAATTCAGAGGAGGGGGTTTTAGAGCCTGTCCAAACCCCCTATAGACTCTTCTCTTCTCTTCTCTTCTCTTCTCTTCTCTTCTCTTCTCTTCTCTTCTCTTCTCTTCTCTTCTCTTCTCTTCGCTTTTCTTTTTAATTTCTTCTCTGTCCTTCTCCTCCCTTCTGTATATTTTCACCTGTTCTTTTTCTTTTTTCTCTTCTCTTCTCTTCTCTTCTCTTCTCTTCTCTTCTCTTCTCTTCTCTTCAGATCACTGGTGAAGTGTGTGCACGTGTGTGTGTGCATGCATGTGTGTGTGTGCGTGTTCTGCTCCACTGACCTCTGTCTCACCTCTCCACCATGATGTGTGCGTGTGTTTGTGTGTGTGTGTGAACTCTGGACTCTGAGAGAGAAGCTCTCCCCAATAATGAGATCATTACCACTAGTTAATTAAATGCGATGTGTCTTCTCAAAAGTTTCCTCGTATTGCATTGTGTCCCAACAATTGGCTCCCTTGTGGACCTCCGAGGATGAAAGGGGGAAGGCAAATGGAGGAGAGCGCTTATTGTCCTCCTCCTGAGAAAATACCCATCCCTCGCTTTTCCCCTCTCAATGAACCCATTGTGTTTCTCTCTTTTTTTTTCTTCTTTTCTGTTCCTGTCCTGTCGGTCAACAAAGATGGGATGCAGTGATGGACAGTAGCAGGAGATATACAGATGAGTGGACAGATGTAAAGGTGGAGGTTTCTGACTCGTGTCTTTGGTACACTAAGCATGTTTGTTAATCCTGTTTTGTCATATGAAAGTCAGATGATGAATGATAAGTCTTTTACGCTTGGATGGGCTCCTAAACAGTTCTTGGCTTGGATGTACAGTTCTGTGAAAAAAGGGGTAACTTTCTGGCAGGTCAAATCAAATGTCCTCACAGACCAACTTTTGCTTGTGGGCTACACTGTGAGAAGCACTGTAGGTGCTTTTGAGTGGTTCAGAGTACCATGAACATTTTTACAGTTGTTGTAACAGACAAAAATATGCCAGGATAATAAAAATATGCTGTGTAATGTATATTGCTTGATTAAACCCATTCGAGCAGGCTCTACATCAGTGGTGCAGGTTTGGTTTAAGTACTTTGTACATATTTCTCTTAGAGTCAAATACTGTATAAAAACACACACTTATATATGTTACATACAATCCCAGTTTCTGGAAATGTTATGAGTTTTGACGAATGCAGTTAGAAGAATCTGTGGGTTTGTAAATTTTCTTGAATCTTTATTAAACTAACAAAAGTACAAAGACATAACTGTCAGTGTATTGACTGACCAACTATAATCAACTATTATACTGCCTCTTTACTGCTTCATTAATCACATACAATGATACAAACAGAAACCTGACCATCACGACCATTGTAGGTTTTCTAGTAAAGGTTAGCTAGTATAATCAAAAAAATAATAATAAAGTCTCGTAATCAAATTCGTTTTGGGAAGAATCATTAGGACTCAACAATTCTGTGTCATTTATCCCAGATCAGAAAACTACAGCTCATGAACCGGTACATAACTTTTTTATCTGTGTCCTTGAATAACAGAGACAGATTGATACGGGTTGCATGTTCAACAGACCACCAGCCATTTATCGTCCTTGTAGCATGTGTGTGTGTGTGTGTGAGCGAGCATGTGTGTGTGTGTATGAGCGCTTGTGTGTGTGAGAGAGCCAAAGAGCAATCATTTGCCAAGTCTTGGAAAATAATTTCCAGACGAGAATGTAGCGTTATCAGTCTGTCCGGTGCCATGAGTCTGTCTTTCCAACACTGGTGTTGTATGTGTAAAGTGGTACATATAATCTGTACTGCACTGTCAATGTGTTTCTTTAACCATTTCAAAATCTCTCCTGAAAGAAAAACAGTTTTATTTGTTGTTACTTTCTTAGCAATACATGAGTCATTAATTCATTTGAATTGTGGAATGGAGTTACTTATTCATAAATGATAGAATTTGAAATAGCATGCATTTACTAATAATGTCAGTCTTGTTTTAAATGAGAATGCATTCTTAAAAACGAACCCTATTTTTCTAGGGTCCTTTAGCAAACACAGAGGTTCTATATAGAGCCATGAACACTCAAAGAACCATTGCATGATCAAATGGTCCTTTGCATGGTTTAACGATTCTTCATGAAGAACTATTTCACCATGCAAACAACCATTTAAGCATGCAATTGTTTCTGTATAGAACTCACGGTTCTAAACGGAACGATTGCCTTTACTAAAGAACCCCTCAAAAAACATCTTTTCTTAAGAGTGTTATTGTCTTGCTACTTTCTGATGTGCACATTTTCCTTCAGTTGTGCTATTCGTTATTAAGAGCTTAATGTATGCTTTTTGGCAGATTTTAATAATTATTATTTGGGCCTCTATTATGAAGTGATGAATGAACTGTATGTATTTAGAGTGAATTGTATTTCTGATTACACTTTAATAACACTTATGAAAAGCATTTACCATTCTTTTTGATGTGCCTACCACTAAGTAAATAGTTAATAATTCAATTTGTAGCTATTATTAAGTGCTAGGTAAATGAGCATTAATTGTCATTAACAAACTATTAGTAAATTGTTATTATAAACTATTATGATTTATTCTAACACACACACACACACACAAACACACACATTGACAGAAAGGCTCCTGTGCTGCCTCTGACAATAATCTGTAGGTACAGTATACTATACCCATCACTCCAGTACTCTTACAATGACTGCAGCAAAACTAAAAAACACATAAAACAAAAAACAAAAACACATAAAATGCTGATCTTCTAAGTGCATGTAGGAGTTTTTCATTAGCGCTGTGTTACACAATATATACACAACTATGACTGAACTCTGTATTACTCCGCCACATCCTGACAAATCCGTGTGCTGTTAATGGAATAATCTTTGACTCTAATGCTGCTTGCATGGACCACCCAGTGTACAGATTAAGTAAGAACCCATTCTTGTTTAAATTGAGGGGCTGACAACTTATTTCCTTAACTAGAACTAGACTGATAGGCTAGCTAACAGGCTAACAGACCACAAAACTGCTAAACAACTCCATCATTAACATCACAGGCTTGAAACTGCAATATAAAGCAATGTTGCTTATATAGCTTACAGGCTTCAAAGTGTCAGAGTTTCAGTCAGAAGTAGCATCAAACCTAGACTAAATCTCGAACACCTCCGTACTCCTATACAGTTGGTAGAGTATGAATGTGGCTGATACCCAGTGACTATTTATTTCTGAGAAAATTGTTATCTAAATTTTATTATATTTACTGTTGGTCGCCATTTAAGAAAAGCAATAAGGCACTTGAGGCCATGTGTTACTGCAATTTCATTATGGGTTTGGGGGTTTTAGACACTCTGCTTTGCGTCAG
This sequence comes from Semaprochilodus insignis, assembly GCA_034552555.1. NCBI lineage: Eukaryota > Metazoa > Chordata > Actinopteri > Characiformes > Prochilodontidae > Semaprochilodus > Semaprochilodus insignis. The sequence goes on from CM067491.1 coordinate 13,373,586, forward strand.
ACACCCTTCCCAGTGATAAAAGTGCTGCAATGCACGGCCTCTCGTGGCTTATTGCTTTAATAAATGAACGCAGTGGACGTTCTTTGGCATGCTGTATGTCTTTTCGGTTTAGGCAAACACCAATAATGAGACAAAAAGTAGAAACTAGAAAAGGAACATATGTAATCAGGAAACCATCTGTTGGGTCTTCAGATCTGGAGTGGAGCTAATTTTGGTCTTTTTGCCATTAAAACCATCTCATTACATCAGAACACAGCCATTCTGTCCTGCCTAGTCTCTACTGGGTGCTGGATGGAACTGAAAAAGAAAAGAGGAAAGTTAAGACACATTCTCTCTCATCCCTTCATTCTGTCTCCGGATCTCTCGCTCTCTTATATTCCCTCTATCTCTCTGTCATTCTCTCTTTTTTGTCTATTGTTCTTCCTGTCTTCTCTCTTTCTCTTGTTTATTTTTTGTTCTTGCAGTTCTTCTCTCTCTCATTCTCATTTTCTTTCTCTAATTTGATCATATTCTCTCTCTCATGCTTTCTCTCATGCTCTCTCTCATGTTCTCTCTCTCTCTCTCTCTCTCTCTCTCTCTCCCGTTCTCTCTCCCTCTCCTAACCACTGCATGCATGTCAGTGGATATTTCAAAGACTATCATTTCCTCCCTTTTCCTATCCTCTCTGGGAACTTCCCCATGTGAGCGAGGTCTTTGAAAACCTTCCAGTGAATCCTATTAAAGAAATATCATAATTCAATTCTTTTTCTTTTTTTTCTCCTTTGCTAAAGAGACCTACAAACTAACCCCCCTTTCCCTCATTGGTTGGAACATCTGGTTGTAATGCACAATGCACGTTGATGCTGGGCACTCCTTTTCATGTCTTTTATTTAGAGGAGCAAAAAGAGAGGGCAGCTTTTTGTCCCTAAGCTACAAAGTCATGGAAACATAAATCTGAATCTCTCGAGCACGGACAGCGTGGCAGTGTCAGCTTCTCCGCTGCTCTGTATACAGGATCACTGTCAGACCGTCCAAAGTGATGACGGCTTTGTTCTAAGGCTGGTTTAAGACTGAAGAGTCTTACAAACCTCCATAATCATGCTCTCTAAACACAGGGGAACAAAGCCGACACGTTTTTGCCATTCCATAGCAAAACTCCATTTCATACTGGACACGTTTCTCCTTATGAGTATGCATAAATTAGTGTATCTAAAAAAGCTTTCATTTATTGTTTTTATTTGATGTTTTTATTTATTATCAAGCCCAACAGAGTGGAAGCCACTGTTTCCGTTATTCTGGTATAAAGCTAAATCTCATTTTTACGACTTCTCTATTCTCACCCAAGAGCATTCAGGTATGCATTTATGGCTGTGAGTGCTAGAAATTCATTAGACTTTTGAGGATGTGTCCTCATTTATAATTGGCAATTTTTCCAAGATGAAGCCATTTTTCTCTATGGGAACACTCAATTGCCGCTATTGCACCCTGAGGTGAACGGAAATGTTTCAAAGCTTTTGTCCTATGTACATGTGTTACAGGATCCTCATTAAAGCAACATTGTGTACAATTTAGGTGGATCTATTAGCAGAAATAGAACATAAAACTAAGGCTTAATTAGTCTGTGATCAGCTAAAACTACAAATCGTTTTGTTCCCTCTAGCTTAAAATCAGCCCTTCATTTCTACATAGGAGCAAGTTATTCTTCAACCCACACTGGAGAGAAAGCCTTTTTGTGCGTTTTACACTGAAGCAGCAGATTGAATTTGCTGATTTGAATTAAGCATTGAAATGACCATAGCACATAATCCTACCATAGCACATGTATTAGTAGTTCTTTGCATAAAACTATACCAAGATAGGATAACTCCTGATCATTATTGAAACCATGAGGCTGCATTCAGATTCTTATTTGCCAGCTTCTTGTTTGAATTTTCCCGTTTTACCTTAAATGGCACCGCAGTTATTATAACACCTCAGGTGCCACAATGTAACCATAGCACCAATTAAGGTGGCACAGTAAAACTTTGACAAGGAGCTGGTGAATGTCCTTATCGGAAAATGTAACCAGCATTAAAATAATACTTAGGATATTTAAATACAACAAACAAAATAAACAAAAGAAGGTTCAAACTTACTATTTAGCACCACCAAACACCAGAAAAAGCAAAGAAGGATGAATCCTCGCCATGAAAGCAGCAAAAAGACAGGCATTGACAGAAATGGCAGAAAACTGTACCTTCTAAGGGATGATACACAATTGCAACCTATGCAATACGCAACCTCAGCACTAGAGGTTTACACACTGCTCTTTTATGTTGTCAAACGTATTAGCTAACAAGCAAGCTAATACTGGTGAGCATTGAACTGACATCATGGTTGGCAACTGACCACAGTCAGTTGCTAGAAAAAACAGCAATGACCAGAAAGGCTGATCACCAGTAAAACCAGCATATATTGACTTTTGATGCTGGTATGCTGGTATGATAAGTGACTTTGGCAGTAGCAGCCTACTGTTTAAGTTTAATAGTAGACTAACTTTCATGGAGCCAATTTCAGTGTACAGGGATGTTCTCTTGCTTGTAGCATGGGTGTAGCAACATACACTACAGAGGATACAGTGACAGTCATGGGACAAATTTACACAGGACAAAACAAATCAGCTTTGGAACAGTTTTGTTTACCACAGGGTGTGACAGCCGTTCCTAAAACACCATTTATTTTCACCATAGTGAAAAATGGCCTGTACCTCAAGTTCCTTCTTTGGGCATAACTGACTACAAATTGATGTATTACTCAGAGGTCTACTGCTTAAAAACATTCGTTTAGACAGAATAAAAGGTTTGATGGGCTCAGGGCATATTTCAAAGTACCTGCTTGCTTACTCTCAAGCATTCTGTTTAAGCCTCTAATTATGTAAGACTTTTAAACTCACATAAAACCTTTTTTTCTGTTTCGCTTGACTGCTGTGTCTTTGTTGAGAAGACAGCCGTTTTCCATTACGTTGTGTGTAAACACTGCAGTATTGTGAGCTGGGGGTTGAGATGACAGCACAGCTTCTGCCCGGGGTTATGGATGCCTCTGGCTCTTTGAGTGTAATTTGGTAGGTAAATGACAGAGCAGAAGTACCCTGCTATTGGACACAGGTGGCCATGCTGAGAGAGCAGCATATTTAAGGGCAGATTGTAAAAAAAAAAAAAAAAAACACTGATCAAGTAAAGTTTTAATAGTACGGGGGAGAGCACAAGAGGCAGGCTCTTGAAGATGCTGGTTACATCAAGTAATGTTATATAAATGAGAATATTGTCATTGGAGGCACTGGCAGCTGTTGTGAAGGTCAGCAGGTTGGTGCCGCTGTTGAAGTAGAACCTGTTTCCCAGAATTCCTCAGTCTGCCTGCCTGTCTGCTCTTGGGAAAGCCTGGACAAATGCACACAGACAGACAGACTAAATGAGGTTTGGGTGGAAATATCAACCCACCCTCCAATGACATATACACAATACAGCCCGCTTTGTGCATTTTGTTTGCTAGTTCGGACCACACCTACAACATATGGCTGCAGTATGGGAAGACATTGTATTATGTAGGAGGAGAGAGAGCTTTACATAAGAAGGCTGGACCTCCTCTTTATGAACAGAGATAGGCCTGAGAGAAACCACTGAGGAACAGAGAGGACATGAAGTGGGGGTAGAGTGCAAAAAACTTTGTCACAGGAAAAGAGAGATGAAACTTCATACGACATTAGATTGGGAGGAGGAGAAGCTTCAGCCGTTAACTTCAGGCAGATAACCAAATAACTAGCCAAATTAACTTCAGCTAAACAACGTTATGACCAAATCCAATTTAGCTGAATTACTTTATAACTAAATTAACTTTAGCAGAATAACTGTACAACCAAATTAACTTTAGCTTAATTATTTTATAGCCAAATTAACTATAGGCAAAAAACTTACCTAATTTAACACTAGCCTAATTACTTAATAACTAAATTAATATTAGCCGAATAACTTTATAACCATATGAACTTTAGGTAAATAACTTCATGACCAAATTAACTTTAGCCTAATTACTTACTAACTAAATTAATTTTAGCTGAATATTCATAACCAAATTAACCTGTACCAAATAACTTTAGAACCAAATGCACTTTAACCAAATTAGCTTTAACATTAGCCAAATGGGTTGAATTGGTTAAATAGTTCACTGAAAAAGTGTAGATGCTAAATATTTGATAAATGCAATATTAGTGTTTGTAAATAGAAGATGGCTTGCATAAGTCATTAGCGGAGTCTCAAATTTGTGGATCCAGAATGAAAATGGATTGTAAATATGATTAGTAATGTACAGAGTGATATCAGCAAATATTTTTCATGCTGTATTGCATTTTGAGTGATAAGCCAATCAAATGTAATTATCATGCTTGTCTTTTAGGGTTTGTTTTCATTGGCCTGGCACCGTCATGGTGGGTATGTCATTAGTTGTCCTCCTGATTGCTAATTCTCATGAACACCTACTTGGAAAAAGTTACTCCTAATTAATTCTATAATTATAAGTAGTCGTTAATAATGTGATGTGACTGAACTGCAAAATAACAATAATTACATCTTACACCTAAGGTTATCTTCACAGATAATCCTGAAACACTGCAGCCGCTGCTCTCAAGTCAAGTCAATAGCCCACCTGTTCAGACTAACACAAAGAAATACACAGCACACTATGTAGAAAAGTGAACAAAGGACGCGAAAGAGAGAAGAAAAGCAGAATAGCAGAACAGGGCCATCTTGTCTGATCAGAATCTTTGTGCATTGGACAGAGACTGCTGAAGAGCGAACCATGCGAGACGCTCAGTCTGCAGGTTAATGTCCCTCACGCCTGTAATGAGTGCCCTCAGGTCAGTCTGCCTCACCGGCACCAGCACACACACGGCCTCTCCCTCTCGTGAGCTCAGGTAATAACAGTGAGCAGTCAGGCAGTGATTAGGCTGCAGAGACACTCTAAATTACAGGACAGAGCGCAGCAGGCGGCCATGACAGGGGCTTTTTATTTACTCCTGCGGGAGACTGTCTCCAAGTGACCCAAACAGCCCTCCACCACCTGCCATTAAACTCCTACTAATTACACTCATCCTGTTAATGCCAGTGTCCACTCCTGCACAGAAAATTTAAGGACAAGAACTAATGTTTGTCTTTCAGATACGCTTGTCTCCAGGTATTGTGTATAAGAATCCTACTGAAAGTGTGAACTGTAAAATTGCATTAGTTACTGTTTTTTATTTATAAGTTGCTTAATAAGTTCAAACTTAAAGAACTTAAACTGCCCAGCACTTTTAAATGGTTTCCACTGAGCTGGTAGTACTGTACTTTTTGAGTACAAGTTCTGCTTAATCTTGAATTGATTTGGTTAACTTGAATCAAATACTCTTCCTGATGTAACATATTGACATCTGTTAAAACAACTCCATTTTATTAAATTGATTGTTTCATACAGTCACAAATCGATGGCTTAGGCAAGACCAAAATCACCCATTTATGAAGACTCTAATAACTTAATAATTTTTTGTGTAAAACATTCCTAAAATGAACTCAATTTTTCATTAGAATGTGAGGAAATTACAGTTTTGATGGCATGTCAAAGACATCTATGTACTGTGTTACTGAGATATCAAACAAAAGTTAGCACTGGCGTTGCTTTTCACTGCTGGAGATGCACTTGACAAGTAAAGGGATGAAGTTTGGTGTTGAACTTGCAATGTTTCTTCTGGACTGGTAAGAATTGACAGAGGAGGTGGGAAATTAAGTGATTCTTATGTTTTATGAATGGCTCGATATTCAGATGTTGTATGGCCATTCCTTTCAGGGCTGTGCTGCTGTCACCAGCAGATAAATGAAGGCCTGCATTTTACTGCAGCTCAAAAAGCCTGCAGCCTAAAGCCTGGCCTTTTAAAATAGAAGCTTGCAGCTCTGCTTTCTGTATTAACATGCTGCGATGCCAAACCACCTAACATTGCCTGGAGAAAGAGGGATTGAAGGAGAGAGGGAAAGCATGTGGGATAGGTTTGCATTTTTTGTGCTGTACTCTTCATATGTGTGAACAGAATAATAAAATTGCAATATCTTTCAAGCTCAAACCGTCAAACTGGAAATTCTTCCAGTTTAGAAATGGTTAATAGCAAACAAGAGAGATCTGATGTTAAGCAAAAGCAAATGTGGAGTCTCCAGAAATGTATCATGTCAGAATTGTTCACAATAGTGATGATAGGAACCAGACATCTGAAAACTCGAAAAGCTCCCTCACAGTAAGTCATTACTTAAAATGGTTATGAATAAGCTGCCTGTTGTCTGAAAGATTGGTTTATTGGCCTAAAACATGTTTTTAAAGAATATTCATGGTATAGCTGTACATGCAGTACTTTGCAAGGCAAAATATGGGCTGTTTTTGCATCTTAATTCCCATACAACTTTGTTTGTATGCAAACTCAATTCTGAAAGCATTGGGACAGTTTGTGAAATGGCAATAAAAACAGAAAATATTACTTAGTAAATTCTGTTTGACCTGCATTAAATTGAATATAGTACACAAACACCTTTCTTACCTTATTGTGTTTTGTTTTCTTATATTGTTTTGTAAATATATATTTCATAATTCCAAACATGATGCTTGCAACACCTTCCAAAATCTTTGGGACAGGTGCATATTTACCACCATTATTCATCAACTAATTCCTTTTAACAGCTCACAATAATCATTTGCAACACCCTTTTTAACTGGAGTCAAGCAGGTCAGTCTAGCACCTGCACTCTCTGATTGCAGGCTAATCTGTTGTAACATTACCAGAATGTTTCTTGCTGTTCTTAAGTTCACATAAACTTAGACATCCCTGAAAAAGACAGTCCCTAATAGGCAGCATTATTGCACTAAAATGTGTATATATCTTTCAGCTTTAATGGTGCTTTCACAGACATGCAAGTTATTCATGCCATTATTCCTACCATAACAGACTCTGGCTTTTATGCTGGTAACAAACTGGATGGTCCTTCTCTATTTGGCCTAGAGAGTATGATGTCCATAGTCACAAAAACAATCTGAAATGTTGATTCATCAGACCACAATACATGTCCATTTCAAAAGTATGTGAGCCCAAAAAGGTTGACATTGAAGTTACATAGTACAGCCTTAACTTGCATTTGTGGCTGCAGTGACAGCCAGTGTTTATTGACAACAGTTATTCAAAGTATTCCCAAGCCAGTGTGATAAAATCTGTCACAAGTTTTTTATTGTGGTGCCATCTGAGGGGTTGAAGGTTGTTGACATTCAGTTGTGGTTTTTCCATATTCCCTGTATCCTTTGATCATGTTACGCACCATAGAGAGTGAAATGCATAATAACAATAGTTCTTAACATTGGTCTTAAACAGTTGGACTATTTTCTGTTGCATTTCTCGTCATAAAGGACTAGGCCTCTCCGGGATGCTCCTTTTATACCAAAGCATTATTACATCACTTCTTTATGGAAAAGCAAGCTTCCTTCCATGTGCAATTGTAACACAAGTAATAATAGGAATACGCTAGACAGACTGTTTGAAAGTATATAAGATACCAGCTCTGATATCAAAGTATAGCGTGCGCAGTGGAGTGCAGAGAGCTATAATTTACCCTTCAAACTAGGCTTAAACGCAACTTCCCCAGTACCTCATTTAATGAGGAAAAAAATGAAAAAAGCAAGGGCAGGGTGTGTCATTTGGACCATATTATGGCTGAGAAAGATTACAGGGTTTCGGGGCATATGAGAGAGAGAGAGAGAGAGAGAGAGAGAGATACATATAGACAGACTGAGAAAGAGATTGAATTGTAGTCCAGTTTTGAGTGCATTTTGATGTCTCTTTTAAAAAAACAGCAGATTGACAGTACAGATCTAAATATATCATATGAGGTTACATGCTGGTCCCATAAGAAAACCATGTACATCCAAATAAAAACCTCTCCAATGTAGAAACATCTTTCTGAGCAGCTTTATGGCTTCAAACAACAACCAATAATAAATATTCAAACTATACTGCAGTAAGACTGCAGTCATTTACCATATGCATCAGGGAGAAGAGGCTAGCTAATGCCAGAAAGCTGCTTATTCATTCCCAGTGGCAGTATCATGCTGTAAGTGAGGCTTTGAGAGACTACAGTGAGCGCTAGAGGGATTTCCCCTGAAAACACCCCCACACACGCACACAGACAAAGAGTTTGGATAATAGCAGGCTTGCAACACCTTATCTGTGGAACAGTTTGACGCCTGTGTGTCTCCTGGTCATTGTTTTGATGAGCTCACTCACACTTAGGTGACACAATAGCAAAGATACTGCGCTCTCTCACACACCCTTACCTGACTCACAGAAGGGATAAGTTTAATAAAGCCATGTTCAGCTACTTTGTGTGAAGGTGACTGGCTCAATTCAGTGCTGATAGTGTTTCAAAAAGAGACAGTGAACAATGTCAAAGCAGGAGTGCCTCATTCTGACTGGACTTTCAGACTGCAACGTAAAGCCTTTACCCGACATGTTTGTGATATGAGAGATATAGAGAATGAGTGCACCAACTGACATTCTCTTTACACATGCAAATATCTACCTCCAGTTACGAGTTGCTCTTTATGCTCAGATTTCCTTTAGGTAATCACACATGGAAAAATGGGACATACACATATCGAAAGCTAACACTGCTAATCAAAAGTCTGGGGGGTTAAAAATCTTTAAAAGAAAGCTGTTTACACACATGGACAAAATTGTTGGTACCCTTCCCTTAAATAAAGAAAAAGCCACAATGGTCACTGAAATAACTTGAAACTGACAAAAGTAATAATAAATACAAATTTACTGATAAATCAGTAATAATAAATATCAGACATTGCTTTTGAATTGTGGTTCAACTGAATCATTTTAATAAACAAACTAATGAAACTGACCAGGACAAAAATGATGGTTCCCTTATCTTAATATTTTGTTGCACCACCTTTTGAGGCAATCACTGCAATCATGCAATTTCTGTGACTCTCTTCTGCACCTGTCCACAAGTATTTTGGCCCACTCTGTGTGAGCAAACTGCTCCAGCTGTCTCAGGTTTGAGGGGTGCCTTCTCTAGACTGCATGTTGCAGCTCCTTCCGCAGATGTTCAGATGTTCAATAAGATTTGGATCAGGGCTCATAGGAGGCCACTTCAGAATAGTCCATTGCTTAGCTCTTAGCCATTCTTGGATGTTTTAGCTGTGTGTTTTGGGTCAGTATCCTGTTGGAGGACCCATGACCTGTGACTGAGGGCAAGCTTTCTGACACAGGGCAACACATTTTGCTCCAGAATGCCTTGATAGTCTTGAGATTTCATTGTGCCCTGCCAGATGTAGCAAAGCAGCCCTAAAACATAACCGAGCTTCCTCCATGTTTCACAGTAGGTACAATGTTGTTTTCTTTGTATGCTTCATTTATGCATCTGTGAACACAGAGCTGATGTGACTCCAGTTTTGTCTCATCTGTCGCTTTTTTATGAATTGCTTTCAACAATGGTTTCCTCCTCGGTCGTCTTCCATTAGGTTCATTTTGGCTTAGACAGCGATGGATGGTGCGATCTGATGCTGATGTACCTTGACCTTGGAGTTCACCTCTAATCTCTTTGGAAGTTTTTCTGCGCTCTTTGGTTACCATTCGTATTATCCATCTCTTCAATTTGTCATCAATTTTCCTCTTGCGGCCAGGTCCAGGGAGGTTGGCTGCAGTCCCGTAGACGTTAAACTTCTGAATAATATGTGCACCTGTAGTAACAGGAGCATCAAGCTGCTTGGAAATGATCTTATAGCCGTTACCTTTAACATGTTTGTCTATAATGTTGTTCCTCCTGAGACAACTCCCTCCTTAGCTTTCTGTGGTCCATGTTCAGTGTGGTACACACCATGATACCAAACAGCACAGTGACTGTGTTTCACCCTTTAAATAGGCCGACTGACTGATTACACGTTTAAAGACACCTGTGATGCTAATTACATGACACACCTTAGTTTACTTGTCCCTATGGTCAAATTATTTTCAGTCTTTTCTAGGGATACCATCATTTTTGTCCAGGCCAGTTTCATCAGTTTGTTTTTTAAAATGATTCTGTTGAACCATAATTCAAAAGCAACATCTGATTTTCATTAGTTAATTTTCAGTAAACCTTTTCCGTTTCAAGTTATTTCAGTAACCACTGTGGGTTTTCTTTCTTTAACAGAAGGGTACCAACTATTTGTCCGAGCGGTTTTAAAAATTCCCTCTTGTTTAATGGAGAACAACAGAGAAAAGCAAATATTACTCATTTTCACTTTTTGACTGGCAAAAAACACATATCAGCATTTTTTATTATTTTTCCTACTTTCAAATCTATGATGAATGAACCAATAGACATGCTCTAAAATAATTTGCATTAAAACTTAAGAAGGTTTTCCTTTTCCTGCAAAGTTACCATTTTGTAGTTACTATTTTTATATGTCCACCAACCAAAACTATCCAGCTAACAGCATCCAGTGGGCAGCATCCTGTGACCACTGATGAAGGACTAGAGTATGACCAACACAAACTGTGCAGCAGCAGATGAGCTAACGTCTCTGACTTTACATCTACAATGTGAACCAGCAAGGTAGGAGTGTCTAGTAGAGTGGGCAGTGAGTGGGCACTGAGAATGACCCACCATCCAAATAATATCTGCCCTGTGGTGGTCCAGTGGGGGCTCTGACCACTGAAAAATTGGGTTAGATAACAAAGTTAAATAACAAAGTATGTAGGGAGACAGATATACAATGTACATCTATATGGTAAGTGGAGCTGATAAACTGGACAGTTAGTGCAGATACAAGGAGGCGTACCTAATGAAGTGGCCAGTGAGTGTATAGACTGCATATTGGTAAGCAAGTATAGTATTATACTGCAGTACAGTAATATTGGGAACAGAGTGGTAGTAGCTGATGAGCGATGTCTGAGTTAAGGACCAGTAGAGGTGTGGTGTGAGGGGAACTGACAGTTCACTGAAGTTAACTGTTTTTAAAACCGCTGTTAACTGTTACAGTGGCACTTAGCAGTGAACTGCAAATAGTAGTTAAGATCACTGTGACATTTTAAAGGTGTGAGAGAGAAGAGGGTTAAAAGCTGGTGGCAGAGCTGTTGAGTAATTTATGGAGCGTGAGGCAGGCACCTCTAGCCACAGTGGCAGCTATTTTTCTCTCTCTACCGTGCCGGTGGCGTCTGTGGTGTCTGTGTACGGGAGGTCTTGAGGGATAAACGGGCTTCAAACATTAATCAGTTGAGTGGAGCAAAGAATAGTCTGCAAAGTCTGCTCTGCATGAAACACCAGTGACAGCTTTAAGAAGTGATGCGGAAAAGGAAGGAGTAGAATAGAGGAAGGCACTGGTTGAGGGGTGTAAGATGATTTGGTGGGAAAAAAGGAAACATGCTTGATAATGACAATGGGATATAGAGACAGGAAAGCTAAAGACAAAATGTAAAAAATCTAAGCTGCAGAATTGGCCTATTTTAAATTAATAGTTTTTGTGATGTCATAAATTACCTTAAATGCACTCATTATCAATAGTTGCACACAGAAGGAAGTGTCAGACTGCAATGCTATTGGGAAGAAAGCTAAAGGGTACCAGGAACAATAAATGATCACATATTTAGACTGATATGGCTAATATTCCTAATGGTCTGCGTGCATGTAGTCTTGCATCATGCAGTTGTCTGCCAATGGTGTTGGTGACTCATGGAGGACATCAGTGGTCGCTGAATGTCCGCAATCGTGGCTGTTGGGTCACTCAGGTACAGCGATAAGGTTCTTGTCTCGGTCCTTGCTTACGTCACGGCCAAGAAGCTTCCCAGTGTCCGACCTACCCACCAAGTTTCATTCCTGTTGGTTGATTCCTGCTGGTTGCAGCTACTCTTTTGATGATGAGTGTGCATATCTGTCTATTCAGTCTACAGTATTTAGCTGAAGTTATAAGGAGCATTTCTGCTTTTGTGCTTCTTTAACTCAGGCACCAAACTTCAGCCAATTATAACACCGGTCTTTTACATACTGTATATCAGTCTTAAAGAAACAGCAACAGTCTGTTTAATTCTAAGGGATAAAGAGAGGTTGAAAAATGGTCATGTAAGGATGAATTACTTGGTATAACATTATCCATAAACCCACACAAACATCATCAAGTGGGCTTCATAGAAAACAAAATAAAATACAAGAAAATATATTACATGGGTACTTACAAGTCAATGCACACAGAGACATAATAAATTATATATAGGTCAAGAGTTAATATAAGGCGATGTGTTTGTGTATGTCTGTTGTAGTTTCAGGCCAAATATGTCGGTGTCAGCAGTGTTGAGATATATTGGGGGAACTGTATCTGTTAGCTGTGTGTTTATGGGCTACAGAAAGACTTGTATGTAAAGCAAGCAGCCATGCACATTGTTTATGAAAGTTTAAGTGAAATTAATGCTGATCATTATGCAGAATGTCTATGTATGTTGTGCTTAAAGTGTGTTTATCTTCATGTACATGAGAAGCAGTGTGCAGAGCCAAACGCAGCACAGTAATGCAAGCGATCGGTTTGAGCTAGACCAGATGGCCTGTGCCTCAGCCATAGGATACAGCTCCACTACACACAAGGAGACAGAGATGGATAGGGATGGATCAGAACCACACACACATATAAACACAAACAAGCACTAGAACTCTCTTTTGCACTGTTAGGCCCACACATGCTTGTAGCAGAGTATCCTAGAACCATTTATGTGTATTCTGTCTCTCTGTCTGTCTGTCTGTCCATTATCCCTCTATCTATCTTTTGTCTGTCTATCCATCCACCTCCATATCTCTCTCTCTGTCTATAAATATATATATATGTGTGTGTGTGTGTGTAATAAATGAGCAAACAAAAAATGGAAGGGAAACTGAAGACCAGAATCCAGCACAGTCTGGTGATTTTCCTGCTGTAACACGCCACCAAAAACAGTGACCATTAATGACCACATTCCAACCTCTTTTTATCCCTTAGAGCAGTGGCCACCAGCCCTTTTGCTCTGGAGATCTACCTTCTTGCCAAGTCTAGTTCCAACCACCAATCAGCCACACCTGCTCCAGCTAATGAACTTCAGATGTCATTGATTAGCTGGATCAGATGCACTAGTGTTAGGTAAAGGAAGGCAGCATGTTAGATACAGGCTGGAAAAAAGCTTGGCAGGAAAGTAGATCAAAGGCCTTCTTCAGGCTATCAGCCCAAATCTGATTTTTGGCATATGCAGAGTTTATCCAAATTAACTTTTGATAGAGTGGCAAAAAAAACCCTAACATGGAATCCAATGTTTTTAAACATACAAATATGGTTTGAAATCCCAATCTGTGCTTAAATCAGATTTCTCTCACATCACTCAATGCAACAAAAAGAGATTAAAGAAGAGTGCCAAAGATGCCTGTGTAGGAGAATTTCTACTCGTACACGGTATGGAAAAGAACAATATGCAATTGTTTGGATGGTGAATTGATGCATATCCACCTTTCCTGCATTCGTGTCTTAAATACATGTCAGCAGCATAGCTGTGTAGTTATTGAGTCCTACAGTTTTACCGAAGGAACCCATGCAGATAGGTCAGCGATGTCTGGACGCACAAATTCGGCCTGATCGCTTGCAAATAACAGTGCAGTAAGTCATCTCAAAAGATCTCATTTGAAAAACAAATATGATTTGCCTGCAGTCTGAACACAGCCTAAGATCTGCTTTGTAATTGACTGGGCTAGTTTTGTTACTGTCCCTTTAAGACTGATATTTGTAAATGATTTGCTGCCCTGCACTGTGCCATTTTTGAACTGGAGGATATATGTAAAATGATTGATTTCCATGACATCACTAAAATAACCACGAATAACCATAAAATAACCAGAATAACCATGAAATTAAATGTTCTTGCAGTTTAGTGTGTATACTTGGACTGTGTGGACTGCAGAGTGAATGTTATTTAAAACCTTGAACAATGTTTACACACTACACAACTTTATTTTATTAGAAAACACATCAAATCATATTCAATGTTCCATGATAAGGCCCCTTTAATTAATGATTTTGTTTTTTAGATTTACCACTATTTTACCACAATCAACATTACATGTAAAAACTTGTAGATGTGTAAAAGACGTGTAGGTTTGGATAGTGAATAAAATGACTTAATTTGCCATGTAGATATTGCAACCCCTGGTTCCCATCACCGCCACTGTAAAGACATCAGAGTTATTAACCACTTCACCTCAAACCAATGAATGACTTTACATCTTAACCATTATGTTATGCAGGCATTTTGAAAAATTGGTGGAGTGCCCCTTGTAGTACCTTTTGTGTACATTAAGCTGAGTTACCATTCACTCCAGAAGCATGTTAAGGTTAAAGGGGAACTCCACTGATTTTCATAAAACCCTAAAGATTTAAATGGTTGAGATATAAAGAACTTCACTCTGAGTGGTCTGGCGTGAAATGCTATGTTCTAGAGAAACCTACCGTATAGTGGTGGCGATAGGAACCGGACCTCTGAAGAGTTTAACAACTCTAAAATTTCTAAAAGTTTTTTCGACAAAGTTTTGACTCTAAATGTATTTTAATCTCTTTACATTAATCCATTCATGGTGGTGGGGATGCACACACGATGTTGTGAGGAAAAATAGTGACTCATGACTAATTTACCATCATCAGCATTACAAATGAAAACTCAGAAGATGTTTGTGGGATTACTGGTGGTTTTAGATAGTAAACAAATGGCTTTATTTGTGTTGTAGACATGGTGGTGACACCTGAAGGTGGGGGCAGTGCACCTGTAGGCCTGGGACACCTGAAGGCCTGACTGCACAGTGAGCCAGTAACTTCACCAGGCCTGAGGACTCGCAGATTTGTTTGTTTATGTAAGTGACAACACATTTTTATTGTCTGTAAACTTTCTAAAAGTTTAATTACATCTAAAAGTCACTGAAAATGTAAAAATACAAGCATCATGTATACAAGAATACAAGCAAAATGTAATACCTAACTTTGTATATTGGCTCATTTAGCTGTATGTACTAGCTAACGTCAGATGACGCTCTAATGATTGGCTAAGTTTATAGCACCCAGCTAGCTGGTATTAACTCTCTAAAATAAAACCTCTTAGAATATATTAACCTAATTGTTTAAATACATGCTGAACATACTTAAATGTTGATACGTGATTAAGCTAAACACCTGTCACCATTCCGTAGAGCCATGGTGAGATGTTGTTTTTACTGTTACTTCCTGACATTGTTTTGTTGTCTGTGTTTGTTGAGGGATAAATCAGTTTATCTGCTCATATGTTGTTGGCAACTTTTTTTGTTTTTGGTCTGGATGTTTCCCACGTGTCCTGATGCTAAAACAAAGCTAAATGTCAGATGCTTGAACAGTTTTAGTAGCAGCAACTTACAGGGGAAGTGGTAG
Organism: Semaprochilodus insignis; assembly: GCA_034552555.1. Taxonomy (NCBI): domain Eukaryota; kingdom Metazoa; phylum Chordata; class Actinopteri; order Characiformes; family Prochilodontidae; genus Semaprochilodus; species Semaprochilodus insignis. The sequence continues at coordinate 13,389,054 of CM067491.1, forward strand.
TGATAGGAGTCAGATATCTGAGTAGTGTTTTATAGTAGTTTTGTGATCATGTAATACTACATTTCACAATAGTATTATAGTGGCATCATTATTACAGTATGTTCAGATTTTACCACCATCACCATTCCATATAAACACTCGTATGCTTTCACTGGTCGTTTGGGATAATTAATAAAATGGCCTAATTAGCATTGTAGACATTGGGACCACTGCTTCGTATCATCATGGCTTTTTTTTTTTTACATCTCAGTCATGAAATTATGCAGAAAGGTTGGTGGAGTTCTCTTTATATTGACCAGCCTCTTGTGAAACATGCAAAGAGTAGCTAGTTAATGTTAGTGCTGGTATGGTCGTGGTAGGAGGAGACTTCTAGCTCCATTGTTGTGTGTAATTGTGGTAACATTATATGTCTACCATTCTACCAACAGGGTAGAATATGCTTCACATAACTATAGCTATCTGTTTCAGGTTTTATAAAATGTGTTTCTTCTGTGTGTTTATGTAACTGGACACTGCAGCTTTATGAACTGCTGGTCATGCTGTGTGGTGCAGTGATTGAACACACTGCTGAGTGTATCAGTAGTCCCAGAGTCTTTGCAGAGTTTGCTCTCAGTATTTCAGTCCGACCCTGTATGTGTCTATATATATAAAAGTGAGTGTGCACATTCGTATAGTGTCATTATCAAAAATATGCTGCTTTCTTTGTTTGTGTATTTGATATTTTAGTAGTATTTGTTTGTTTATATGAAGTGAATGAACCCATGCTTCTTATGTATAGGCCTGACATGATCGTTGATTTTTAGCTGCCGCTTCAAGGTGCCATAAAATGAATTTATTCTGTATTTTATATTGTTCCCTGATGTCTAAACCGAAGGTATGTGACTTTGGTCGGGGCAAAAAAAGGTTTTACATGCCCTTTTTACAATCCTTTTGTTTGGCCCTGGGAAGGAAAGAGGTGTTTATCTTTTATTTGGTGAGCTGATGAATGATTTGATGAGCTCAGCTCTGATTTGTTGTTTTACAGTAATGACTGACACAGACAAAAAAATAAAATGAACCTCTATGTAAATAATCTAGATTATTATTTGAGGCTTGCACGTACCTACAGTTACCTATATTACCTGCCTGCTTTCAATCGTGACATCAACATCAAGTCATTAGTTGTATGTACTTTGTACTACTTCCATTTAAGATGACCTGAAGTGTATAAAATCACATAGCATGGCTGCTGGTTGTCAGTTGTTGTTGGGGTTGTGATGCTAATAAAGTTAAAGCTGCTCCTCTTTAGTCTCTTCAGTGGCAAAATGCCAAGTAAAGCCTGCTTGATATTGTGTAAGGTTTGAGAAACTGTCCAGAGTGAAATGTGCAGGGCAAATGTATAACTTACCTTTAAAGTTGTCCAGGATCTTGTTAAATGTGTGGGTGCTGAGGTTAGCTTCCTATTCGCCAGCTTGTTTTGCAGATTTTCTGTTTCACCTTGCTGCAGTTACATTTTGGCGCCCGAAATGAACATTTGATTAAGAATCTGGTGAATAGGAAGCCGACTTTAGTCTCATTTAAAGATAAACATCAACCTCCCACACTGACAGTTTTGTTTCTTGGAAAGGTATAAAAATGCCAACAATTCCTTCAAGGCCTGGAAAAGTAAATTTCTCCACTATTTTCATTGCTGATGCTCTGTTCGTTGTATGTAAATTTTAGGGTGCAAATATTAATGAGTCAAAACTGTTATGAAAAGATTTTGACATGTTTTAGTGCCCTGTTTTGCAAATGTTGGATATGTATTGGAAGGAGGAGACAACAGTGTTTGAGGTTCATGGTATGTCATTAGTATGTTCCAGATTCTCAACTGTGCTGATGTAAATACAGTTTTCCATCCTGTGGCACCTTGGGCTTGAGTAATTGCGCTCAGCAATTTCATCGTCTATTTTTTTTAATTGTACAGAGCAATTAATGTCCAAGCCTAAAGTGGACAAATCGACAGATAAGCATCTTGCTTCTTAGCTGTCCATAATTTAGCTCCAAGATGACAACAGAAATGGCTTGAGCTCATATAAACAAATATTTATTACTTGCTGTTCTCCAATCATGTTAGTTTACAAATAAGAAGTTAGAACTTTTGCTGGTCTTGTAAGACCTCTGACGTGCGTTGTCTGCTTTCTTGTATTTGCATGTATTTGCTGCAAGTTATTTCAAGTTCTATTTGTTGCAGTGTAAACATATGTTTGTGTAAATAATAGCAATCATCTTAAATAATTATGATCAAATGTATGTTTTCTATTTGAAAACTGTGTCTTGTGCACCTGACATAGCTTGCTTGTTTGTTATTCTTTGCTTGTTTTGGTGTTTTCTTTTTCCTTTAAAATTCCACCAAAGCGAATATTGCAAAATATTTGAGATGTTAACCAGACACAAACCACATTTCCAGAAAGAAAGCCTTAATGCTTAGCATCCTTGTATTTCACACCAGCAAACAATGTACATTCCAGTTAACTGCAAGTTTTGTAATGTGTCAATACTGCTGGCACCAATATAAATATTTTTATTACTGATGTGACACACATACCAGTATACAGTTTAGACTACATGACCCTCTGCACTAGACATAAATGAATAAGGCATTTTGACCTGATGGACCTAGAGTAGAGAAAAGTACAATCCATACATGCAGTGTACAAACTATAACAGGCTGTATCTCATTCTTCTCAGAGGGGCAGTGTGTAGGAGGTTCAGGGCTGGTTTTCATTGCTGTGACAGGTGGTTCCAGTTAGCATGTTTGTGACCAGGCAGCACAGGGGATAAGTGTAATAGAGTTAGTGACCAAGCAGTTTGCAGGGTTAATGTAATGGGGCAGAGATTTGGGAACACCACCAGTAATAATCTGGTTGGTAACCATTAACACTCATTTACTATTTGAAGCTAATTATTAATAGCTTAGGCCTTTTTTGCCTTTTTTGGGTGTTTTTATCCAAAGAGTGTATTTATGTAATAACCAACAACTGTGTTACTCTAAATGCAAATCTGTGTGTCACCTTTATAGTCAAAAGCTAAGTATCTGCTATACTACATTGCCAGTAAATTTGAGGGACCTTTTGCTTTGGTGTTGAACACCAAGTCTTGCCTGCTATGTGTGGTCTGGAAAAATTTAGAAAATCAGGGAATACATTGCAACACAAAACCACAGTTTCAACCTATGTGACTCCCTTTGTATTTCCCTCTGTAAGGCTGTTAGAGTGACAGTAGAAAATGTATTAATACCTTTAAAAGGGTAGAAGGTTTGTAACTCTGTCGAGGATGTGTGTCGTGAAAGGGAGTCTGTCCCAAAAGAATCTGTTCTCTGACGTCTGGGAATAGGGGTTGATGCTAAGAGTTGAAAGGTTGGGAGTCGACTCTTTGATTCTGTTGACTCTGTGTTAAAGTTAAAGAAAAATGAAAACAATGTTGTTCACAGTATGTTGTGCTAAATAGGACAAAGCTGTAGATTTTTGCTCCTATTTGTTAGTTTCTTGTTCAAATTTCTGCTCCACCTTAAATGGTATTGTAGTAACATTCTGGTACCGACTCCATCGAGGCAGGAGTCGAGTCGAAGTCAACTCTAGAAAAGTGATCGTGCATCACTAAATGTGTGATGAATATACTAACTTCACTGTTGCTTTGCCTAGTGAGTAAACCACAGTGGTTTTATGTGATTCCCTTATCGTCAGAGTAGCGTACCATTAAAGCTAATGGCTGCACTACTTAAGGTTTACTGGAAAAGTTGAATTAGAAGCTTATTGGCACATACAGGGCCAAACCTAAAAAAAAGAGGACCACACTAAAATCAGATTTTGTTTTTCCTTTTTTATATAATTCTGATTCTGATGCATCACTCAGTTCCACTCTTCAAACATTGTGTGAAATAATGAATATAATCTGTAGCCACTTAAAATTAAATAAATTTTGTTCAGGGTGGTTTAATCTGATGTGTACCGTCTGGCTCTGAGGCTGATCCTGGTTAAAATAAAATGGAGTCAAGGAGACAACTGCACACAACTGATCGTGCATCACTAGTGTGATGAATATGCCAGCTTCACTGTTGCTCTGCCTAGTGAGTAACCACAGTGGTTTTATGTGATTGCCTTATTGTCAGAATAGCTGCTGAAACTTTAATGGCTCCTGCAAACCACTTAGGACTGGTTTTAGTCTGATTACAGTGAAGTGGTATTGGTCGGCTAAATCTTTTATTGTTTAATTATAAGATCATCCTATCAGTGTGTGTGTCTGTCTGTTTGTATTAATGTTTCCATGCACATAAAAACAGCTGTGTGGCATTTGACAGGGAGGCCAACCTAGATTCTATACTTTTATACGTTAATCAGCACATTAACACAAATAAACATGTCCCATGAATGCAGATGAAAATTGAACACTGAAGTATTTTAAACTTGCAAAATAAATCTGAAACATCTTTATTGTGTAAATAGTAAATAATAAAAGCAAAATTGAACAGTAAGCAGATATCTCTCAATATGTCTTTCTAACACTTCTCCTGAAGGGGTGGCAAAAACAGTGTGGAGTCTCATTGCACATCTATTTTTCTGCAAGGCTGAAGCTGGCTTCTTATTGGGCGGCTTTTTGTTCACAGTTTCTTTTTCATCCTAAATGGAGCAGCGGTTACACTCTTGTTCAGACCCCTGTATGAAAGCTTCAGCTTTGCCAAATTTCTGAAGCTGTTTGTCTCATATGTGCATCCTGTATATCTGCATGTCTTGTATGCTGCACGTCTGACTATCAGACATGCCTAGAATTTGGAAAATATTAGTTTTATCAGCTGGTCCACAGACTGTAGCCTTGTCTGGTGCAGCTGACCAAGTCCAAGTGTTACCTGGGGAAGTGTGGTAATTGGTCTCCTGGGTTTTTTTTTCTCTCATTTGAAATGTGCCTGAAACATCCATGCCACTCCGCATAAGAGTTTTTCTGGCTTAAAGGAGCTGGTCAGTTTTGATGTAGAACATGAGCCTTTGCCTACAAAGTGCTTCATTTCACTTCATTTCATTATGATTAGTGATTTTTCACCTCGTCCATGTTGGAGATATCTGCATGTACTGTGAGTTGCTGACCACAAAATGATGGTTGCCAACTTAAAAACATCAGTGTTTGTTGTTTGCATCATGAGGACTGTGCTGTCTTGAAGTCGTGCTTCAGTTCAGCACTACTTCAGTTCAGACTCTTTTGCAGACAGCACAACTCAAGGGTGACATAGCTGGCACTACTAAAGCCTAGTATCGTAGTCTTTTAGGAAGAACTAAACACTAAACACTAGGGTGTATCAATTCACAACCTTCATTTTTGATACAGCAAGAATAACGAGTGACTGAAAATGTGCCATACATTAATGTTTGTTTGTTTGCATTTTTGATTTATTGCAGTCCAATATCTGTCCTAAAGGCTGGGCTTCGTAGTGTTCCAAACAAATGCTCTATCAGCAATTTAATTTAATATTAACCACACTAGCCATAAGCTAACACAGTAGGCCTGAGACAAATATGGTGAACATATTGTGAAGTTTGTGCATCATGAACATTTTAAAAGATTGCAATTCTAGATTTTACCATATCAAAAACTCTGAACACATTATGCTGCGCTAAACCCCACATAAACAGGACTAATTTATGTCTATCTGTAATAAATCATGCAGTTGTTCAGTATTCCTTATGTACTGATGACATCCATAATATGCTGATAAAAAATTTTCTTTATCACAACAAAATTCATCCTAATAACAACAATAAAATACTGTCATATTGCCCACTTCTAAAATACATTCCATGACAATATGAGGCAGTGCAGTTTTTACAATATATGTAGTATTGTATTATACCTAGTATTTACATGGACTTTTTCTGATCATACAGTGATTAATTGCTTGAATTTCCTGTAAATTTTGATAATTGTGATAATAATTTTTATAAGATTTTGTAATCACTTTACAGTATATAGTATGCTGCTATATATACATGTATATCACTATGCCTTGGTCATCATTGCTCTTGCTCTGATGTTATGAAGGATTTCCTGCTGTAGTAAGCTAGCATCCAATCTTCTTGTTTGAAGTTAAAGCTGTCAGGTGTATAAAAATAGCTTTGCCTCTCTAAACTTTTAGCCAATCTGAGGAGAGAGAAATTGCTGCCTACAGTGTGCAGTCCTGTCAGACAGACATGTTTAGGCAGTATCATGTTGCATGACTACATGGGTCAAGACCAAGGCACAATCGAAAGCACTTTGAATTTGCAGCCCTAGCAAACATTTTGAACTGCAGGCTGATAGAATTAGCTTTACCATCATGAAGAAAAACTAAAAACAAACAAACTGAAAAACTGTACCATATATGCATTCATGTCCCCTCTCATAACCCCTTCCTATGATCTCCACATTCCAGCATTTCACAGCCATAAACAACTATCAACCTAATGGCTAAAAAAATCATTAAAGGCAGAACATCTGGGCAAGACGGGCAGCCATTCGGAATGAAGGGGTGGGCAATGACTCTCAAAACGTGACCCCTCATTGGTCAAGTTGAGGCCTTGCACCTTGTTAAGTCACTTCCTCTTACATGTATGTGCTTTATGGTGCGTTCAGAGAGGGTAAGAAGCAGCGGGATGCGGATGGAGAGGGAGGCGAGAGAGGCTGGGGGGGGGGGCTTTGCAAAAGACACACATACACGCACATATGGTAACAGTTAGCATCTCAGTGGTAGCAGCAGTCGGCCTCTCTGTTCTCCAGCTCTTTATGTTCTAAATCAGAAGCAGGAGGCTGCCTGACCTCTCATTTGGAGAACTCGCTCTACAGTTTAAAGATGTCACTGGAAACCGAGGGAGAAAAAAGAATGAGCTGTGGCGGAGGCAGAATTACATAATTAAAGGAATAAGAATAGCCTTTTTCATTCTCTCTCTCTGCCTCATTCTCTTTCTGTCTGTGGGTCTCTGTCACTCTATTTCTCTTATTCTCTCCGCTCATTAATTTTGTCTCTTTCTTGCTATTTCTCTCTTACTCACTTTTTCTCTCCATTCACTCTCTCTTTCTCTCTTTGTCTCATTTACTTCTTCTGTCTTTTTCCATTCTTAATCTTTCTCTTTCTGTCTTTCCCTCATTCATTTTCTCCTTCTCTCTCAATCCCTCTACCTCATTTATTAACTGTTTCTTCCTCTTTCATTCTTTCTCTATTCCTCTTCCATTCTCTATCTCTATCATTCATTATCTCTTAACCTCATTCTCTCTCTCTCATTCATTCCTTCCCTCTCTCTTAAAAGGATGACAGATTACACATTAAGGGGTTTCTGTATGGGAAAGCCTATCTGCTGGACTGTTGGGGAGGGGTTTCCATTGGGCAGGGCTGTCTGTTCTGGAGCGGTTTCAGTTGGGGAGGGGTTTCTGGTTTGGGGAGGGGTTTCTGTTGGTCAGGACTGTCTGTCAGGGAGGGGTTTCTGTTGGTCAGAACTGTCTGTCAGGGAGGGGTTTCTGGGTGGGGAGGGGTTTCTGGTGGTCAGTACTGCCCATCTGGGAGGGATTTCTGGTTGGGGAGGGGTTTCACTTGGGGAAGGGTGTCTGTTAGGGAGGGGTTTCTGGTTGGGGGAGAGATTTAGTTAGGCAGGGCTATCTGTAAAAGAGGGGTT
>CM067491.1:13396886-13414320 GCA_034552555.1 Semaprochilodus insignis
GATGTCTGATCAGGGAGGTTTGTCTGTTGATGAGGGTGTCTGATCAGGGAGGTTTGTTGGTGAGGATGTCTGATCAGGGAGGTTTGTCTGTTGATGAGGGTGTCTGATCAGGGAGGTTTGTTGGTGAGGATGTCTGATCAGGGAGGTTTGTCTGTTGATGAGGGTGTCTGATCAGGGAGGTTTGTCTGTTGGTGAGGGTGTCTGATCAGGGAAGTTTGTCAGGTAGGGGAGGGGTGTAATGAAGAAGCAGATGGCAGACTATGCTGGCTGACTACCGACTTGTATGAAATTCTAACTTACTGAAGGTACAGGCTGCTGCTCTTTTAACAGGTGGGTGATTCTTGACCTTCACATGGGGTTGCTTGTGTGATGGGGTAGGTATTAACAACCTCACACATCTAAAACCTTGATGGAGAGTTTCAAAACTGATAGTTGGGCACATTCTGCAATGACAAGAGTAATGACTTAAATTTACTATGTTTGATCATTTCCACATGTCTAGTATGTTTAACATCAAAACGTTTTTAGTATGTTTTAAATAAAAGACAACATCTTTTGGGTGGGATTATATTCACCTTTGAAGCAATTAAATTCAACTCATTAGTGTTTTCTGTGTAACAGGGTAAGTGTTTAGGCCCTTACCTTGAAAGTAGGAAGTGAGTCATGTTAACCTTGTGTATACATACAGCTTTATTGTGAACATATACACATGTCTTTTAAAAACAGTGTGTAGAAACAGGCTACACACAGACTGGAGAGTTTTATTACGTGATAAAGTTACAACTTTGGGTGCAAACAGCACCAGGGCATATGTAAAGTGTGTGTGTGTATTTGTGTGTGCATGCGCACTTGTGCACTGCACTGTTGAGCAGGTGTGTGTGTGTCAGGCCAGGCAGTAAAATATGATTAAGTGGAGAGTTGCTGTTGTAAAGCCTAAAGCTCATGGATGACAAATGATGATTAAATTGGAGCTGGAGACACAAGAACATGTTTGACCACTTTAATCATTAAACTAAACTCTCTAACTCTCCTTCACTTCACATTATTGGGAAATGGGACACAGATATTACATTTGACATAATCCTGTTTTCTCAGAGAATTCTATGTATGTAATCTTACAAATACGAAAAGAAACTTTGATCAGAATCCAGAATTCTCAAGGACCCCCAGCTCTCAAAAACATGTTTTTAAAATTAGGTTCCTCTTGGATGTCGATACTGGTTTCTCATTGGGCATTTACACACCAGCTCAGTTTAGTACATCACAAAAGGGCTTGAATCTATCAGCGTTAATGAGAATGTTACAAAGTGATGAAAGGAAACTTATAGCTACAGAGAAGGTACTAATATAGCTAAATAAATGTTTGAGATGTTGGGACTCAGTTAAGTGCAGTTAAGTGTTTGCTAAATGGTGCTGGTACTTAGAATTACGACTGTGGTTGTGAGCCAAGTTATTGACCTGCAAAGCTGTCCTGCATTTAGCAGTTCAATTAGGGTTGAACTGAAAATACTATAATTTGTTGCTTATGTGTATTTTATGTGTGTCTGATCTGCTTGGTGTGTTTAATCAGAAGGCTATATTCCCCATTTGTTACAGGTAAAGTCACAGTATGCAGAATAGTGGGGGGAGGGTTGGGTTGGTAAGGTTTAGAGAAGCTCCTATGCCACTTTTAGTAGATTGTTAGGCATAACAATAATACTTCGATTTTTGCATGTTTTTGCTTTATGAGTACTTTAACGAGAATGCTGTTTAAAAAGAACTAGGCATTAACCCTGTTCTTAACCTCAAAATGCACAAAGCCCACCCCCCACTTTACTATACCTACGGTTCGCTCATTGGTTTTGTGGGTTGGGTTTTCCTACATCACTGTATCTCTCTCTGTCTTTAATATATATATTGCTGAGCTTTTTAATGTCTGCTCTGTATGGTCTGATTCAAAATGCAAAATGTAGTCCGGGCTGAAACACTGATTATACTTTCAGTGTGAACAGGCTGTTTTGGGGTTTTTGTGACATTAGTAAAAAATGAATTCTAAATGCGTTTTGCGCCATATAGGCCCATTAATTGTTTGTAACCATTCTTGTTGTTTGTGTGTATTTTTCCTAGGTTTTGGTTTGGATGCACACTTCACGTAGACAGTATATGTGAACATCTGTGAGCTGCGCATGTGAATAGGGATAGAGGCAGGAAAGGTAAAAGAAAAGGTAAAAGAACCTCACTCTGCCCATCAGAAACTGGATGAAAGTCTGCTCTTTGTGCTTGTTGGTTGAATGAAGCTGATGCTGCCAGGTGTAATTATGGGTAATTGGTGGTGACACAATGAAGTGATGACAGATGTAGAGCGCGCACACACACACACACTGACACACACACACACACACACGGTACTGGAGAGAATAGTTGAGTTGGTTCTGAGCTTGTGACAGAGTTTTTCCTCTGACTGCTTGCTGACCTGCATACTCGAGGGCACATATCCAAATTTTTGTTGTATTGTATTTAATTTTCTTATTTCTGTGCTATAAGCCACTTAATGCCATATGCTGTATGCTGTGAAAGCATAATAGACGGTTATCGTAAAATGAATCTCATACTCTGCAACCCTATTGGGAATGGCAGAGCAGTGCTTAACAAGCAGTTCTGTCACATTTCTGAGTAGTGTTCAGCATTGAATGTTTAGAAGATCTAATTAGAAAATAATTAAGATGTTCAGGGTTGCTGTTAGGGCTGTAGCTATCAATCATATTAGCATTTGAGTAATGTGACGTTTATTTTGACAATCAGGAGAACCGAGTTATTTGTTTTAAGTACACATAATAACAGTGCATTTAACCAAACAGTAATATATTGTGCAGAGGTGTTTGAAGATTCCAAAGCATGTTAATAAAAAGGAAGTCTTTAAAAAAAAATTATGCAAGTGCATGTGTAAATCATGTGGTGTGAGAGAGCAGCATTATAGTTTAAACCTGTATTATCAGGGATCTGCAGAATTCAGCAAAATCAATTTTAATGGCACGCTGAAATCTTAAAAGGACTTGTCATGGCAGAATGCATCATCATATAGCAAAAGTCTTAATTTCAGAATTTTCACCGCTTGCATCACTACTTCTGTGTGCTTCTGTGTAACTTTAAGTGTTGTGTTAGCGCTGAGTGGCACATACTCTAATAATTACCTGTGAATATCCTGATTACTCTTCACTCAAACTGACTACTAAACTAATTTACTGAGAATATTTTTAATCTATAATTATTTTTCAGTTTTAAGCTTGTCATTGTGACAGCCCTAGTCATTGTAGTGACTATGGATAACAGGAAAGAGTAAGACTTTGATGGCTAAGGTAGAAGGACAGAGAGGGACAGGAGTCTTTCAAAACACACACACAGTCGCAGTGAGAGTGAGGTCAGGCCTGGCTGGTTTGGTGTTATCTGTGTCTGTCTGGTTTCTGTGCCCAGAGAAGTCTGTGGGAAAGACAACCGTTCACTCGTTGCTGTGGGAATGCCCCTTTTCACACAAACACACACACACACACACACACACACACACACACACACATGCACACACTCACACTGATAAGGTTCATTTGCTCTCCCACAGAACAGGAGAACCTCCCCAGATAGTTTTAGGTGTGATGACTCCAGTAGTTTTTTTAGCCTAATCTGTATCTGCTGCATCTGTATCACACATTTGATTACCATCGACTCTACGCCGTTTTCCTGAACTTCAACTTTTCTCATAATTCATAGTTCAGTTGTACTTCTTGACGGTTAGAGTGTAGGCAGAGCAAGTTCAAGAGGCTTGTAATGCTTCCATTTATTTATTTATTTTTTTCCCCAGAAATTGTTTAACTCTGCACAGAATGCATGAATGAAAGTAGTCAAAGACTGTGTGTAAGCGTGACCCACAAGGGTTTTAACACCTAGCTCAAACAATATCTGATAGGCTAGCACTGGCAATATTAGACTTTTTTTAGGCCATATTTACTGTTATTCTGACCTGACTTATTCAATTATTGTGTATATTGTTAGTACTTAACATCATTAGTGCTTCCCAAGGCTTTGCTATTACAATTCCAGTTCATTCAAAAACATAAAAACAGCATGCAGGCATAATATCAGGGTGTCACGCTAGTGCTTGTTGACTTTTCAGCAAACCTTTGGATGATTTTGACGTGTTTAAATTTTGACTGACACACAGACAGACCCAGTCAACACACTTAGAATAGAAGCCAATAGGCAGAAACCACAGAGACATCTGTTGAGTCAGCAGGCTTTGTGTTGTTTTACTAAGCACAGGCATTATTGTTCATGATGGAGATGAGATGTTGTAGAGATTATAAGGTGAGGTTGATTTTCGTAACAGCCTCTCTCACTGACACTTGTCATACTTCACGTCTGGTGCTCAGAGGAAGAAAGTTAGAAAAATACTCTTTACGTCAACTCATTAACTCTGTTCATCATCCAGCACACCCACTCACACATGCCTCCTCCTTCACACACACTGCACCGAGAATGTGGCAGAGGCTTGCGTTCGCGAAATGGCCGCTAAACGGAACAGCACAGTGTCCAGTGCAGCCCACAGTGACTTCCACAACTGCTTTTATAATTCGCCTCGTTGTGTAACTCCATCTTTCATCTCTTTTATGTCCCTCACTCAAACTCTTTCTGCTGATTACATGGAGCAGTGTGATGCAGTGGAGTGGATATGAATAATTGGGGGAGGGAAAGCAAAGAAGAAAATGAGAGAGAGAGAGAAGCTTGTGCTTGTCCGGCTAATGTTCTCACACAACAATTGGCGAATTGTACAAGAGGCCTAGTGACACAACAGCCATAATTAGCAAGCAGTTACAGTCAGCAATGTCACATTCTTTTAGCATGCGCACCAGAAAGAAAGAAAAGAGAGGCAGAGGGAAATCTTTTTATTTTCTTCTTTTATTCTTTATGACAATGTATCTGTTTTTTTCCACGCTTTATTTTTGTTACTTCATCACTTTGTACATGGCATATTACACGTGGAACCTATACTTAAACACACACGCTCCCTCTCTCCCTCCTCTCCTCAGCTTTCTTCTGTGTCCTGTTTCACATGGCTGAATGAGCAGTGAGTTAATCATCTAATGAGGCCAAAGGACGTGTCCACTGAACTGAACACACACACACACACGCACACATGCACACTCTCCCTGACCCTTTCTTTTTTCTGTGTTCCCCCACAACCTAACCACCCCTGAACAAACTGCTCCAAAATACATTTTTGACCATAACAGAGCAAGAAATAAAGATGTGGTTTCCATATGCAAACTTTTAATACTGCTTAAAAGTTGTGTCATATGTATCTTTAATGTTGTAACATGCCAGATTTGGAGCTAATTGGTTTGGAGCATGTAATTTATTGGATGTTAATGAAGAGCTGTTGATGTTTAGCCTAATGATGGGGTTCATATATTTAACGCAAAACACAGGAAACCATTTGAAGCTCTGGTCCTTGTCTGGGTCAGCTTGAGATGTTCTTAATATACTTCTGAGGCATATTATCAATATACTTCTGAACCCCCCATCAGCTATCTGTGTTTGTGTCTGTTTTGTTTGAAGATGTCCTTGAGTGGTTCTTCATGGTTGATATAGTCTGTCTAACTGCTCTTTCAACCATTCATGGTGTCCTTGAGACCACAACAATGACCTAGAGGCTTTCAAACGTATTCAAGCATGTACGTTCTATCAAGAGTTTGGGACTTCTTGTCTTGTTCTGTTTAATGTTAGGTGGTGATTTAACATGTAATTAAAGACGTGCTATTCTAGAAAAATGTTTCTTTATCAAAACACACAGGGATGCACAGTATATCACCCAAGATCAGAACTGGCAGATTCTTGTTCAAAACAGTCAGCAATCAGTCAATTTGTTGCTTTTATTTTGGCAGATCCGTGTTCTATGGATCAGAGCAATCACACATCACTTCCCTGTCATCTGAACGACCATTAACCTTTTGGGTGAAAACAAGCCTATCCATAGTACTGGTGCCAAATAGGAAAAACTGATAATGTGAAATTCTTGTTCGATTTTCACCATTCCGCCTTAAATGGTGCAGCAGCCAACTTCAGCATCATTAAATGAAGTGTCTTAACGACAGAAAACAGTGAAATATGATTCAAGGTAGTTATATATGTCAGGTATGACCCCTCCCATTGCTGAGTAGGGTTGTTCGTTCACTTTGATGGAGGAAGGCTGAAAGGACATTCATTGGTCTCTATTTCTTTATGATGCCAGGGGTTGATCCACAATAATATGATAGAATTGTTTGCTTGCCTGACTCCTAATAGCTGACTCCTAATAATTTGCCTGCAGGCTCCTAATAGCATAAAATAAGAATAACCCACTGATTCATAGCTATGAAATTGTCTAAGACCTTGGAATGTGTATTTAGCAGCTGTTTTCATCTAAAAAGTGACATTACACAAGGGCAAAGTACCTGGGTGCGTTGCTCTCATCCATACCAAAGTGTAGCATAAGTATACATATGTTGCCACTTGATTTAGCACTTTATTGTTATTCATTTGATTTAAGTAGGCAACTGATTTAAACTCAGTTGAATATTCTAATTCTTATATTGTACGTTTGGCTAATAAAACAGACTGGAAATGTGCTAGTGTGTTTGTAGATTAATAAAAATCTGCCCAAAAATCCATTAGGACTTCAGAAACAGCCCAGGTTAGAAAACGGCTACAGAAACACTAGCAATAGGACCACCTAACCAGAGGTCCAAATGGTCACTAATTTTTTTTTATTTAACCCCAGTGTACGTTCGCTGACCATTTCGGCTTTCTGTCACTACCATTGTAAACAAATTTGAATGAGTTCAGGATACACTGAGACACACTAAATGACTTCTTGTCTCAAAAACTGAATAATGCAGGAATGTTCAGGAATCATTAAGGTTTATTTTGCAACAGTTTTCAGGTTTCAGTCCACCAAATGGAGATGCATTTGACTACCACGTGTAAATGCATGTGGCTACAATCGTATCAGGATGCAATCCAGATATTAGTCACATGAAGTTGTTGAAAATACACAGGGTCAAAGTATTTTCTTAAAAACTTGGTCTGAACCTGGAATATGTGTTGGGAATGAGCAACAGGTAGAATGAATGAAGCCCACCATAAAGAAAAACACAACTATATGGCCTATAAAGTGACTGATATGTAGACACGGATATAATATAATTAAGAAAGGATACAGATGCAATCTGGATTGCTAAGGAAAACGTACACCTGGGGGGATGGTGGATGTGTCCCACGAGCCAGAGGCCATGTGTGGGAATGAGATAAGGTGTTCAGATTAGCTTCCCATGAAGAGAGAAGAGCGCCAAAATGCTGTGATCTCACACAGGCCTCAGCCAGACACAGAGACCGGGACAGACACAGAGGGAAGGAGAGACAGAGGGCTTGTCTGTGAATGAGATGGGGAGAGGAGGTTAATAGAAAGAAGGCAAGAGAATGACTGAGGTGCAGGCTGGAATGGTAGGATGCCCGCTGAATGACATACTATCAAATGCAGCTCAGGTTACACACACAGGTGGGATAGTTGTGGGCTGTGTGATATTGCACTTAATCTCATTCATCTCAGCCTCTAAAAGATTGCTGTCCTGATGGTTTGATGCTCATTTTGAAGGAATAGTCAAGTGTTGTTTAGCCTTATCTCTGTTTGCTGCCAAAGCAGCCTATGAACTGTACTTCCCTGGACAGTGACTCAAAAAACACCTCTAACAGTAGCCAACAGAAAGGCTCAGAAGGCATGAGTGAAAAAAGATCATTTTAATCTTCAATATTGATCATCTTGGGCCCCATCCTTGTTTCAGGTCTTGGAGCGTTGAGACCCTTGCAGATCTGTTGGATCTGCCTCCTGGTCAACCGAAATCGGCCAAACTGGTAGTGGTAAAAAGGGAATGTATTACCAAGAGTAACATCACATCATCACAGCTTGCTTAGTTTATTTTTCAATTTTAATCAGTTTAAGGAGATTTAAAACTAGAGATTAAAAATGGAGCAGGCTCTGAAGGCTCTGGAGGATAGTGATTATATGGTCATTCTTTCTAGACTATGTGGGGATCCTGGCAGGGCCATTTTGTACAAAGAGGTGACAATTACAATAGTAACCATCAGGTCACAAATGCATGTACTGTATAGCAGGGTTTCTGCATCTGCTATGCAGAGGGATGGCAGGAGACAAGCAATCTAATGGAGACAAGTCCTGCAAAATGAAGGAGGAAAGTAAAGGAAAGAAGCCACAAACTTTTATCAAATGTGCTTTACTACAACCAATAAGGTGGTAAAGCATTTGCAATATCAGAATCATCTCAGCTTTTTCAATATGTGGAAAATTAACCTGAAGGCAATTTTGTCCCAGCCAGTCTATAAAGCTTTTCTCAGTCTCTATTCTTTGCTAAATGATGTTTGTTTATTCTTGGTTGTTTCCCGTTTGTATAGTTTTCATGGCTGCTGAAGGAAAACTTGCTTAGAGGATTTTCAAGTAGAGCTACTGTCACATGCTCTTTAGAATCTGAGCAAGTAGGCTACAGGTCAGATATCCTTATTTGACCTGTAACCTCCTTATCCAAATCTTTATTCACAGTGACTGTTCTGCTCTTGTATGCGTTAAAGAAAAGTAAAAACTTGGAGTATTTAGAAGGCAATGGTTAACTGCAGCATAAAGCTAGGTATTAACCAGTACCTTAATCAGATAGTTATTGTGAAGAAAAGAATGCTTCACAGCCATTCAGATTGTGTCATTATACAAGGATTAGAATGAAGAATGTTGGAGTATAAGGTTGAAAATGTTAGTTAGTTAGTTTGCTTACATGTTTTCCATATAAGTGAATGAAGTGGACAGTTTTCAAGCCATCATTTAATAAAAGTCAAAACATCTGTCTAACAATTGCAAAATGATAAACAGTGTTGCTAATATTGTGCGTGCTAACAGCTTTCCTCACCAAAGAGACATGTTTGATTCTGCCTGAACTAAAGCACAGATAAAGGTGTAGATGATGACTGTTGAGATTTGTGAGGAAAAAAGTCAACCATTTGTGTTGAAGGGACAGCAAGCCAAAGATAAACCAGTTTGTGTATTCTGATTGGCTTAACATTAACATTACTTAACATTACCTTAGCAAGAAGACTACAGACCCACGCACTAACCACATTACAAGTTTAAGTCTGACTAACTGGTGCCTTGCTGAAAGATGATTAGATGATAAAAACGAATGTCTGAGAGAGCAAATGTTGATTGACTGGTGTTTGGGACTATAGCATTGTGGTTTAAAGAATGCCTAAAATTATTTTCTGCATTTTCTTTCTTTTAGTGTGTTGTGTATTTTGTGCATGTAAACATGCTGCAAAGTTATAAAATCCAAAGTACATGCCAGACGGAGAAACTCCTTTTTTTCAGCTGCCTGATATGCGCTGTTTGGAATTCTAACCTTTGTCTCTGTTACAAGGTGACATCATCTCGTAACACAATTCTTATTGCTGCCTACCAGCAAGATTGGCACGCAGGATAACACACAGAGGGCTAAGAAAGTGAAAACTTTCTTCCTCTGAAACATCCTGCTCCAGTCTAACTTACAAAGGTGCATCGGGTCTACCGACTTGTTCTACCTGACTTTCAGGAACCGACTCCATCGCAAGAATAGCCACAACAGTGTTGGGGTAGAACATGTAGCAGGATGCAGCTCTGGCAGTTGACCAGTCAGAACAGAGTGAGTAAGCTGACCAGTCAGAGCACACTGGGAGGGGGCTTTAAGACACAGGAGGTCTAACAGAGTGTGAATACAGATGTACAGTATGAGAAAAATATTGTGCTTTGGGAAAATTGAAGCATGTAGGTCTACTTCAGTAGTTTCCAAAAATACAATTAAAAACACTGAAAATGGGCATGATATTTCTCCTTTAAGATAATGAGAGCTTAGGTATAGCCAAATGTGCCGCAAGTTTGGTTCCAGCTAACTGAGAAAGCTGAAATTAAAGTGTGGTGTCTGTGTTGCTTCTAGCCATTGTTCAGCTGCTATCATACTAGGTTTTTCCTGACTCTTGTTTTTCCCCTCCGTCTGCATAATGGTGATATTTAGATCTAAACTACCAATCAGTTAGTCACTCTAAAATAGAAATAGGTTAAATAGGATTTATTTGACTGTTTAGACATGGTACAGAAATTTGACACAGACACCATTACTTTCCAATACCATGGTATAAGTGATTACCGTTATACTGCCCAGTCCTACCAGAGTATTTACTTTAAGTACATTCACAGATTTATGCACAAAGGCTGATAATTACATTTGCTGCAGTAATATTTATTTCTTCTCTTATCTGCATGGCACGGTCTGGGAAGTAGAGGCGTGTGTGTGTGTCTGTGTCTGTGTCTGTGTGCACATGTGTGTTTACA
Source organism: Semaprochilodus insignis (assembly GCA_034552555.1). NCBI lineage: Eukaryota > Metazoa > Chordata > Actinopteri > Characiformes > Prochilodontidae > Semaprochilodus > Semaprochilodus insignis. The sequence goes on from CM067491.1 coordinate 13,407,316, forward strand.
GACATTAGGCAGATCTGAAATGGCTATAAAGCATCTCATTAAGCTGTCAGGACTTGGGCAGTTGAAATCAGCTGCAGCTGTGCAATGTCTGCCTGCTGCACTGCCTAACTGAAAATTTACACACATACTTGTGCACAGAAATGACAGTAATCAAGAAAAGAGAGGGACTAGAAAGACGAAAGACTGTCACATATAGCTGCTGAACACTTTTGATTGGTTAAGAGTTTCCTTTCTGTTACTGTTCACTTTGTCTCTTGGCATTTTTGCATACTTCCATATCCGATCTGTCTCTTAGCATCTGGCATCTGACTCTCAACCATCTCGATCTCCCTCTCTCTCTCTTTCTCTTTCTCTTTGTCTCTCTCTTAGTTTTTTCACTCTTCTCCCCTCATTCACATCCAACACCTTGTGGGCCACGGAGCATTTGGGCAGGGGGTGGGGATGGATGTTTAATAGCCAGTCAGAGACGCCACCCTTTGACCTCAACCTGTTCCAGTCTGTGTGGGGACAGTGGGAAGAGCAGCAGTTCCTTTTCTTTCATCTTTAATGAGTTCCTCTTTCATATGGTAGCAGTAGTACAGTAAGAGAGAGAGAGAGAGAGAGAGAGAGAGAGAGAGAGAGAGAGAGAGAGAGTAAGACAGAGTGAAAGATTAGCTTATTTTGTTAGATCAGATCAGAGCAGATCAGCTTCATTTTCACTTGTAATTAGAGGCCCGCCAAACGCCCTACAGCAGTCTAACCAATGTGGACTGGATTTTGGGGGGTTCTGGACTGGAGTGCATCGTCACGTGGCCTCTGTGGCCATTGTTTCTGTCCCCCCCACCCCCCCTCTTTTTAAATCTTCCCCTCCATCCCGACCTCTCCCCCATCTCAGCCCATAGCAGAGCTCATCAGCTCATGTCAGCCTGAGTTTGCAGCTTCTGTAGCTCTTAATTCTGTCTGATGGCCAGACAAAAGCTGAGCACAGAGCCAAAGGGGAGGCAAGAGCTTGGTGTACTGCATTCTGGGTCGGGCTAAACGGACGGCAGCTGGAAAAGAATCTAAGAGGATATGTTTGGGAGAGAAAAACATGAGTGAAGGAAGCTGACTATAACTAGTATGCGTTATCAGGGACACTGATAACCAGTATTTGGGGCCAATATTTATTTAATATCAATACTGGAACTCTTGGCGTACAGAAAATGAATATAAGAGCTTTCATAAGAAAGAAAGTGCTTTGAGTTTCAGACAGTGTAGGTTACATAGATACAAAACTAAACATTATAAAAAGTTGTATTTAACTTAAATAGTTCTCTATGACGTATGTGTGTAAACAAGAAAGTCTGTTTTCAGACTAGAACATATATGAAACTTAGAACTGTAAATGTATCACAGTAAAATTACTACAATAAACAGTGATGCAGCTAAAACATCACTTCTTTCCGAAAAGCAAAAATAGTTAGGAAATATGAATGTTAATGTGTTTATTTCATGTTGCCGTTTAACCAAAAATGCTTATTGTATGTGATGGTAAGCAGTAGTTGGATGTGTTGAATGTATCAGAAGTATACTGATTGGCTCTTAATAATGCTATAGTTTAATGGATATGGCCCATTTAACCTTAGTTGTGGAATCAAGCTGCAGCTGTCTGTACTTTTATCAAATGAAAATAGAAATAAAAATGACCAGGAATTATGTGCAACTTATGTGTTAAATAACGATGTTCTGATTTTACATGTAATTTATTGCTTTCTGGAGGCTTGTCTGCATAGTTGGCAACCCTGCTAAGTTTGGCTGTAGGCACACATTCTGAACGTTTTCGAACCACTGAAGAAACTGTACGGGTCTGCACGCCACGTCTGCTCCCATATTCGGTCCTCCCTCTCACCGAAGAAATGTGATATTTCAGGCAGGTCTCAAGCTGTATTCACGAGTCAGCTTTGTCTGGTTATAGTGAGCAAAATTATATGAAAGAGTCCCTTGTGCTTTTTACCAACTGTGTTGTTCAACCACAACATGTTCTGACTTTTCTTCTTGCTGTGGAACTGAAATCAGGTGCTGCTCTTTTCTCATGTCTTGTTTGGTTGGACTTACTCAACATATGGTCTGCATTTCTACCTATCCAATAACACTGTGGGCTGAACATTGGGCCAGACTACAGAAGTGTTTTTTTCTTGTCATGACTGTGTCAGTTCAGTGTACAAGGTGCAAAATATGCAGGGTCCTGGTAGATGAGAGACCTTTATATTAGCTTCTTTCACCCTCTGAATGTATAAGAATGAAGGTTCTTGGGGGGGCTCGAAAAATAAATGTAGGACGTTATGTATAGACATTATGTATATACTGTAGTTTGCCTGATTCTGGTTTTTTTTTTTGTAAGCCTTTATTAGTGTGACAATATTTGGTTACCGGAATGACCAAAGCGTTATTAAAAACAGTTAGCATTTAGAGATTTTCCATACTCAGGTCCCCTTTTCCCCTCTCTCCCGCTGTCTGATGTTGACAAAGTGACTGCTAACATGATCCTTACCGCTTCCCTCTTTTCCCTGCCCATTCATATTGTTAAAAAAGCCGCTTTTTTCCAAATCCAGAAATTGAGTGGGCCTGCTATTGGATTTCTTGACACTGGAATATTTCCAGTCTCTGGTAATGGCGGAAGAGTGCTTAGCGTTGACCTCAAGGTCTCTGTGAATGAGAGAGAGTGACGGGGGAAAAAAGCTACCACACCAGACTACAGCAAGCCAATTATTTTTGATGAATCTGGCCTCTGCTATTTGCCATGTCAAAGCGTTTTGAAGTGTATGTATGCTTTACATATTAAGCCTAAGGTTGGCCAAAGGTTGCTCTCTGTGCTGAATGGAGCTGTTGAGAGACTGTGGGAGAAACAGGGAATATGAAAGCAGAATGAGCTTACTTGCTCCTTTGCACTCTCTCTCTCTCTCTCTCTCTCTCTCTCTCGCACGCTCTCTCTCGCTCTCGCTCACTCTCTCTCACACACATGCACATGCTCACACAAGACTTGAAATGGCTCCCTCTGCTGGACACCCCCTCCCCCCACCCCATTATATTACACTTGGATAAATACTGTACATCTCTCCTTTATAATCAATAACACATTGTTCACATTCATGTTATTGTAAGTCTAAACTCCTGCATTAGGTGGTGAATGTTGTAACTGCTGTACACACAAAATCTGTCCCTCATCTCTCAGTTCTGTGTCTGAAGTTTTTAGTTTTCCAGTTTTGTGAGGCTAATGCAGTAATTGGGAGTATTGAAGTATTAAGAGCACTTGCCTCAAAACTGCATCTAGTTGTTGAGTAATATTAGTAGACTTGCTTATGTGGTTTCCAACACTGTATGATGTACTGTTATCTATAAAAACTGACAAAACTGCTGACATTTCACACTGTAAGGCCGGTGTTACAGTGTTTAGCTATGCAGCGCACGTCTGTCCATTTTTATTAGGGATGATACAGATCTGACACCAGGTGATGGTAAAGGGCTGATATCAGCAGAGCATGCTGAATCAGATATCAGAGGTGAAAAAATCTGATTGAATCCTGAAGCAAATCTAGTCTGAAATAGCGCACAGTCACGTTGTGTGATGTGGTTAGTTGTTAGTTGTGTATTTCTCACTGTGGAGTAGTAGAGTGAGTAGTTTCAGTTTAAACAGATGATGTCCTACTTTGTAAATGCTCATCTTAAGTAAAGTGCTCAAATGATTCCATTTCTAATATTTATAGATAGATACAAGCACAAAACAAGCAACCTTTAGCTTATTTGTCTGTAGTTGCAGTTTTCTGGGCTGTTTTTTAAAGTGTAGTTGCTTATTTTGGGCTTGATTTCCGATCCGGTCTTTCTCAATGCTTAATAAAACAGAAATGCTAATTTGTCCTGTTGCACGATTTGTCCACAACCCCATTCCCTCCTCCCTTTCCCCATACAAATGAAAACAAATTAAAATTGCGCCATTGATGGTCCATTAATGGTGGAATTCCTTTATGTAGTTTGTTAATGCCAGGGACTAAGTGGACGAAATACAGAAAAATATAACAAAGAGTGGGGGAAAAGAGAGTGGATTGAAAAACTGGGCTTAATGTTCCGGAGGCAATGTGCAGATTCTGTGAGATGTTTTCTTCCCATTCATTTATCGATGGGGCAGTGAAAGACGCTATGTGTAATTTTTAGATAAAGATTTTTTGCCTTCGTGGATAAAATTACTTGACCCGTTTATTTCATGCAACACCTTTCTTCATTCATTCATGCTTCATTTTTTTTGCTTTTTTTAAAATATATATATTTTATATGTATAAAATACACAATTAGATTTCTGAGAAACAAGCAACCAGGTCTATGATAACAAGCCTAAATATATGTATGTATATATAGGGGCTTGTTATTATAGACCTGGTTGCTTGTTTCTCAGAAAACACATAAGTAAGTACTGACTGATCATGGTCATGAAGTTTGGCAAGAAGCTGAAGCTTGACATGGAGCTAAAGCTTGACGATCTGATCTAATTCCAGCTCTCAGCGGGCTTAATTCTGAAGAGAAAATGAAGCTGTGGATTAAACTGGGCTTCATGTTAAAGAGGCTGAAAAGTCAGGGCCTGAGGCACCCACGCAGACTCTTAATGAACGGTCTCTCTGAAGCAGTGCTGTGACCTTTCCTGTTATCTCCAAGCCTGTGGTCAAATAGCCGTCATACCTCAGACTGACCTGTCTGAAACAATCACTGATCTGAAATGACACTTCTCTAAAGCCTGTAATCAGCATTATTAAGATTCATTGCCTCTGGAAAGAACTGCAGAAACCTGTACAGTTTGCTGCAGCCTTTGCTTGCTAGCTTTTGATGCCTAGTAGAGTTGGCGATATGGCAAACATATTATTGAAGACATTTTCACGGTACATGCTATGTACCACAATATTTAGGCTTTTTTATGAGCTTGATTACTTGAAACTGACAAAAAAAAATTCAGAAAAAAACTGACAAAGAATAGAAAGAAAGCGAAGTATGGTGACAGTACTTTATTGATGCAGAGTTAAAGAGGAGATAAAATCCATTTAAGTTGGATTTGGATGAATTTTTAATGTGTCTCCAGGATGGGATGTGTTGGTGGGTGGGTGGGGTGGTCTGGGGAAAATAATGGCAGTGCTGAGAAGTATTGATCATAATCATGTGTAATTCTGACTGCCACTACAATCTGTGATCTGTGCTTGCTCGTTTGTTTGTTTGTTTGTTTTGTTCTATGTGGTAATAGATTTGTTACCCCTGAGCTGTAGGATGGTGCTCAGCTCTCCTTTTGAGAGTTACCATGCCTTCCCCTAGAGCTCTGCCCCTATCTGCCCCCCCACCCCCCCCCTCCTCAGAAACGCAGACACACACACACAGCCAATACAACAGACGCCACAGTTCTTCTGAATCAATGTGAGATGGATCCAGCTCTGTCTGATATCTACACTCTGCTTGGTGTCTCTGTATGGACAGAGTCAATAACCATGAGATTCATATTTTCGGACCAGTTAGCCGCACTTGAGTTCCTAAGGCCCCAACAGACTTCCCCCTCAATGTCCTGGTGTCATACGTTTGACTAACTGCAGCTATGTATGTTTTGTTGTAAGCCATTTTCAAAAAATTCACCACTTGGCTAACGTTTGTTCAGAAGGTAAAGTTACATGAGGTTTTGAAGATTCTGCACCATTTCAATACCTATAAAAACTATTTGTTTTATGGCTACACAACACATCATTCCTTAAAGCTGCACTATGCACGTTTTGTTTGTTACAGTTAAAAGAAGTTAACATTACTGAGTCAGTAGAGAAAAAAAAACAGTATAAAATGTTTTGATGTGCACTAATGCAAACCACTCTGTAAATCCTAAAATAATAGGCATCAGGTCAGATTGTGGCATCAGTGGGAGTTTTTGGACCACGTCATACATCTTGTTACTTGTTACTGTTACACACACAGGCTCAAAAAGAAGCTTGATGTTTAGATCTCAAACACTAAATCAACATCACGCTAATGAAGATATTTTGCTTTCATTCTTGGAAGAATGTTTGTCCACATGTTGCATGTAATTACATAGTTCCACCAGAGAGGTCTCCAATTCCCCAAAACGTAGATAGTACAGCTTTTATTGTTTTTTGTTGTTGTTGTTGTTGTTGTCTTTGTTAAAAATGAAAGAAGTTAGCGTTACCGAGTCAGGAGAGAAGAAACCAGTATAAAAAATTCAATCTCACTGTGTTTCTTATCAATCGAAGTGTTCATGTAATCCAAAGAAATATTTATGTGTATTTTGGTGAATTAGAACAGACCATGTCAGATGAGTGATTCATGATTGATGTGTCTTTTAAAGCTGCCTTTCCACCACATAGTACAGCTCCGCTTGCTTGCTTTTGGTACCAGCCACTGCGTTTTGAAAATAAAAGCACAGTTTTGCTGGCATAACTCTGGAGGATCTTTATTTTCATTAGTGTTGTGTCAGCTCTTTCTTTATCTTTTTCTCTCTCTCAGGCATCGACTGGTGTATCAACCTCCCTTACCTGCATTGATGTGGCAGTCTGTATGTGTGTGTGTGGAATTGATTTGAACAGGAGGCGTAAAGGAAGACAGAAAGGAAGTGACACAGAAATCTATACCCATAAGACCAACAGACGCAGTAATCTCAATAGCACAGACGCCGCTTAGCTCACAGCCAGCAGCTCTCGCGATCTCATTGACTCGCTGTGGCGTCAGTAAGGAGTATCATTGCAGGGGTCTTTAGGACGGTGGGTTTTAACTCTCATTATCAACACTTGCCTAGTAATCTTACTAATAAAATGTTACTGTATTTCTTAATGAGATAGAACCATATAAAATAAAAACATTCACTCCTATTTTATTTCTGATTTTACCTTTTTAACTTTTTTCAGTGGAGTGAGTTTGTGGTTACTGGTGTTGGTGTGTTGCTAAGTCTAGCTGGCTTGCTGATATGTAACTTGCCGGATAAACACGTGTGGAGATACCTTATCTTTTTACTGTGGA
>CM067491.1:13414708-13504285 GCA_034552555.1 Semaprochilodus insignis
TTGTGTTACACCACGGTTAAAGGCAGTGTTGTGCATCCATATTACTGCTGTTTCTGTTGAAACTCATTTCTCCAAAATACCAACTTTACAGGGAATGAAAAATGTACTTACTGTGCACTACTGTCCAATTGTATACTTTCTTTGGGCAGTTTGTGTTTCCTGTATTGCTTTATTCACTGGGACATATTTACACATACTAATGGACTACTGGCCCATTCAAGTAGCCTACTTGAAATAAATAAATTTATACATTTCTCAATTTTTGGAAAGAGTTCTTGTATGATTGCAATGCTACACATCTGTGAAAATTCACTTCCTCACCTGTTACAGGTACAAGAGAAACAGCCATCTTGGTGGCCTTTTCACCTTTTTGGTTCTCACACAGTCAGCCTCCTCCTCCCTCAGCGCTGCCCTTTGAGTAAAGTGAGAGGGCTTGCTGAAATCGCAATGAAAAATTATATCATAATTACTCCAGTATATTATAATAGGGTTTCTTTCCCCTTTCTCTTATTATCAGCAGTGAAACCTTTCCATTAACTCCCACAACAGCCAGCCTCTCCATTTTGCATCTGTGGGCTCCATATCACACAAGCTATTGTGTGTCTGCTTTAAAGTAATGAAGCATGCGATGAGAGACAGTTCATTACTCCCTGAAAAAGCCAGTGATCAGTTTCTTTTGTCCAGCGTGGAAACAGAGCGCTTTCAGAGTGGCTCGACTCTACACTGCTGAGAGGAAACACTTACCACAGAACTGCCGACTTATGATGGTGGGGAAAAAAGAGCCTTTTTCAGAGAGATCCTTTGTGGTCTGGTCTAATATGTGCTGTGTTACAGTCTGTTTTGCTGGGGCTTAATTCTCTCCAATAGTTTAGTGTGATGCGATTCGTTCATGGTACATTGAATTTACAGTACTGTGCAAAAGTCAGAAACCACTTTTCATGTATCAAGTGTTCAGGTCAAAAAGCCATCAAGTACATGTTTTGGTTATTTGGGATCAGTAAAAAAAGAAAAGATATTTGATGGACAATTACACAGCAACTAAACATAATGACAACATATTTAGTATGTGGTGTGCTCACATTTTACCTGACTTGAGCTATTTTTCCACATCTCCAAAGTTCAGTCTTAGAAGTTGGTTGCATTCATATGTCTAAGATCATTTTCATTTCATGACATAGCTATTTCATGGCTATTTTTTTTTACATAGTTCAGATCTACTGTATTTAATAGAGATTCATGAATAAATTCCAAAGACGGCAAAGCAACCAGCATTCTTATTGTGTTTGGAAAATAGTGGCTTAGTAGTTCTCACTGAATATAATTTATCAGCCATTCTGGGGAATATCTTCTGTAATGAGACAGAAGTAGACTATAACCAAAACAATTCAATAAGCTAATCAAAAGTGAGGCTGCAGTCTGCCACTGAAATGGAGACTCGTGAATTAAAGCGCACAGATTTATTTCTAATCATGCCTGATGAATTCAGATGTTGAGACACTGAGCGTTAACTGAAGACCTAGTGCAGTGCTGTCATAGTTCTCACTGTTTATTTTATTCCTTTGTATAGCTTGTCTGTGCATATAGGACTGTTATGATGGTGTTATGGGATTTAATGCAGTAACTCCAGTAAATCCAGTTATTGGTCCCTGAACTTTTTGGCTCAATGACAGAACTGATAGCAAACTCTTAGATAATGATGACTACACTGGGCTTAGGAAATGGCTCAGTGTGGTTCCACAAAGTGTTGAATTCAAGTTGTTAGTCAGACATTGGTGCTTGTGCGTGATTAAAAAACTGCCACCACCTCCTCATGCCTCCCCTTTCTACTTCAAATATATCCTGCCCATCATATCAACTCTGTTGTTTCACATGTTTCGTTTGCTCGGAGGGGGATGATCTATTAGATATATATTGTTGAAACAACAGTGATGTGTTAGAAAACCCAGCTAGAATTTTTTTGTCCTAAAAATGACATCTCGGTTGGTTGGTTTAATGCATCCATGAAACACAAATCTAGCAAGTTGTGTTTAAAGCAGTCAAGCCAGCTTTGCACTACATGCAAAAGATATGGTTAATAAGCATGTGTATGTTCACTCTCAAGGCGTGATTTGTGATTTCTTGTGATTTCTCATGTTAATAATAGTTTTTTAATTTTGGTTGCATTTTCTGCTTCTCATGATTCATATAATCCCAAGCATGTGCAACGACAAAGATGAGGTCTGAAATTAAATCGATGATTTCAGACAGGTCTATAAGTTTATAAATGCTCTGTTTTTCTCTGTTTTTCTACACATTTCTACACATTTTGAGCTAGAAAAGGTCCTGATTCTGTTTTATTTAATGGACCTCTTTCTGGAGAGCTCTAAAAAACTAAATGCATGTTCCTGAAGGGCCATGCTGCCTAATCACCTCTGTTACTAAAGGAAACTGGGCCTGCATTTCTGTAAAAGCTTCAGACACCTGGAGCACCCATGGTTAAGTCCATGTGACCTATGCAGCCTACTCATGCAGTGTATTATACCTACTGCTCGGAAAAGGGGTGTGTGTGTGTGTAGATGTAATCTGCTTTTATATGGTTTAGTGTTTTCCTCCTCTCTGTAATGGATTGATAACTCTTATAAATTCCTGTATAGTGATAGCAGTGCATGTCAAATAAGGGTGTGTATCTCTTGGCTAAACAATAAAATGACCTTTCCTCCCAGCTTCCTGAAGTCTTACGTCCTCAATCCCTTAGATTCTTTATAGCTTTATATTCTCTGCTTTAGCGCCATAAAGACAAGAAATATGGTGAGCATGTATTCTTGCTTCCATATAACCCAATGCATCGATTTGTGCATTTACTTTGCATTGCTTTTAGAAACACAATTAATGCAAAAGTTGCAGGTGATTCGCATGGAGTTTCTTCGATTGGTGGAGAAAATGGGTGAGAGAAGGGACAGACTTTTGTTGAGAGCTGGCTCCAGCCATATTTGATTAAGACAGACAGACTATGATGGAGTAGCCAGTGGAATATGATTAGCTGACTTCGAGCATACTAGAAGAAGACAAGAAGACGGTCTTTAGTTTGTAGATGCATACAGAACACAGAGAGAAGCCAAGTATTACTGTCCAAAGTGATTTAGAGAGTCTGAGAGTGTGAGTTCGAATTTGTGGGAATCAGGTGTCATGCTGGTTGTATTGGATTTAACATTGTGATAAATTACATCACAAAAGGACATTACAAAATGCGTTTCTGATCATATTGTGAATATTGCCAGTACTTTAGAAACACTGACCAAGTGAATGTATAATTGGAGCTAGAGTAGCACAGTACATGAGCTATTGAATAAAAATCGAAACTAGATTTCGATAGTTTTTAATAACGTCCGACTTACCAAACCTCAGGAAAATGAAATTTCATGACATATCATGTATCATTAAACCTCCTTCAGGCTTCATGTTATGTTTTCATCATATCACCTGCGTCTACTTTTTATGCAAATGCATGCGCACACACACATATACACACACACAGATCCTTTATTTAATATATAATATTATATATATAATATATGGCCTGCATGTAAAATATTGGTAAACGCTGGCTCATGATGTGGACCGAGCTTACGTGAATTTTCAGTAAAGCAGTAATAAAATGCCTGCACAAACCTATTTGGGAGGCAGGGCATCTATATATTTCAGCAAAGAGAACCCACAAATCATTTGACAGACCAACAATGGACCAACATTAGTGAAATCATACAAACAATGATAATCGGTCGTAAGGTGGTCAATTATGACTGTTTAGTTGTGATAAGCCAGTTATAAAGTCACTGGGTGAAACAAGGCTGTGTAAATGAAACTGTTGCACAATGTAAGGTGGTGCTTAGCCATAGTGGTGCTTTTGTGTGAAAAGGCTTTTACAGTATATTTTCCTTGTTGGAATATGTATCTGAAAGGGGACAGTGGGTTCGCATTATGTTTTTGGGATTCCAACTTATAACCGTCATTAACGCAGCATTGAGTTATAGAGGTTATAATGGAGTTCTACAAGATTCAGGAAACAGTTTTCAGAGCATTACAAAGGAAATTAGTTTTTCTACCAGAGCTCTACAGAATTGAGGGCAGCTTTGGAATTTAGAATGCAGGAATGTGAAAAAATAAACAAGTCATTAGTTTTAGTTTGTCGCACAACACAGTGAAGAAAAAGTAAACAGGATATTCTTATTCTTATTCTTATTATTAAGAATACTACTATAATTATATAGTTTATAGAACCAAATAGTAAATATTTTTTTTTGTTAGGTTTTGTTACAGGTGAGGAATCATGAGTCACTGTGAGTTTGCTTTCCTGTGTCATACTTGGGTTGGTACATATATATGGGTTGAGAAGAGTAAGCATGCTCGCTCGCTCGCTCTCTCTCTCTCTCGCTTGCTCACACACACGTGCCCCTTATCCAAGCAGGCAGTGCTAGAGTGAGAGCCAGACTGACTCCTCTGCTGGAGAATGCTGTCTCCTTTACAATAATCAGAGCCTATAAAATATCATTTACTGCCCTCATCCTCTTTCTCTGACGTGAGTTATGCATTCTCTCTTTCTGCCCTTATCTGGTGTTCCGTACGTCTGTATGTCTGCGTATGTGCCTGCCTGTCTGTCTGTCTATTTGACACACACATGCAAACAGTTGTCAGTATAGACCTTAAATGGTGATACAGTAAATTTGAAATCGTCCAGCCACCTTACTATTAGTGTATTTTTTGATTAATTACATTTTTTTTTTTTTTGGTAGTTCTAGACTAAACACAAACATTAGAAAAAGACAATCCATACGGCTTGTTGGTACCTGTAAAGTTTATATACAATAAGCATGATAATACTGTGTCAGATATCAAAGCCATAATTTCTGCTCAGAGTATGCCCCTTTTTATTAAACAAATTAGGAACCACCAAGGCTTTACGCTACGGGTGACACACAAACCCCATATAACTGATCCCACTTCCCGACAACTTTTTCTGAAGACCTAGAAGGCCCTGAGGGTTCCCCTCTATTGCGTATATTTAGTATTTTGATATAGCAGTGTGTGCGGAGAGAAACCAGTGTTTAACGAGACAGTAGAAACAGTGGCTGCACGGAAATTTTTACCTATCCTTACATACATTACACCTAAAAAATTTCAGCAAAGCTGATAAACAGTCTGCTGTGTTGATGGAGTCGCACAGATGAATGATCATGACGTCACTACCATCACTCTAGTCATGATAATATCAAAGAATAACATCCTATGCACATCTCAGGAATCCAGGGACAGTAGCTCAGTTTGGCACTTCCATTGTGATTAGTTAACATGTTTATACTCATATATCTAATTTTGAAGATACAGTTGGATTATGCCTCATTTAAACACTAATATTTTTCATTTTATATATGAGCTCTGTGGCGTGTGTGCAGGGTGAAAGAGAGAGAGAGCAAGAGAGAGAGAGAGAGAGAGAAAGGGGAAAAGAACCATGTTAATACTTTTCTAATGGCTGCATGTTTTGGGTGGTTTAAAGAACAAGCGTCCCTCGTGTCTAATGAACCCAGTTCATATAAATGTTTAGACCCAAATCTAAACGATATCCAGACACTTAAGCTTGATGCCCACCACACCCTCTTTCAAAAGCTCAACAAATGCACACCCACACATGCACACTTTTAAACACACCAGAACCATTACACTGTTAGACGAGTCCTCAGACGAATCTCATGCACTGCTACTCAAACATTTGGAATCAGTTAACATACTAATAATTGTTTTTTGGGGCTGGGCAGCATGACAGTATATACCATTATCAGGATCAATTATGCCACAATATAATATGATATGCTTTTCTGAACATTGTGTATATCATCAGCACTGACCATGTTTCATTATAAAGAGAGCACAATTAGTCTCATTTAACTGGATTTATTGCAGCACTGTATGTACAAATGTTGAATAAACATTATGTTCACAGTTTTGAATGTTTTAAAATGTAGGTTCTGTTCTGCTGGTTCTTTTTTTCTCAGTTTTAACTGATCTAATATCTAAAAAATAAATGGTAACCCTTTATTTGGATACTCCAATGTAGATGCTGTTAAATGCAGCTGAATTTGAAGCTGAGTGTGAAAAATTGCATTAACTGTATCTAACTCTTAACCTAAACCTAACCTCAAGGAAGTAGCTGTACTTGTCTAATCCTAACACTAGCCTTAATATTGCTGAAACCTTAATATCTCCAGAAAGTTACAGATAAAATATCTATAGCGGACCATCTAAATAAAGTGTGACCAAATAAATATTGAGCTGCTATTCTCCTACCTGCACTGTACGCTTTATGTGTCTTATACTGTTTACAACCCATACTGTCGTGTATCCGGGTTCAATAACACAACAGAGGTGGAGTTTTATGACTAACTTTATTTGCTGACCGTCGGAAACCAAAAACCTCTACAACTTGGGAGGCCCCTCTTTTCTTTTTCTTCCTCCCATATCACTGCGCCACGCACTACTTTTGGTGCCCAATAAACTTGACACCGCTTACAACTTGGGTTTAGTGCCAAATCAAAAGGCGAAAGTCACCCAAAAGAAAAAATATTTTAAAGCAGTATGTACACAATTGCTTTTCTGAACACTATACACAACACATACTTGACTGCACACTTTGCTACCTCAACATACTGTACTCTCCTACATGTACACTTACATTAAGCTGTTTTTGCCTCCTGCATGTGCTAACTACACCTCAGTTGTAGTATTCACATTCTGACATACAGATACTGCTCTTACACACTTTGCACATGTCTACTGTTTACTGTTTATTTGTCTATTTGGCTCCGTACCACTGTTTATGTGTGTATATATATATATATATATATAACTACAACCCTGTATTGGTATACTGTTGAATTGAAGTGAATAGTGTCATATTGCAACATTTCTTGAAGTATCACAAAATTTGATTTATGCCATACTTGTATATTTGTATATTTATGCCCACATCTTCTGTTGTCAGTAGTAGAGAATGGCAGACTAGCAGCAAGACGTAAAACATGTAAATAATTGGGAATGATAACTTGAGGCTGTATGTATGTGCTTGGGGTACTATGTTGTGCTTAGCTGTGGGGCTGTTTAGTGCCATTTCAACATTTACATGATGAATGGATCAGTAGAAATGTGGATAATTAATTTTTACCTTCTCCAACAAACTTTATATTTCTGCAGTATGTTAACAGATGGTGCGTGTAACCATTATGATTACTGGATGTTGGATGTTGCAGTTTGTTTCTACTTTGTGCCTATTTTTTGAAAATGATGTGTTGTCTTCTCTGTAATGCACTTTGAGTGAAGGGGCCACTCCTTGTTGAGAGCGTGGGGTGGGGGTGTAGAGGATCGGATGGCGATAGTGAATGCTTTGGGCAGTGTGTAACAGAACGTCTGCTGGTCTGAGGGTCTTGTCACCGGGCTCTTCGTCTCGCAGTGCTCTGGGGGAAACGAAAATCTCCTGCAACTGCTGTTCTTAATCTAGTCACTAACCACACAACACGCACGCATGACATGCATATACAAACACACACACACTCTGTGCGTGTCAGGGCTGGTTTGGGTGCCCGGTAGCAAGAGAAGCTTCCTCATGTCTTATCTCCTTTACCCATCAAACATCTCTTCAAAGCAGTCCCTTCAGTGGCAGACTGGAAAGCGTGAGCCAGCGAGGGAGGGAGAGCGAGAGGGAGGGGGTCTACAGACGGCTGCTGGGCGTCAGTGAACTGAGGTCAAACTCAGACATGCACACGTGCGCGCGCACACTCTTGATTACTTTGTTGAACATTGTTGAATCAAGCAGTCATCATTCCTCGGCCATGACTTGTAGTGCACTGTGATAAGCACTGTGCATTAGATATCTGTTGACACAGAGGCATAGTGCTGTGTAAATCAAAGCCCTTTTGCTAGGCGTCTGCTGGCATGCGGCTGTGTCAGTGTGTACTTTTGAGCGTGCAGTTCTGTGTGTGCGAGTGTGTTGGAAAGAGACAAAGAGATAAGTGAGCGCGGGGCCATAGATTAGATACAGGTGGTAAATACGGAAACGGCCAGAGCTTTTAGAACCTTCGAGCAGTTGGAATTCCTGCTATCATGATATGCACAAGAAAATGAAAACATTCCAGGATGCATGTCTGTTCCTAAAGGAAATAATCAGGGTAAAGGGTGGTTTTCCTGCTGAAATTTTAAAGTTGTGTTAGTGTACTAATACTCTACTAGAGTACTCTACTAGTATAGAGTACTATGCAACAACATTAGGCACCTGAGATTATAGATTATATGTAAAAACTATTAATCTGGGCAGAAGAACCACTAATATCCCAATAAGCACTAATAACATTAACACAATAAGTAGCTGTTTCATGTGTGTAAATGTGCCAACCATTTGCAGACTGCTTTTCAGAGGTTCAGCATTATTTGTTGTTATCAACTAATACAAAGTCGACTCTCATTATTATGACCACTTCCCACCTTCAACAGCAACAGTGTGTAGCTCTTGAAGGAAGTCACATTTTCGTGGTGTTCTTTGGGCCCATTTGGAAGGCAATCTCTACCGATTTGAATATGAATCCATCCTTGCAGATCACATACACCCATACATGCTGATTGTCTTCCCTGGGGTGGATGGGATCCACCAGATGTCCGACGTTATCAGTACTGGCTGCTGTCCGTGCTGCACACAGCAGTTACCCTGGATATTAATGTATAATGGTCATAATAATGTAACTCGACTATGTGCCTGATTTGGCTAAACGGTGCTTTGTTATACTTATTCAGCAGTTCTGGTGGTAGTTTTGCACAAATAAAAATACAATAGTATTCATAGTAGGGAACCAGCTCATTTTTTTTTTTTTGAAAAACAATAATTTCTAGTTAATAATTTCTTGTTAATAATTTTTTACTGTATGTATAGTATTTAATTGTATCCATCCAATGTTGTATGGTGTAATTTATGGACACAAACATAATTATTTTTATATTTTGCAAATTATATTTGGTGTTCTCACACCAGACTCTCCATACCATGCCAGAACAATTCCAGCAAGTCCATACCAAGTCCAGTTCATTCCTGCTTAAAGTGATATGCACAAACAGTTGTACTCAGTTGGACTCACACAGTGAACAACTAGTGTAATTGCTAAAAATGCCCAAGCACGTAACTCGAACATGGTGTCGATGATGCAACTGTCTCATTAAACAAAGATAGTGGCGAAGGGTTCACTTTGGTCTATGGGAAAATTTGAACAAGAAGCTGATAAGTAGGAAGCCAAACATCAGCCATGTATAAGATCAGAGCACCAGCCAAAAATGCAGAAGAAGAGACTCATTGGTCAAAGCTGCCTTGTATGCTGCCGCAAGGGCAAGGTCATGGAAAATTACTAAAGAGCAAGCCTGTCTTTTAGATCATTCAAATGAGCAAAGGATGGACCAGATTGTACCGCAAGACTCCATAAACCTGAAGTGAATGCATTTTATAGTTGACAGTCACATTGTTGCAGTATTCTCTGTGAAATATGATAGAGCTTTCAAATACATGAGGCAAATCTGCTAAGAAGATCTTCCTTCAAATTTCACTCTGAATTAAGTACAGCTCACCATGAACGGCAAGTTCCAAAAATTCATAGGTGCATTGTTAAAGGAAGGCTCCTTACAATGTGCTGTTGAGACACTGTTGCAATTTTATACATGGTTTGCAGAAGCAGGAAATATTCTACACAAAAATGACCACAACTCGTTGCTCAAATATTTCTACTTGTTTTGTTTCACTCAAACTTCCTTTCAGTACATATGTCGAGCAAAAAGCTTTTTGTGTTTTTTGTATCCACATGCTCAAATGGCAGTTTTGTACATAAATACAGTCAAAATGTGTTAGGTTTGTGTCTGAAAGTGGTGATGAATGCATTGGGCCATAAGTGTCCGAAATGGTGTACTCCAAATACTATGTGCAAGTATGCAGCTATTTACATAAAACTTAAATGATCCTTAGGTGACTTGGGGTAAGAGCCAAAGACCATGTAAAACACAGCAGTAAAAACCATGAGGCACTGTAATGTTTTAAAGGACCTGGTAATAGGCATACATTTTGTGGAATGAATGGCAAATTAATATTAGCGCATGCATAAAGTTCCTGGACGTAGTCTAACATTAAAAACAACTCAATTTGGTACACACTCCAGATATGTACTAATGAGCAGATGGAGCACAGGACATCCATTCTCTGTGTTTTCAGTGTGACTGACCATGTGACCACACTGATATACATCTCTTTAGACATTTGTCTGCTATCTCATAGCTCATATCATGTGCTTCTCTGGGATCAAATGCAGTATAGGACACGTTGATGTTATCGACATGTCTTGATTACGAGTCCCTGTTTTCCTCTTTGAAGCTGCGTGAGGAAGATGAAAGTTCACAACCGTTATGGTTCACTTCTGATAGATCATGTCTGCAAAAAAATATTCCATCTCCATTTCTATTGTGTTTATATGCTATACACATTGCTCCACAAGGCATGTGCTAAGCCTTTAGAACTACTTGTTAGTAATTACATTGTATGTGTACAACCCCAATTCCAAAAAAGTTGGGACGCTGTGTAAAATCTAAATAAAATAAAAGTAAATAAAATGGAATGTAATGATTTACAAATCTCATAGAGCCATGTTTTATTCACAATAGAACACAGAACACATATTATGTTGAAAGTGAGGCATTTTACCATTTATTAAAAAAATATTAATAAAAAATTATTAACTCATTTAGAATGCATCAAAAAATGCATAAATAAAGTTGAGGCAGGGCCATGTCTACCACCAGTCTGTAAACGTCTGGGAAGTAAAGAGACCAGTTGCTGGAATTTTGGGAAAGGAATGTTGTCTCATTCTTGTCTGATATAGGATTCTCCCTGCTCAACAATCCTGGGTGGTCTTTGGTGGATTTTTTGTTTCATGATGCAGCAAATGTTGAAGCAATTCCTGAAAGAGACGTTGTCTGGATGAGTATACGTTGTTCTAAAACCTCTATATAGTGTTCAGCATTGATGGTGACTTTCCAGATGTGTAAGCTGCCCATGCCATAGTCACTAATGCAACCCCATACCCTCAGAGATGCAGGCTGTTGAACTGTGCCCTGGTAAAAAGCTGAATGGTCCCTTTCCTCTTGAGTCTGGGTGACACAGCATCCACAATTTCAAAAAAAGAATTTCAGATTTTGATCCATCTGACCACAGAACAGCTTTCCATTTAGCCTTGGTCCATTTTTAAATGAGCTTTGCCCCAGAGAAGGTGGCGCAGTTTCTGGAACGTGTTGACATATGGCTTCTTCTTTGCATGATACAGCTTTTACTTGCATTTGTGGATTGCACGGTGAACCGTGTACACAGACAATGATTTCAGGAAGAGCTCCTGTGATTTCCTGTACAGAATCATACCTGTTTTTAATGCAGTGCCTCCAGAGTGCCGGAAGATTGTTGGCCTTGTACACCTTTTTTTTAGATGCAGTTTTTTGCAGATTGGTGAACCTCTGTCCATGTTTTCCATCTCTCCACTCTTTTTATACCTAGTCATGCGACTTAGTTGCAAGTTGCTCCTCCAGCTGTTTTAATTAGTACCTCTTGCTTTTCCAGCATTTTGTTTCCCCTGCCCCGTTTTTGTGTTGCTGGAATCAAGTTCTAAAAGAGTTAATAATTTTCATGAAATGGTAAAATATCTCACTTTCAACATCTGAATACTGTGAATAAAACATGGTTCTATGAGATTTCCAAATCACTGCATTCCGTTTTTATTTACATTTATTTACATTTTACACAGCGTCCCAACTTTCTTGGAATTGGGGTTGTACAACACTCATAGTCAAAAAAAATAGATGCACCCAGAAGGAATCAGCTGACAGAAATGAAACTTGGTAGGTTTGACATTGTGCGACATGCAAATGAAGTTTCATAGTAATCACTGTACCTGACTGACAGTTCCGATTGTGGACATTCAGCAAGCAGTGATGTCCTCTATGAGTCATCCTGTTAGTGCCGGCACCATTGGCAGGTGGCTACTCGATGCATGCAGACCGTTATGACGACTGCCATTGATACCATGTCAACATGGCCAAAGACTGCAGTGGTGTCGTGCCAGACTGTCATGAAATGACTCAGAATGGCAGCAGGTCATCTTCAGTGACGAGTCTCGCTTTTGTCTTGGTGGAGACGACCAATGAATCCGTGTGTGGAGGCACCGTGGTCAGTGCCAAGATGGTTGGTTTGCTATCACGAGTCACGCATCCAGAAAGCCTGGTGTCACTCCACCTCCACCCCTACCACACAATCTGCAGGAACTGAGTGAGAATATTAATGGCTTATCTTCCTTCTTCCAAATAGCATTGCAATCTGACACTTCCTTCTGGGGGCAACTATTTTTTGTGTGATGAGTGTATATTACATATTAAAAGACATGCACCAATTCTCCAAATATACATATCTAACTGGTGATTCACAAAGACAAGACATATAACTTTATATGTTGTGCAATCTCTGTTATTCCCTTAAACTACAAAGTCTTGTAAATGTGCCCTCACTTCAGTTCTGCACTCTAGTAACTACATTGTTGTTTTTATAGTATTTACCAAACCATTTGCAGTATTTACTCAGTAATAAGTATTAAGATCTATTAAGCCCTTCAACTGCTGTACATCCTGCAGTTAACCTCTGGTCACATATTTGTAGTGTACAGTCATTTACCATATACAGTAACTTTGATGCGTTTCCTTGGGCTTATCTTAAAAAAACGGAAAAAAAACTCATTGGCCACCGCATACTTACAGCAGAAGCTAATGGGCAGTTGCTGAATTCTGTCAGTAAACATTTATGCAAGGCACATATTTCTGCAGAATAAGTACAAAAATTCTTCATTAAAGCACATTAGGACAGTGTTCCACAAAAATGTAAATATGTATGATTAAGATTATGCAGAGGTGTTATATAGTCATATACGTTTATTTATAGAATTCAGCAGCTGCTCATTGGTTTCAGTTCAGTGGATATTCAGCTTTTGCAAATACAGAGAAACACACCTAAATTAATATATATGGTAGCTGGCTGTTATATATCCATGTTCCTTTAATGCAGAGCCACCAGTTCTGGTCCTGGAGATTCAGTGGCCAGCAAAGTTAGGTGATTTCCCTGCTTAATGACTTCTACTAAATTAGTTTCACATGGGCTTATTTCATGATTACACATTCACATTTGTGCACCAAGCAAGGTTAGCTGTCACTTACATAATGGCAACTGATTGATGAGCCTAAGCAGGTGTGTTTAAGCAGTGAAATCACCCAATTTTGCTGGCCACTGGATCTCCAGCACCATAACTGATGGTTCTGCTTTAAAGTAATGATTTGGTGAAAATCAAAATCACACAATTATCTCAGTCCCACAGGAAAGACTTTTGCGTAAAGGATATAGATGAGATAAGATAAGATAAGATAAGATAAGATAACCTTTTATTATCCCACATGGGGAAATTTGCATTGTTAACAGAAGAATTGCAGCTGAACAGACACAGAACAAGAGGTAGACTAAAGTGCAGGTTTACAGAATACAAAATAAGAAATTACAGAAAATAAATTAATCTCTATTGTTAGGTTAAACATACAATAAAATACAATAATAAAAAACTATACAAATTTACATTGTAATTGAACAGATATATATTGCACGGTTACTGAAAGATATTGCACAGATATTTTAAAGATATTTCACAGTTACATTTACCAGCTACACTGATACTGATAATCTTGGCAGTCACCTAAATACTGATGGTATAGGCAGTCAGAGTGCACAAATTATAGTGATGTTGGCAGTCGGTACAAGATGTAAACAGGTGATGTACAGGTAATAAGGTGCAGCAGCAAATACTGCTCAATAATTAAGTTACATTGAATATATAGATAGAAATGGTTCATACAGTGTGCTACAGTAGTGAATGTCTGATGCTCTGCTTGGGGAGGTGCCGGTTGTAGAGCCTAACAGAATGTTGTTGTTATTGTGGTTTTAAGACTAATTGTTTGCCCTGTATAGCACCTCATTCAAAAAGCATGAATATGGACATGTAGGTTAGAAAAGGAGGATGTATTTAAATTTGTTTTGTGACATGATAAAAACAGGCTGGATATGCAGCTTTGTTGTATTATATGGATTGTATGGACCGAGGAGAGCATGGCATGTTTTGAAACTAACAGAGATAATTCTTCTAAACAAAAGATCCATGTACAGTGTTTCTACTAGGATTTTCTCAACAGCTGTGCCACACCCCCACTCCAAAATCCCCCATATCAAAAGGTACTAAAATGAAGAAATACCAAATAAGATAATGACATACAGCATTGCTACACTTTAAAAGTATATTACACTGGAAATGTGTTTTTAAACTGTAGAGTCTAACTTAATATTTCCCTCTTGTTCCCTCTTGTTGAGTGCATAGACACAGGAAGACTGAGTTGGTTATCACCAGGGAGATACTAAACACACCTTAATGCAGTGCATGCCCACGATGCATTATGCAAACAGTTGAGCAGAGTTAAGATGACCAAGTCACTGAGAGATTAAATCCATATTATTGGCCAGATTAAGTACATAAATTGAATATGTTGTGGAACAATGTCAGTGTCCATTAATAGATAAAGCATCAGGACAATATACGTCTTAAGACTACGTTCGATTGATCGGATATTGAAGGCCTTAAATTTGGCCTTCACTACTAAAATGGCGGCATTGAGTTTTATCTTCAGTTTCTTTAAAAGTGTCTTTTCAGTCTTACAGTCTGATCTGTTGCATTCAGAGCTTTTTTTTTTCTTTTCATTTTTTTCTGTTTTAAAGTTTTAAACAAACCTGATACACCATCCTTGACAGTAGCTCACTCACACTGGGTAGCTGGCTAGCATTGACATATTACAATGACCTAATAGCCAGAATTGTACAGAATAAAACAGATGAATAGTTTGGTTTTTTTAAACTACTTTATTAATATTTCAGACAATTCAATATTTCAAAACAGTCTGCAGAAGTCCACAAAACTGGCTCTGACTGTTTGTGCCATGCCGCTAAGTGTCTCTGCTTCCTGCGTCCTTCCTTTCAGATGAAAAGCTCTCTGCTGAGTTTTGTAATTGCAACTTTATGACATGTCATAAAATTCTGAAGCAGCAGCCCGCCGCTGCAAAATATACACACTTATAGCAGAAGCCAGTGGGCAGTTGCAGAACATTTATGCAAGGCACATATTTTTGTAGAACAATTCCAGTAATTCTTCAGTCAAAACATTTAGGAAAGTGTTCCACAAAAATGTAGTAAATGTGTATAATTAAGATTATACAGAGGCCAGAATTCATGGTGATATGTTATTATTGTAAAGGTGTGGGTGAAAGACTCCAGTGTTTGAAAGTTGGGAACAGCTTTGTTAAGACATCCTTTCATGTCGGCCCCATCCTGAGATCTGTGTTAAACAGTTTTGAAGTCACTTTATATAGTTATATACACTCATTTATGGAATTCAACAGCTGCTCACAGGCTCTGGTCACATCAGAATTGTTCTTTGTGTTAACTGTGTAATACAGTTGCAGCAGAAGTAGACTAGGTCCAGCACAGTTTGGTAATTTCCCTGATTAAATAAATTAATTTCACTTGGGCTCATTTTAAGTATATAGCAAAATATATAGCAAAACAGTGCAGGGATCTCACATGTCACCTCTTCAGCTATTTCTCATCCTAGTCTGAGAAACCTCTCGCTTTTGATGCTGTAGTTTTCTACAGTATTACAGTTTTTATCTGAGCCAGAAGTATCTCACATCTCACATAAGGTTTTCTTGGAGAATTGCCAATAAATCAAAGAGCAACTTTTGAGCAATCAAAGTTTCCTCTGGGAATGTAATCAGTCAGCTCAATGTAACTTGGTAACGGGACTACAAGTCAAAAACAGGTGAGACAGATGACAAGGACAGGGGAGGAGATCCAGACGACGACGATGACACCAACAACAGCAGCAGCAGCAGCACGCTCCTTTCCAAAATTTATATTTAGGGTTCATTTTAATAAGTAAACTTAAAGTTGAAGAATTCTGAAAGTATACTTTCATAGGCCACCAGCTGCTCGTCCAGTGTCTGGTCACTGTCTCCTGGCTGGTCTTCCTCTATGGGCCATCAGGCCCTTGCAACTGGTCCAGAATGCAGCAGCTCGACTCATCTTCAATTTTCCCAAGTTCACCCACGTCAGTCCACTGCTGTGTTCCCTTCACTGGCTTCCTGTAGCTGCCAGCATCAGATTTAAAACTGGTGAGAGTCGATCTGTACCTCGAGCCCTTCGAGCTTCAAGTACAGCTCGACTCGACCTGCCATCCCTGAAGATGCATGGAAGACAAGCGTCTAGACTCTTCTCTGTCCTGGCACCCAGATGGTGGAATGAACTCCCACTGGCGGTCCGAACAGCTGAGTCTCTTGCAGTCTTTAAAAGCAGACTAAAGACTCATGTCTTTGTAAAGAACTTAAGTGAGTGAGCACTAATAGATGTATGTATTGAAATACTGTGTTTTGGCACTTATACTGACCATAACCTTTCTTCTCTCTAGGTATGAGTGCGGGGTTGGGATTGCTTGGTAGTGCACTTATGCTTTATATATGTCTCTAGGTATTAGCACTGGCCTTTGTTCGGGCAGTGTCTGAGCTCATGGCGAGTATTAGACTCTAACCTTCTTGTACTAGCTAGGAAACATTATCCAACGGAACACTAAGCACGGATGTAAGTCGCTCTGGATAACAGTGTCTGTGAAATGCCTTAAATGTAAATGTGGTATGGATACTAATAAAAAATGAGCTAGTAGTGTACTTTTAAGGTTTCTTTAAGTGAACTTAATGTAATACT
Source organism: Semaprochilodus insignis (assembly GCA_034552555.1). Taxonomy (NCBI): domain Eukaryota; kingdom Metazoa; phylum Chordata; class Actinopteri; order Characiformes; family Prochilodontidae; genus Semaprochilodus; species Semaprochilodus insignis. Next base: position 13,431,636 of record CM067491.1, read on the forward strand.
TATACTTTACTACTTCTATATTATTTTAGCACTTTAAAGTATATGTCTAGGTTTCGATTTAGGTATAATTTTTATAATTAAAATATGCCAGTAACTGTACGTTATGTAGACTTACCAGTGAACTACACATGTGAAAATAAACAAGACACACTTAGGATTAAGAACATATTTATATTCTGTATTAATCAAAATTTCCAAACAAGTACCATACTGGACGAGTTTATGTATAAGTAATTATCCTTTTCATAAGCATATCTCCATTAAAAGATTAAGTACAAGTATAGACCAACTACACTTAAACTTTTCTGTATATTTGTTGATACTTAAGTATAACTGTGTTTAGTATATTGCTGATAAATACATAAAGTAAACTAAAAGTATACTCACTTATTTTTTTAGTTTTTAACTTTCTAACTCTTTTTTGTAAGGAATAGAAAGACACAAAAGGGAATGGAAACAAGGCAGAAACCGACAGAACCAAAGACAGATGTTTCACTAGCACAGGTATCCAAATTGTGCTAACACTCTAGAGTCACAAGTCAGTAGTTACCAAAATCTTCTCTGCAAATTGTCTACTGAACTAAAAAACTACAGGTTTGACACCAAACATGTCTTAGTTGGTTGATAACATCTCCACATCCTTTCCAGAAGGAAGGTTTTACTGCTGAAAAGTTGCTGTTTGGCTGCTCATTGGAAATGGATGACCGCAGGATTTGGTTACATGTTGAACTTTTGTTTATCAACAAGTCCAAGACCTGGATCCAAGACCTGAATGCGGTTTTAGCACATCGAGAGAACTTTTGGGGATGTATTTACAGAAAAGTGTTGAGTGACTTCTGGTGTTTTTTAGCAACGTTAGCCTCATAGATCCAGTGCAAACCAAAGAAGTGAAATTTGCTCACTCAACATGTCAGAGCTGATACACAACTGGAATATTGTGTAAAGAAAAAAATATAATTACAATGTGTAGATTATTTTACTGATCCCTTCCTTTAAGTGGTTAATGCACCGACATGCACTTTTGGATATAAAACTAATTCTGCAGGTTTATTCATATTCGGAATAAAACATGTGATAATAAACAGTAACAAAAACATACGTACACAGAAGCGCTTCCTCTGTGTAAATCTCTCTCACACACTCTCAAACCATAACCCACCACTCATCACTGAGTCACAACGGATTTTCCCCTCAAGGCTGAAAAGCAACAGTGGAGCTTTATTTCTCCTACACTCTCCTTCTCTTTTCACTCCGTTTTACTCTTTTTCACATATTCCTTTAGCTCTCTGGAAATCCCTCAGCACGAAAACAGACAGGAATCTGGCGGAGAGCTCTGTCTTTCTTTCTCTTTTCTTCTTGAAGTTGAGCACTCTTGGCTGGCTGTGGCGTGTTGTTTGGCTACCACACACGGCGCTGTGAGCAGCCTTCTCTCAAACGGCTATTAAAAAGCATGGACGGTCGCAGAAATGCTGCAAGGCTGCTGAAAGAGCCTAAAATTGAATTAGCTGCACTTAGTTAGCATTGGCCCTTGCTTTAATTCAGAAAAAAAGCTGAGCTGAGTGATTTTTACTGTTGTTGAGGAAAAAGTTTATGTGCTCAGCAGAGTTTAATGAAAATGAAAAAATCATTACTCAGTACTTAGTGACATAAATAGGCGTCATTCATTCTGACATAGCCACTGTTGTGTGTGTGTGTGTGTGTGTGTGTGCTTGCGCTAGTGTGTGCCTGTGTTTTTGCAGTAATATGACTTCCATTAAATGACATTTCCTTTCCTCAAACACATTTCATACATCTCATTTCTAATATGTAAATTACCCCATAAAAACTAACACACACATGCTGTTCTGCAAGCATTCAGTGTGAGTCACAGATATAGTGGAAATAAACACCACAGACTGATGACTGTGAGCTGGAGCTGATGTCACTTAACGACGCACAGCAGGACACAGGACCAGAAAGAACTTACTTCTCTCTCTTCATATACTAACTTTCTTGTGTGTGTACGCCGCTTGTCAAAAGACTGGACAGTTAGAATTAGAGATTAGAATTCTCTCAAACAGACTTCAATTAGTTTTACATTTCAATCTTCAATTTCAGTCTTGCCTTGTTGCTTTCAGTCAAGTGAGGGGGAAAAACCCTGGAAATATTATTACAACATGAAACAGCTGTCAGCAAAGGCCCTGTTCACACATCAGTCTCAGTTGAGCTGATCATAAGTGAGACAGTGAGGCCTATAGCTGTTTACACCTTACATTTGTTATCAGGTTCACGGTTATCCAACCTAAGTAGGTTACTGTGCAAATGCAGTCATGGGTTCTATCAAAAGCTGTGAGGCGAGGTTGCGTACAAAGATGTACTGCACCAGCTAAGTGGTTTGATGACATACTGTAGAAAATGTATTGTTTTGTGAATGTTAATTGGTATTACATTGCTGACAACCTAAAAACAGGCAGCTACATTTAAGAGAGGGAATGAGCTGAGATGGATGGATCTCTTCAGGCATGTCACTGGTTCACATTACTTGGGCTGAAAACAATGTAGCGCTGTAGACTTACCTTTTTAGGTAATGGCACTGGTGTTGCACTAAAATGTAGACAGAGGAATTAGGACACTGATACCGGCACTTTAACACAGTATTGGTGGTAGAATTGCTCATGAATAATTATGTAATGGCAGTTTTTGTGGGGAAAAACTCACAACTGCTGTGTAGTCACTCACAGTTTGTTAATGTTAGTCCAGGTTGTTATTGAGGAAGAGAAGGGAACCACCCAACTCTTAACATAAAGACAGCCTTTAGCCTCCATTTAGTTGTTAGTTAGATGGGCTAGTGTGTCCACTAGCCCTGCCACTGGTGCACCTCCATTGGTCAGCCGTTTCACTCAGCACGGTGGTCTCATGATCCTTTCCTTCGAATCCAGGGAAACCAACCAAGGAAAATTGATGAAAGGCACCGCTACTGGCACCATGAGCTACACTGATGTATAAACTCCAGCAGAGTCTGACATTCTTGAGTGACCACTATGCACGTATGACATAAATGACTCAAGAAATTTTGAGGTGAAATAACATTCAGCACCATTTTGCTGAACCAGAAAAGCTGCTGGGTGCTGGTATGTACACACCGCAGGCGTATCTATGTATTGTTCAGTTCTATGTTACACAATGAAGATATTTTTCATTTAATCAAGTTGAGAGTCATGGATCTAATTATATTATGAAATAGTAAGTACTAAATACATATGGTAAATAAACAAGCATATAATGGATAAAATCCAATTATCAAATACAACATATTATACAGTGTGTCTTATACAGCACAGTGTCATACAGTGCATACACACACACACACACACACACACACACACACAGTATAATAATATATTATATATTTAGAATTGAACAAGTAAATGTCATTCAGGTTACTTATAGGTTACTTAGGTTGGACAGAGTTGGCACCGATAGGATTAGGTATCAGTACTGGAAGGGAAAACGTGATGTCTACTTATCTCTAAGAGGAATAGGCTTTAAAATGAGCTTACAAGTATCATATTAGGTGCTAATGAGGACATGCTATCTTCTATCCAAGGTAATTTCTCCTCAATGGATCATGTGTCTAGATGTTATGTGTAAGAGCAATCAGTTAGCCTAGACAGTGATACTTCAGTGCCAATGTATTCATGTTCAGGCACTGGAGTTTTGGAGCAGAAAAGTATAAGCTGACACACTTGCTCGTCAATATTACCAAAATTGTTGTGTTTTACTGAATTTTAGGTATTTATGTGTTCTTTTTCTTCTAGTGATTACGTGTAAGTAATAGCTGAATATTGTTTTACACATCCCTAATTTACTGTTGTTTTTAATTAAGACAATATATCTGAGGACCGCCTGTCATTTAGAAAAGCAAAACCTAACCTTGCATGGTGCATAAATGTACTGTAAGCAGTAGTCGAGCGTGTGGGTTTCTTGATTTTTTTTATTTATTGATTTTTTTGTTTAAAGTGTTGGAAAGTGATTCATTTTCTACACTTATTTTGTGTCTAATGGTCTAATTCTCCTAAGATTGTTCTGTACTTTTCCTTTGCTTCTCATATAACCTTGAGGCTTCGGGGGGAGATTGTGTAGGTGCAGTGAGGGTGATAACACTGTCTATAATCAGTGTTTGCTACTGTTTTCCTGTGTGAAACTGTAAAGACGTGGGACCTCATAACAACTCTGTATAAAGACATATTTTCCAATAAACCCAACTTTCTGTAATAGGTTTACAATGTGCAAACTGTCTGGCCATTTCTTAACACATCTCTCAACTACTATTTATATTCCCTTGTCTCCACCTGCATCTCTAGTGCACTTTGTAAAAAACCACACAGACATACACACATTTCTGTTTGTGGCAGGGTTGAGGAGCAATTCTCTTGAGAATGTACCCAGATCAGACAAAACCAGTACTGGTGATGCATGATCTATGGCACTCAGTGTTGTCAGGTTCATGGTTTTCCTACCAAATTAGGATAGTTTCCGTAGCTGGAGACAGCTTTATAAAACTGCCAGATTAAACATGACTGTACAATTTGTGATTTAAAAACAGGAACAGATACAGATCGGTGTACTCAAACTCAAGTTTCAAAATTCTTGCTGTTGTTTGGTTAAAGTTAATCTGAATGGGCACCTTCTGTCATTAAAACCTCCTCATTATTAGACATGAAAATCCACCACTTTAAACATCCATTGGGTAAAGGATTTCTATGTAAACATAATTTTTTATTCATGAAATTAGCCAACATTCCTAAGCTCACTGGGAAAATAAATTAGTCACCTGTGACTGAAGCGTATCTAATAGTGTGTAATACCTCCACGAGCACAAATAACAGCTGCAATTTGATTAGGCATGGACTGGACAAGTTTCGGGATGCACATCAATGTTTGGCCACTCCTGCATCAAAGAATTGCGCGGTTGGGTCAGATTTGGTGGATGCCTTCCCTGGTACAATTCTGAGGAGGGTTTCCTATAGACTGGGATTTTAGTCACTGCTGGTAGACCCGTATTACCCTACACTTTCATACACCTGAAAATTCAGCAACTTCTTTCACAGTATGGCCTTTGGCGTGCCCAAATGCAATCACTCCTTTTAGCCAATCATTAGCATCTGCTTTGGACCCATTTTCCTACACGTCAGATGAGACATTCACTGTACCACATCTTCTCAATCCATGAATCCCATCCCACACCCTGCAGGTATTTATAGCCCCATCATCCTTGTGCAGTGCTACTGCAGGAACCTCAAGTTACTACCACTTTAAACATGCAGGGTGACTCGTTTTTTTTTTAGGGTTTCATGCATGCGTTAAACATCTTATAAAGCCAGTTTAATTTTGAATGAAAAATGTTTCTAATATAGCTCTCTGGGTGCATGTAAATTTTGCTTTGAACTTCTTAGTTTCTTAGCAGAAATGTAACAGATAATGCCAGGAAGCCTAAACTGAGAGGTGTGACTGATGTAGCAACAAGAACTAAAGCTTGACGACTTTGCAAAATCGACTGTTTTTGTTCTGAGCATGCACACTGGACAAAATGTCTGTATCACACAAGAAGTTTCAAGTTTATTGTGTGATGCAAACAAAGCCAGACTGCACCATATCCATTTGCACTTTTATGCATACACAAGAAGCATAGTGAAGGTGCAACAACTGGGGATGAATATTTCCTTAAGAAAAACAGGTGTCGCAATGAGAGCTCAGGAATTATTTCAGTACAAGCCGACAGCCTTGCCTGTTTGGCTCCTTGCTTCTGCTCAGTTCTCTGCTGCATACTCTTTGCCTGTCTGTCTGCATCCTAGCTGTCATTTTTACATCACTGAACATCACACAGATATCACAAGTCAAGTGTATTTAAAAATATCTGAAGGCCTCGGATAACTCCAGAACTCGATCGGAAAGCTCAAAATGAAGCGTTTCCCCCCTCAGACTACCGGGTCATCTGCATCACCAGTCCCTGCCAGTCAAACAAATAGTTTGTGAAATCGGGCTGAAATTTTATAGTGTAGGGCCAGGTTAAGGGAGGCAGGATTTCTCAGACATTAGTATAACAAGCTAATTTTAAAAAGTTTGTTTGGCTGGTGGGTCATAGCTGGTTTCCCCTCTCGCGCTCTCATGTGGCATGTTCTTATTACATCTAACTCGTTCTAATAATGTTTGAATGCCTGTATAATGTCCACGCTTACCCACACAGAGTCAGAGCTGTTAACTGGTGTGGTGGAGAATGTTGGGAACAAAACTGGGGAGGAGACAGGGGGCATTCTCACATACTGCCTAAACAGAGATACTTCTTTCTCTCTTTCTCTTTCTCTCTCTCACTCTGTCTCTCTCTCTCTCACACACACACTCTCTTTCTCTCTCTGGGTGATGTACAAGCAGAGGAAGTTTGTGGTGGTAAACAGCAGACGCACAGACGTCAGCGTGGCTTGGACGCTCGCTGTGGAATGCTGGGAATTATAGCCTGTGTGGCGGCCTCTCCTCACAGCAATGCTGTTCTTTTGTATGTGGATGTGTGTGATGGGGAGAGCAAGAGGGAGAGAGAGAGAGACTGCTCTGCATATGGTTTTGTGTTTAAGTTTCCGTTTCCAGCCCCCTGCTTTTATGAATGAAGTTTATTCAGGGAAATAGTAATGACCAGGGTTTGAAGTCTGCACATTAGCATTTGAAACGTGTACAGTAATTGGTGCTGTTCATTCCTTCTGGTCCGTCTCTGGGATTAGCATACACGTAGAGTACACACACTTGTAACTGATGCCCTTTTTCTGTGTTCCTGCTGTTTCTTGCACACTATAAAGTCACAGCTTTGTCTGACATGTATCCATGCCTTCATTTTTTTGACTGATTTTGTTCCGCTTCCTGCTTAAGGTTTGGCTCAGCCCGATCATCCCTCTGCAATCCTCATCTGAGGCCGCTTTCAATCAGTGTAGGTGTCTGCTTCCTCTTCCTGTGCCAAGTTAAATAATGTAAACCATAGCCGTCATGTTAAACTGATTCTCTTTTCAATATGTGTGCTGTAGGGCCTGGGCCATGAGCCAGAACTACTACTCCCAAGATACAAAACAAGGATGTGAACTTTCTGAACAGTTTTATCACCTTTGTGCTGACCCTTTCCCCCACCCACTCTCTCTTTCTGCTGCTCAGAGCCGTCCCATTATAGCAAAACGATGCAGTGGATGATACAGCTTGTCTCCGGTGATTTGTGAGCTTTTGGTGTTTCGTGATCAATAGTTTTTATTGTGTTTTCAAATGTGGAGACCAACAACAAAAACAATAGAGAAAATTGTAAAGACAGCTCAAGCCAATAATAAGAAGAATTATGTCATGCAGTATCTATTACTTTTCCTTTCAGGTCAGCTTACCCATCAAGAGTTTGGCCAGTTGTCATTTCTATTTGTGAATGTGTTCTCAAATTGCCTTTTCATTGCTGCCTATGCACTCTATCTCCAAAAGTATCCAGACACTAGAGATGAAGCATTAATTGTTTTTATGTAGAAATCACAATTACAGAGAATGCAGTTTTTAAATTATAGCCTACAATATCAAAAACGTCGTCTTAAACGTTGTCTAAAAAGTGGACAGATTATTCCTAATAACATGGAGTTGGTTGATTAGCCAGGTGTAGACCAATCAGATCCAACCAAAAACCCATGTGCAGTGACATCACAACCATAACTTACTGGCACGCTTTATTCAGAGGTCAAGCCTCAAGCCAGAAGGTGGATATTCAAATCATGGTGAACAGATAAAACAGGCCTGAACCTTAATAAATCACAATTTAAATCGCAATTGCAATATTAGTTGTGACAAATCGCAATTACATATTTTTTCCCCCAAATTGAATGGGATGCTCTGGACTAGTTGCACATGAGCCTAAAGTCAGCATATCCAATGCATCGCTAGAGTGGTATAATTGCTCAGCACTAGGTTGTGGAGCAACAGAACTGCATGTTCAGGAATGGTGAAGCACCATCCAATAGCTTTGGGATCAATTTCATGTTTTGTCTGGCCAAATTCATTTCATTTCATTTGTTAACACATCCATTCTTGCATTTCAGACCTACAACACACTCCAAAAAAGTTGGGATGGGGCAATTTAAGGATAGTAATGAGGTAGAAAATACAAAAGAATGTGATTTCCAACAGGTAATGTAATCATGATTTGACACAAAAGCATGATCCAGGAAAGGCTGGACTCATATCAGCGTCATATCAGGTTAGTGGTGTTTAAAATCTTTACTTTGCTTCCCCAACGAGTTCTGGAATCAAGTCAAAAGATATTTATATCCCTCTGACTCTTGAATGTAGACCTGCAGGGTCTTGTGACCAAGGGGCCTACATACATAGCTTGTGAAATATGGATAGATTTGATACTGTGGAAAATTATTATTAGGGCCCTTTATAATTTTCAATAATTATGTATTGATTTTTGGCAGCACTAGTATGCGCCAGCTTGAGAGTGAATGGAACTAATTGCATTTGAAGTCACTGTTTCTCACATCTGTTACCCTTAAAAGTGTTTGTAATCTTGCAAAGATTTTTGGCACTTTGTTATGTGTATAAATCTGTCTTAATCTGTATTTTTCCCTGACCATGTATTCCCCAAAAACAGTTTTGGCAGAAGCTTTTCCGTGGCATTTTTAAATTTTTTTTATGTAGCCCTGAGTCCTGTTATCACTCTGGTGTATAAATTTGTGATTTGAGTACTGTCCTTTTTCTGTAACTGAGTACAGTTACCTTTTTTTATATCCTGACTGCACAACATGGCTGCATGTATGTTGTCATTGCCCAGGTCCGTTTAGGTCTGTCAGATGTCCAGTGAGGGAACAGCTGTGATTTTGTTATGGTTCACCCAATGAAGATGTAAATATCCTTCAATTCTGCACTTTAACCTCATCCTCATTGTTTAATTCAGACCTAATGTGTTGGAGTACAAAGCAAAAACAATAAAAAACTGTCTCGTTTGGTAACTTATAGAGCGTGCTGTAGTACAAAAAGAGAAGAAAATGAAGGATGGGGACAGAGGGAGGAAAAGAAAGAATGAGTAGAGCAGATACAGGGGAGGACAAATGGGCAAATGGCAAAAGGATTTTATCATGAAGGATTGGTGTGAGTGTGTGTGATGCTTAGGTAGTAAGATGGATATTAAAGCAGCTGGCAGGAGTTTTAGTGCTGTGTTGTAATGGACTGTAGTGTTTGGCCTTGAAGGATCTGGAGCCAGAATACATGCAGTACATAGAGAAGGATAAATCTTGGCTTATAGAAGCTGTAAAAAGTAAAACTAAAATAAAGTCACTGTAAAGCACAGCCTTAAGTTGCTCATTGCTTTTATGAAACACCAAACAACATAAACTACATTTTTTTGGTAAATAACTCAACTTGTTATTAATAATTCAAATAAACAAGAAATGTAGTTACTTTAGACTGTCGTCCTTCTGAAGCATTTAGTTAGCCCATCATTAGCCTTGTTTAATTGGAGTTGACTTGGTGCAAAAACCTTTGCCTAAGGTGCAACGACAACAATCATTTTTATTTCCAGTCTTATTTAGCTCAAGACTAAGGCCTTGTTAACACCAAATGATTGTTTACTACCTACATAGTGCATTACAAAGGTGGTAAAATACTGGCTCCTATACCTAAACAGTGCATAATAGGTCTAGCAAACAGCATTTTGGGATTGAGCCACATGCGTATAGTTCCATACCAGACAAATACTGCAGTATTGGGGCACAGAAGCCAGAATTTCAGAAGTTACACAGCGCACTGTATAGGGATTAAGGAGCTATTTGAGATTGATCCTAGATATGATGCTTCTTAAGGCATATCTTACTAAAAGTGTGTAAGACATTCAAGTAACTGTTTAAATTGCAGTTTTACAGTGAAAGATATAATAGGGTCTTTAACTCAAACCTTGTGGTATTAACCACAAGTCACCGATCAGTTCAAAGAAAATCAGGTCCTGTATCAATACACTTACTGGTCCATGCGGACTGGGATTTTTCATAATACTGGATTCAGTTGGCCGTAGGTGTGCGTGTGGGTGTGTGTGTGTGTGTGTGTGTGTGTGTGTGTGTGTGTGTGTGTGTGTGTGTGTATAAAGTATTTTACAGCGGCATCGAATGTGGCTAACCAGATTTTAGAGCCGGAACTATCAGTTTCCTTAAGAAACATTTAACCTTCTAGATCACACAATAAAGCTCTTGACAAGCTTGCAGTTAAGCAGAGATTCACATGCGTAATCCATTAGCAATATCCTGAGCAAACAGTTGAGCTGTAGGCTTGTTTGAATATAGAATTTCCTTGGCAACTGGAGATATTGTTCAGGCAGCATTCGATCTTAGATGGGCAACAGTGGACTTCCTGGTTAAATTGACTGAGTTGGAGCAGGGGGGAGGGTAGAGGAGCAGGCTGGGGCTTAATATGACTCAAAAGTAAACAGAGCTGCAAATCTTTGTGTTTAAAGAGAGATGGGGTTGGACAGTATCAGTCATCTGTGCACATTTCCAAAACCTTGTTGAGTTTTCACTTGCAAACATGAATGATTTTGGGATTTTGGGACCATATCATTTTTTTCCCTGTGCATGAACATAAGGAAACATAAGAGTAATCATTTTCCTCCACTTAAACTGCCCATTCTTGCAATGAGTCATGATGTTATTTCAGCAAAGAAAAGAACTCTGAATGGCCGGAGCAGTCCAAAACTGATTAAACATCTGAAAAAGTGACTCGACTAACAGACTTGTAGATTGGTGTCCAGGTGACTGAGTGCACAGACACAGTTCCTGGTGATGGATGGATGAAGCAAGTATACCATGCCAACTTCACGCATACTCGAGAGACTCTAAAGCTAATGTCATGGGTGGGAGAAGACAGGAAAAAGTGTTTTTCATCTCGTAGCGTTTCTTCAATATTTACCCAGCCTAAGCGTTTGATTTGGCTCAGGATGTTTTTACCTTGTAGGAGTGATATAGTGGAGGAGGAGAATATTAAAAAGCGTTTCCTCCACTCATTACCGGCAATCAAACAAAATTATTTAACTACCTCTGCCTAGGCCAAGAAAAGCAGTGCAGATCATTTGGCTCTGTGCTGAATAGAATTTGACTCCAGCGGCTTGACCCACTAAATGGAACTGTAAACGATGCTGATGTTGTTGTACACTTTCTGATTTATTCCTAGATTTCACTCGGTTTCACTGCTTTTGCACAATGCGTTTGGTGATTGTAGCCGCATTGCAACAGTATTCGGTGCTGATTAGTTGTGGAACATACATAATTGCTGTTACCACAGCATAATTAGATGCACTACTGTTATTTTTGGTCTATGGGTTCCAGTACTACTTTTTCCTAACTTCGAGATGAAACTCAAGCTCTGTCCATTTACAGTGGCATCTCTCTATCAGCACTGTGCATCATAACTACTGCATACCTCTGGCTAAGCGTATGTGTGCATGTGCGTGCGAGTGAGGGTTTTATTTGGGTTTTTGCTTCCGCACCAGTGTGCAGTGCAGTAATGCAGTCTGACACTCCACTTATCCAGTAACTTCGAGATGTCATCTCTTGGAAGATGAGAAAAGCCATTCGGTACCGCAAGCTCGGGCGCTGATTAACATGCAGCTAATTACTGCTTCTGAGCAGAGTCGAATGCTTTGCAGTGCCGTGCGCAGCGGTTTTTATGCTGGCTCCGCATAGGGAGGGTACGTTTTAACAGCCACCAGCCACCAGAATGAAAGCAGGTCAAAGGACATCGAATTACAGGGTAGCCGAAGTGCCCTTAACGTTGTGCACGGAGAGCAGTTTCCAAAATGTTGACATTTGTTTGAACTCTTGAACCACTTTGGGAGGCCCTGTTCTCCTTCTACACAGCGATACGCACACACACACAAACAAATATCACTTTACTGAATTGCTCACTTGCAGATCTATTCTCAGCGCTTGAGTGCTTCAGACAGGTATACTATAAAACAGCATTTATCCGCACAACAGCGAGAGGCCATCAGGAGCAAGGCAGCCCAAATGGAGCCAGACACTCTAAACAGTGGGAGCAATGGCCCAATCACAGGCTGTAATTTCAGTGCATTTATCTCATTTCCTGCCTGCTTTGTCTTTCCCCGGAATAATGGGGCAAGTAATGGGAAAGGACTACAGATAATGGGGGGGATTCTGACCCTGCGTTCCGTAAGCTGGTGATTTGTGGTGACACGGGAGAAAACTCGGGCAGCTTGTGGTTCATTAAAATCGAGACTGGAGACGGTAAATGCAGTAATGTTGCATGCTAGCGCTGTGTGCTGTGATTGCGCTTTAAAGAGTGCTCAGTCAGGCCAAGAATGGAATTATAGCATGGGAAAACAAATCCAATGAGTGCCGACGAGGTGATGGATGGACTGGATTTGATGACAAACACTGAAAAATAGAAGTAATGAGAGCTTGCTATAATGGCAATGAACATTTAAATAACAACTGAAGAAGAAGAACGAGACACTACAATAACTGATGCATATGTAGTAAAGATCTAGTTTTCTCAGGATAATATCTGAACGCTATATTGGAACTAAAATGGAACTGTCGGTCTGGTTTCACGTCTGTTTTGGTTTACGTGATGATCTATTAGATCATTGTCGTCATGTGGCTGAAATGTGATATTATGTAATCATTGTGACAAACTATTGCACATGTCCAGTTTTATAAATCCAGTAATATCAGCTAGAACCCAGGATGCAAAATATGAGTTTAAAGCAGCGTTTTGCTCTGGGCCTCAAATCTTCTATAATGTCATCATATTCAGTGCTGTGGAAACAATGGAACAACCACCAGTCTCAAAACATCTGTGGTCAGCAAATGCAGAATGGCATACTATTTTTGAGTCTTTCCAGACAGTCAGTAGGCTTTGGAAAACAGATTGAACTGGATATGATTTAACAGTAAACGATGATGCCGTATTAGCCATGGGGGGAAAAAGACTTTTATGATTCAGATTCATGAAACAAAATTGCGTTTTATGGCCCTAGTTGCTCCATACCGCCTAAAATGTTTGAACCCTGGTCATTTTGCTGGAGACTAAAACTTATAGTATGCAACCACAGATGAAAGTCTTTTTTTGTTATTATTATATTTATTTGAAACAAAAGAAAATGCTTTTACCCTTTAATTCTGACTGAAGAGAATTGCAGAGATCCTGTTATTGTAAGGATGAGGCCATCCTTCCATATATAGCAAATAAACATCATGCCTGTCATTCAGACACAAGCATTTCCTTCCACCACACTATTTATGAGAGTTGCGTTTGGAAATAGTTCGGTTGATGGGAAGCACAACCGTGCAATTACTGAGCAGCAGAGTTTGTTTGCCGGCTCTGAAATTAGTGTAACTCAACCTCACGTTTATCCTGCCATACAGTCCTACACATGGGCTGTCACACTAAGATTGAAAATTCTCAAATGTGTGTGTGTGTGTGCATTTAGTACCAGATACTAGATTTTTTTTTTTCTATATTTACCCCTTTAGTGCTAAGAAGAGTTTAGTTCCCCACTATAATCGCTACACAACTTGTATTAGTTTCACAGTAGGTATTAGATAATGTGTGTCAATGTCATTATTTAGATTAGAAATAATATGTTATTAGTTTTAATATATATGTAAATAGTTATAACATAATATTAGTTTTAATATTTGGATAATAAAAATGCTGGTGTAAGTTTAAGTACTTTATCAATTGCTGCATTTAAAGTTACTTCTAAACGTCTGCTTCAATTCTCTTGTTAATGCATAGCTAATGCATATATAGTTGTAAGAAGTTCAGAAAATGGGTGCTTATTTTGCTTATTTGTTCTCCAGGAGTTATTGTCTAATAGTACAAGTAGAAATGCCTTTTGTTTTGTCTGTTTTTGCTTAGTTTATGTAAAGCAGCATCATTCTATCGCTGACAGCAAAACAAGCTAGATGGAGTTAGGATCAGAGTGAACTGTTGGCAGCATTCCATGTGTGAGGCAAGGCTTGAGTCAAATACAGCCTTAGGTAAAGTCCAACCCCTTTTGTGGAGCTGCCGTGTCTTCTACAGTAACATACGCTGTAAAAAGTGCAACCTAAAATTTACTTTAGTTTGTTATGAGCAATTGAGTAAGTTTCACTCAACTAAAAAAAAAAGAACTTTTGTAGCTTAAATAAACCTATGGGATGATTATTTGCTTGTAGCAAGTTGAAGTAATTTTATTAGGTTTGATCAACTTTTTACAGTGTATGACGCTACAGTATATTACTTTATTGTTGGACAGTAAGTCGGCTATTGTGTGGGTTAATGCTGACTGATTCACTCATTCATTGCGCCACCGTGAGGTTAGGTTAGGTTACAAACAAACTGGACTAATAGATTGCACTTGTCTGCTGTAGTCTGCAGTTGTCCATGAATAATCTGACGCAAGACAAAAGTAAAGAGTAATGAGCACAAATATTAATAATTGTAACTAAATAGATTCTCATTACTGCCAAAAGTAGTGGAATTACAGTAATGTGTTACTAAGTAACTTGTTACTTCTAACACTGGTCCTATGAAACTCTAAGGCTTCGAATAATTAAGATACCAAGAAAATGTAAATAAACAGTTAGATGTGTTCAGGGTATAGATAATTCTATACGAGTTCATCGTTTTAGAAGTGGTAGAAGAGAATTCAGCACTCATAATTTGACAAAATGTATATAAACAGACTATCATAGCATATTACTTATTAATTAACTTCTTTTTACTAAATTGTTATACTGAAAAAGTGTATATATTGAATAGTGTGTAGATATATTGAATAAAGTGTTTATATAAAAATTATATTAAAAAATATAAGTATTTATAGTTTTTTTTTATTTGATTGAAAATTTGGGAATATTGGGATTGGGATTTGGGATTTTGACCACAGTTTGGTGTTTATATTATATATTTCTGTATTTATTTTATATTTCTTTATCTCCTGAATTCCATCTAAATTTACATATGCTTTTGTTAATTTATGCCATAAATACATTGCAGTTTATTTTTTGCATAATGCACTTCTCCAAAGCCCTGTGATTTTTGTTCATGAGAGGCCTCGGGCTCTCTCGGCTAGAGAACAATGGAAATGGCAGAACACTCATAATCCCGTGAGAATCTGAGTGATTTTAACTAATCCTTTTGTAACGCCGGGGCTAAATCGCCTGCTCCCATGGCATGACAGCGGCTCAAAAACAAACTGTATCTGTCTCCGTCTCTTTTCTTTCATCTCCGCCTACTTTCTTTCATCTCCCCCGAATGCCATCACGCTCTCCAAGTTTGAACACGGGCGCACATCATTGAGGCACGTATCTACTGCAGCTTTTCCATGGTGGCCAAAAGAATCCTGCGATTTCTGAAGGCGCCCCTGAGGGAAGTGCAGGGGAAGAGGAGGGGAGGGGTGAGATGGGACGGAATGGACGAGGTGGGGGGTGCGGTGGGGGTGGGATACGAGCTGGCTGAATAAATGCCCTGCCTTCTGTTTGTGCTGCCTCAGATAACATCAGGGCTTGAGCGTGTGCCAGAGCTCTGGACCATAGAGGTGCAATATTGGCACAGAGACAAGGAGAGAGTGGAAGAGTATGAGCTGTCACTCAGTGGACATAAGCCATATGTTCCAGAGCTTTATTTAACAGCTGTTACACTTTCTCACTTACTATAACCAGTGTACAGGAGGTGAAGAATCACTGAGTGTTGTGCATTAGGCAGAGCAGAGGTGGGTGGTGAGCTGGTACATGTGCTCAAGTAAGCGTTTGATAGGTTTCTACTTTCCTGAATTCCTGAGTTTCCTGAGATTCTCAAATGTTCATATTTCTACTCAAATATATTTCTGAGTAATAAATCTGCTTTGTAGGCCTGCAGGGTTGGGAATCTCTGCAGACCTCTGACTACATTATCATAATATTTGAGCAATTTATGATATTTAAAGATTTAAAGAAGCTAATTATTTCTCCAGAAGAAAGTTGAATCAGTCCAATGTAAGAGGATGAAGAAGCAGCATATTCCCTGACAGCGTATTCTAACTTTTTGTCAATCATGTTGAAGGTTCAGCTCCCAGTCAGATCATTTAAGGACAGAAAGCCAATGAAAGGAAGAATAAACACAGCAGTGACTGAAGCTCTTGTCCAGTTACTATTGTAACAACTGCTGTCTACAAGAATCCACATTGAGCAAGCAACAGAAGAAGTGATATAAATAGAAGCAAAATGAAGGTTAACATTGACAATGCTTTCCACCGTATTCTACATATTGAACAGGATGTCACCTTTCCAAGGGCTATAAAACCTGGAGCCAAGTGCTCCTGGTACTCAGGATGGACAGAGATTATGATTGGCCAGAAGGTTTATGCATCCCAAATTAATATACATTCAAAATATGAACAGATGCGTTTTACAATATACAGATTACAATATTTAATCTTTATTTTTTCATACCTTTACCACCAAACTTCACCTCTTCCGCTAACAGATGCTTGACGTACTAAGATGTTTTGCTGATGTAGGTTAGTATTAGCTCTATACATGATTCAGTATTTAAGTAGCTTTTTTCTTTATGCTACTGCTCAGTTGCCGTTTTCAAAAAGTGCTTTTATTCGAGAGCTTATAAAAATACTTCTGTTTGATACTGGTTTTAGGATGGTATGCTCACCTCCAGTGCAGAGAAGAGCATCTCTGTGGAAAGCCTATGAGCTGAACAGTTTGAAGTGATTTCTCTCAGAAGAGATGCTATCTGATCTCTGCTGATGAACACGCCACAGGTCTAAACTTGTTTTCTCAATCTATACATATGTATGTCTTTCTGTCTGTCTATTTCTTTATCTCTCAGTCATTCTTTCCCACTCTTTGTTTCTTTCTGCTTCTCTCTCTTTTCTCTTTTTGCTTTCTCTCTCTCTCTCTCTCTCTTTTTCTCTCCCTTTCTGCGCTCACTCTGACTGTGAGTTCCTAAATCTCTACACAGGAAGGAACTGTATTGCCTGGAACTGTATTGTCTGGGTCTTAATTGCCTTCAGAAAGATCAGCACAAACGGGCAGATTAGAGATCTACATGAACTAGAAAAGTTTTAGAAGTTACTTTCCACATCTCATGATCTGACTAATCTCAGTTGCAAATGTAAAAGTGAAAAGTGAAAGCTGTAAGTGCTGTTTATCTGATGGTGCCAGTTTTAGTGGTGTGGTAAAATTGATGGAGGAGTTTTACTTTTTTGTGTCTTATCATTTTAACTTAAACATTTTATAACTATGAGCTTCAGTTTTAGAAACTCCTGTTTTTTTTACTTATTTGCAAGGCAGCTAAGGTATGTTTGGGTAGTCGCTTCCGTGAATGGTAGTGTTTCTTTGAATGGGAATATAATGTCAGTGACTCCTTTGGGAACAGCTTTTGTTAGAAGGATGTGGTTGGCTTTAAGATCAGAAGGATGGTAGAGTGGCAGTGGCAGTGGAGTGCTAAAAGTAAAGTATGGACAGATCAAATACTGATAGATGTGATGTTACAATTCTTTGGTGTCAAATAAATAATTTATTTTTTTCTGACACTGAAAAAATTTATAACTTGAACTTAATTGCCACTTTGACTGGAAAGTGAATAAATGAAAGGAGTGTCTCTGACTTCTGGACAGTCCTGTGCCAAATGAAAATGATTGCATTCAGTACAGCGACAAAGTAATGGGCTTTCTGATTCAGTGATACAGTATATTGTACTCAGTGCCTCTCTCTCTTTCTCTCTTTTTCTCTTTCTCTCTTTTTCTCTTTCTCTCTCTCTCTCTCTCTCTCTCTCTCTCTCTCTCTGTTGAGCATTATGGTTAATCACATTATTGCTCTCCTCTGTGAAAGGACCCAGTAGTCAGGCAGATAAAAGGGCAGTCCCGAGTCCCCCAGGGGTCCTGACAGACAGGGATCAAAGGAGAGGCTGCTTAACCAAAGCAATGTTGCTTTGATACCAGACAGTGAGAGAGAGAGAGAGAGAGAGAGAGAAAGAAAGAAAGAAAGAAGCGAGAGTTTGAGGGATGACAGTTTTTCATCCTGTGTTTCAGCAGGTATCTTGTTTTACCTGCTGCAGCTGATTCATCTCTTTCTCTCTCTCCTCCACTGGGGGCATTCCTCACGTTACAGCATTCATCCTGTATCTGGCAAAAGCCTCTTATTATCATTATCATCATTCTATGGTGGCTCTGTGTGTGTATGTGTGTGTGTGTGTGTGTGTGTGTGTGTGTGTGTAAACAGGATTTATGTGGTGTAAATGTATCAGTAATAAACTTTGACCTCACTATCCCAAGACCTTTACAAGGTCAGAGGTCAGTGGGCCCTGATAAACTCTCTTGCCTTAGTTAGAATGTGATTGATCTGCAAAGTTCAGCAGGAAACAGAGGATAAAGTCCAGTGTGAGAATGTAATCCTCTCAAACGTACACACAAACACATATGCTGCCTGGTACTCATTAATTGTGCATGTTCCAGAGAAGTCTGGTAATGCCACCAACAGGCTACAGGCGGCAAGTGCAGAACGGAGCACAAGAGTGGTTTAAGTTCCTCACGACTCTGTCTGAATTTCTGTTGCAGTGGTGTTTTTTGTGTGTTGGCATGTGTGGTAGGTGGTGTTTAGAGCCTGTTCTCTGCCTCTGAAGGGTGGGAGTTGTACAGACTGTAGTTAGGAAACCAAGCCTCTGAAAGATCACATGATCACAGTCATGCTGCCCTTATGCTGCACCGAAATGCATCCTTATTTTCTGTGCTTGCAAACTCTTATGAGAAGGCAGCCAGTATCAACAGGCCCTGTGTGGAGGCAGTGGAATTTTAGATAGACTAAATAATTTTTTACCTTGAAATGAACGGCTGCTCTTTTATTGAGTGCAATATTTCTTGCTTCTCCGATAGCGATTAGGCAGAAGCAGTGAAAATACCAAGTTTGATTGGCATATTCACCCCAAACCTTCAAGTTTCCTACACATGACAAAGAAGGTGTGCTTGAAACTGACCCCTGCCAAGCACCCGAGCTCGAATACAATCAGAACATTTAAGATTGGCTCATTTGTTTCTACCATCACTAGTATTCCTCTGAATGAGGCTGTGTTCACGCTACACAGTGCATTAATTTTAGTACTATGAAAAGCAGCTGCAGACGTGGCCAGAACCAATGGTGACCAGGGTATAGTGGAACAAAAGCTATTCAGAAAAGAGTGATGCAATCAGTAACCATGTCATGGCTACAGTATGCATGTTGAGGGTGTCTTTTATGAGCACATAATTTGCTCCAGAAGGTGCCGTTTTGTTGAGTTTCTAAGTGAAAACAAGTTTGCACATCCTCTGCAGTAAAAACACTTTAATGCACATTCACTGTTCATTTATACAATTTAAACATAAAATATACTCTGTGCTCTTTCAGGGGTGCTCAAACTTTAGCACTTTACCAGCCTGAAGAATCATTTGTCAAGTCAAATTTATTTATATAGTGCTTTTTATAACAAGATGTTGTCACAAAGCGGCTTTACAGAAAATCTGAGTCCAAGCCCCCAATGAGCAAGCCAAAGGCGACAGTGGCAAGGAAAATCTTTCTCAGAGCAAGAGGAAGAAACCTCGAGAGGAACCAAGACTCAAAAGGGGAACCCATCCTCTTCAGGTCGACCCCTGATAGCAGCAAACACAAAAAGGATCAGAGATTATAGGCAATGAATAGGAGAATTGTTGAGTGTTTTTGCGGCAGAGGAAGAAATGTCTCATTTGTCTGTGATTAAATAGCATGATCGTCAGATGGACACGTGTGATGCAGGTGAGGCCCCCCCACATCACAAGACATGGTAGGCAAACTGGTCAGCAGGAAGGCAGTGGCACCCAGCCGAGGCAGGTGAAGCAACAGCATCAGAGCGCACAGGATGGGCAGTAGCTCTGCAGTTAACTGGAAACTAATTACCAAAGGCTTGACTGAACAGGTACGTTTTAAGCCTAGACTTAAAGGTTGGGGCTGCGTCTGAGTCCTAACCACTAACTGGAAGGCTATTCCAAAGCTGGGGGGCTTTGAATGAAAAGGCTTTGCCCCCTGATGTAACTTTATTAATTCTAGGTACTAATAGTGAGCCTGCACCTTGAGATCTGAGTTCACGTGTCTGTCCACAGATAAGTTCACTGAGGTACTGAAGAGCGAGGCCATTTAGAACTTTAAAATTTAGCATCAAACTTCATCCCTTTACTCGTCAACAGCATCTACAGCAGTAGAAAGTAAAATGCTCTTGCCGACAGCAGACACGCATCTTCATCCACTTGTGCTGGACTGATTCAAATTGATGCTACAGTGACTCACTGTCACCTCTTGAGGTACAAAGTGGTATTATGAGGAAGGGCGGGCTGAGGCTAGCTGGTTAGCATCCTAACTTAAGTAAATATCTCTTCAACACGATACACGGACGTCTTTGTCATCCTATCAATTCTTCACATTCTTTTAGAATTTTAGTTCATTTTGGAGTGTATATATTGATTGTATCACCTTACATATTGCTTACTTAAACAAGTATCCACCTATAGGAACCCAAATGCTTGATTTGAGCAACAAGTCAGAGTATTGGAATGATGCCAATACCAAAAGAATATGCTTGTTGTGGGGGAAAAAAGAATGAATCAGATATGATTTTCTAAATCTAACATAATATATCATAGAACACTATACAATGTAAAGTGAGAACTAATTATTGTTAATGGCAGTTTTCATTGAGATAAACAGGCCTTTATTTTCGAAGTATGGCTATGGACAGAATTCCTCAATGTTTTTTTGTATACAGTTGTGTTTGGGTAAAGTGCAGTTGTAGCTAGATGTTAACATAAGAACACAAAGTATTATATAACATTTACACTTGCTTTTTTAGTTTAGTTTAGAACGTATTTGTAATATAAATCATGTTGTAAAGAGCTTAACAGTTTAGCACAAGTCCTGTTCTTGGCTATGTATCTTTTCCTATAAGGTTGCGGAATGAGCGGTTTGAGCAGGATACTTTTAGATGGCCATCTTAAGTAAAGTGTTTTATTTAACAATAGCTCGATTTAAAGCTTAGTAGTTTTTAAATACAGATAATAATAGATCATTATAAGCTGATACTTAAGCTTTCTGTATTGATATCAGGAACAAGGAAGTGGTATAGTCATGTCTACTTATAAGCAACTTCAATGGTCAGTCGCGTTGGCTGAGGAAGGTGTGCAGTTTGCTCTATGTCACTCCTGGTAGCTCCAGCCAGACAAGCCCCCGCTTCTGCTCATGAAAACCCTGGAGAGATACTTCTTTCTAAACTGTGTTCTCTAAACACTCAGCCTCCCCTCCACAGATGCAGCTCCCTGCTGTGCTCTTTTTGACTGTGTGTGGGTGTGTTTGTGTCAAATGCTGTGTGTGAGCAGACAACAAGGTGTGGCAGCACAAGAAAGCGATCAAAGCTTTACATAACAAACCAAGGCTGCTCAGAATTCAGTGTGCGAATGGCTTATCGGAAGTTCAGAGCATCCAGTGATGCTGTGCCAAACTATAGCCTCCTCATAACTGAATGTGATATTGATGCATGGCACACAACCGTGTGCAGGTGGTTTTCTTAAAACATAGGTTATGAAAAGGTTATAAGCCACATGTTTCTATTTAACAAATAAAGTCAGCATATTGTTGCTGTCAGAACAAAACCTTGTGTGTCCTTTTGTGGGATTTTTATTTTTTGTATAATATGAAAACACCAGCTACTGTTTACACTGTGTGAAAATCTCAAGGTGAACAGACCAATAGAAATGTTCCAAAGTTACTTGGAATACAACGACATTATATTAACTTACATTAAAGTTTATTAGTGTTTTATTTTATTCCTGAAAAGTTATTATTTTTAATGTTTAGACTTTGACAAAGTTTAAACTTTGTTACCGTCATCTGAAATGCAATTTATCTATCCATGCTCTGTGTACAAATCTGGACATTACAGAAACTTTATGGAAGTTGGGCAAAATATTTGCATTCAGCCAAATAAATATAGGTTGGACATTCTGGTTTATAATGCTATGCTACTGAGCTGGACTATGTTGGACTATGTTGGACTATGCTGGACTATGCTGGACTATACGGTTGTGCTGTAGCATTTCGTCCCCAAATTTATGTTCATGCTCGGTTATACACCAAAAAACCTGGTGAGGCTGGTGAGTGTGTTTCACATAGAAACACATACATACCGAACATCATATGAAATGAACACACTCTGAGGACTGCAGTTTCTTATAAGCTTGGATAGGATTTGTTCCAGCAGCTGTATGTCAAATTGCTGTTATTTAAAGAAAAAAACTAATCTCCCCCTGCTTTTAAAGCGGTGTTTAGTGTAGTATGTACTCCCCAGTACATACAGTCTATAAAAGGAACCTTAGCTGCAAAAACAGCCTATTCTGTAATCATTTATTTTTGTGATGTCATATATCCTTCTATTCAGCCTAAAGCAGTTTAGCACCACTCATGTATGCTGGTTATGTATGTGAATGTAATGAATGTGTAATTTGACTGGCCAATTTGTATAGGATAATGGATTTCTGTAATTACCACAAATAGCGTGAATCGAAATATCATTGTGCAGACACTTACGTCAGCATTATACAACAGGAGTCGCACTTCACAACAATAACAAGACGATGTGCAGCTAGCTGACCTATAGACTAGCATTAGGCTATTAAAGTTGATTCCTTTAGGTTACCAAACCCTGCCTAGCAAGACAGAAAACGCATGGCCTTGTGAGAGTCGCTGTTGAGAGATTTTATTTCTTTCTCCTGGCAACTTGCCCATCACCAAAAATCCTGTGGATTTCTTGTCATAAACTTTAGGATTAAGGCTCAAATCAAGCTCCGTTTTAGCTGATAGCAGTTTGTACTGGATTACAGTCATGGAAGTCATCAGTAATCACTCATATTACACCGTGTCCCCAGGTAAAACTAATCCTGCTCAAATAGGGCTTTAAAGGCCCAAACAGCCTGTTTAATTGTAAGTGATAAAGAGAGGTTGGAAAATGCTCCTGTAAAAAAAAAAACAATTACAGCTGTATTCAGTACATCAACCCACACAAAGGACAAAAGTGGACCTCAGGGAATAAGGTCAATTACAAGAAACATGCAGGATATGGGCTCTTTAAACTGACCACAATTATTTTCCACATTTGTTAGCTTTCACAGTCATGTTTACATCGCCACAAACAGAATGTGATGTGTTTGTGCCATTCATCCATTGTGTTGAGGCAGATGCATGAAATGAAAGCAAGCAGAAAATGCATTTGATGAGACACATCATGGGTCTGACAAAAGGTTTACAACAGTTTAATTTCTAATGTGTTAATTTCTAGCATGTAGACGGCAGCAGTGAGTAATGATTGTTTATTTGAATGCAAACTATTTCTCAATACATGGGAAGACACGTAGGCTAACAAAACTTAACAAAAAATATGTAGACATTTGCTACTAAAGTCTGTATAAAGCTACTTCACTCCGTTTAACTGACTAGAATTGCACAGTATAAACTTTAACATTTTTTAAAAATGTCTTTGTGAAATAAGCTGCCATAGAGAGACCTTATTGCCCGGCTTGTGCACACCAGATTTAATTTCAGTGCATAGTGCGGCACAAGTTTCTGTGTTTGGGCTCGATACTTGCACATGCAACATTTTGAATGAAACCTTTTTATTGGGAGTTGTTGATAGACAAAGTTGTCTGTAGCTTGTCAGTCAGCATTTTTGTACCATGTGAGCATATAAATCATAGGTTTTGTCTGTACTTGGTGGTCTATTCAAATGTACAGTGTGATTTAACAAAGAGCTAGATTTCTAAAATAACACAAAGTGTGCCTGACTTTTGAGGATGTTCAACTGCAGCTCGACCATCCAAAAAGACTCCAATGTCTCAATTGCTTTAGCTTTGGATGTGATTCCTGTTATCACTGCATGATAGAGACTGTTGTTGAAAGAGACTAGGAGGGTGGGATCAAAACTATGAAACATATTTTACAGCTGAACAGCTAGAACAGAACATGCTCTTCTATACTGCAGCACCACATAATCCAAGGTAACTAACACAGCGTAGGTAAGTCATTTAAAAACAGATAAATTTGAATGATTCAATTGTAGAGGTACATTGCAGTCATTTACTATAACTACTACATTCTAAGTTACTCAGCATGGTATTGGAATCAGTATCGGCAAGCATGTAAAAACATGAACTCGTACTCAGTCCTAGTTGTAACAAAACAGTCCCATTTGGGGGGAATATGTATAGATCAGCTGAAGTTAATACTGTCATGTGTTTCTATGTTAGACAGCCCATTTGGATCCTTTTTGAGCGTTGAGTGGGTAATGTGATTGTGCTCAAATGAAGCATTCAGTGCATGGTTGTGTTTTCAACAGTTGTTTGTAGTTTCTGTTCTGTCTTTTTTCTCCTTCAGATATTCTCTGTTTTCTGTGTCGTTTTCTCCACCACTCTTTCCCAACGCTTATTCCCTTGATTTACTTTCCCCCAGTGTGCTTTTTTTTGACAGAAAAAAGCTTTTCATAACCCTGAACCTGCTTGGCTGTTCCATTGGAGCTGTCACAACAGTTTCCCCACAAGTTCAACTTCAGATTTCCTCCATTACCTTTTAATGCAATTTATGTTCCTCTGTGTAGGCGCTTTTTTCCCCCTGTACATTCCCCCACTTGTTCGCCCTCTCTGAGATTTCAGGGCTTCATGCAGTGGTCTTCAGTAGAGGTAGGAGATATTGGAGTCGAGGCATGAGGTATCATTTTGGCTTTTGAGGAAGAGTGAACTGTCGGCTTCAGTTAGAGTGGAACAAGACACAAAGCCATATTCATAAACATGCACACAGGATACTTACACAAGTAGCTTCAGAGGCCCAAAGGCAAACAGTAAGGCAGCAAAGACAGTTACAGAAGAGACAAACATACGCGCACAATCCCCCAAAGCACTGATACAAACCACACACAAAGACGTTTAAACAAAGGCGCACACTCACTCACACGCACTTCCCCTTAAAAACCTTTTAGCTGATTTTATTAGCAGACTCTTCCTGGACACGCATATGACACGCCCTGTACAGACATGTTCACAGAGCGAACACGCACACGCTTTCAGCAGAAAGTAAATATATCCAAACTATCCCTGAGCGTTTGCTTGTGGCAGCTTTTAAGTGATGACAGTTATTGGTCTGCTATTGTCTTTTATTGGGCTTTTAACTGCATTAGTATCAGGAAATGTAGCTTGTTTATGCACCACATTCATCTGCTGTCCAAACAGCATCTGAGACTGCAGGGCTGTGTATGTGAAACTGGCGACTGTGTATTAAACACTCAAAGTCATGTATTAACAGATACTTCATGATAAAATGCTTGATATGCGATACGCTAATGATAAAAACCACAGCAGGATGCGATACAACATTCATTAAGATGTTTTTCTTTTAATCCCAAATCAAAAGCTCTTATAGTTTGTCACTATAAGGGTAAACGACATATAACAAGACAAAGTTAACTAATAGAAATCCTTATAAATTGCTAATATATTGCATACAATAAATAATTAACATATTGGTACTTGAGTATTGGTACACTGTAAGGTAATAGTGTTGTGAAAAAATGCAGCAGAAAAGCAGATGACAACTTTCAGTTAAAACAGCAAGATCAGGAGTTGAGAGACATTTGATATTGATTAGTATTTTGAATTAACATATTGAATGTTATTTTTAGAAGTAAACATGAGTGAATGAATCTGATCCAGTCCTGTAACAAGCCTAGCCTGAAATAGCACTACCTCAAACTATGTGTTGTCTTGTTAGCATTGTATTTCTTCCTGGGAACTACTGGAGTGTTTCAGGACATTACAGACCACTTTTGCTCAGTTCGTTTTGACAGATGTGAACACTCCACACAGACTGGAAAAAATCACGGATACCGGTCTGCTTCCAAGTTTGCTGCTGGTGGAAATTCATTTTTATGATGGTTTGCACCAAACAAGGGATTTCAACACCAGTGCATGCCTTTCACTGCACATCAGCACTGTCCAAATTATTTGTCTGTTTAACATTTTACTCTTGACAGAGTCATTTCTTGCAGCACAAGCTTCTGCTAATAACATCAGGCAAGCAATAGTAAGCCAATATGTTTTTGGCAATGATATCCTGTAAAGTTTTGTGTATGATAATACATTTTCAAGTGTTGGATAGTTTTATTACTGTTGATTTTACTGAATTTTATACTGTGATAAGCTATTAAAAGTTAAATAAAAAATAAGTAATAGAGCACTTGTATTCTTGACTGATTTTCAGACAAATCAAAGAACACAAAGAAAACCCTTGTTCATAAATTGGGCAATTCAGTCACGCCAATGTGAAACCATGAAACTCCCCAACACTGTAAAGCTAACAAATTAGGCGTTAATACAGCCCAAATAGTTTTAGCATGATTGCCTACTTGTAGACGATTATCTTAAGTTAAGAGCGTCAGTTAAAAATACAGTTGTTCCAAAAACTTGGGCTCTCATGGCTAAAAAAGTGGTGGGGGTTGGTTAGGACTGGATGGGCAGATCAAGAATTGTTATTAAAAATTGATAATTCCAGAGTGTAATGAATTCCTTAACTCTTCAAACGTTCGGTTACAACTCATCGAGTGGGGTCCTACAAGCAAATAGCTAAGGATCTAAAAGTGAAGCTAAGTGAAGCCTACAAAGCAGGGAATGAGCACAATATCCACTGTCTGAAAGTATTGTCTTTTGAAGGGAAATGTGGAAGTTGAGGCCAGATCTGGAAGACCCCCATAACTCCTTGTATGCTGGACAGAAAGGCAAAGCAAAACCCCGATATGACAGCAAAAGACTTGGTGAAAGGTTTATGAGACACAGTAGTGGTGGTGCACTGTTCTACTGTTCAGTGTTGCTTGCACAAGCAATGTTGTCATCAAAAGGAAATCATACATATGACCTCATTACAACAGTCAAAGTCTGAAGTATGCAAAATAACATTTAGATAAGACAGAGGCATTTTGGAAACAAGTGCTGTGGACCGATGAAGTAAAACCAGAACTTAGCAAAGGTATAGTGATAGAGTGCCTTGCCAACTGTTACACATGTAGGTGGATTTAATTTTTTGGTCTGTGTGGCAGCCAGTGGAAGAATGGATCCCACTGAATATCAGCAAATATTCAAAGCAAAGATGACACAGTCAGTCAGGAAACTGAATTCCAAAAGAAGCTGTTTTCTACAACAATTATCCGATGATCCGAAGCACACTTAAAAATCCATCACAGCGTCACTGAAAATCTGTAGGTAGGGTCTAAATATACTGTGCATGCAAGACAGTCCAGAAGTATCAGAGGACCTGACGAGTGCTTTCTCTACATATTAATCTTATAAATAATCACCCTGCCTTATAGCGCATGCAAGTAGACATGTGGTTAGCAAGATGGCTTAAAGGGAATTTATAATGTGTTATTCCTGCAGAAATAAAGAAATAGAGTTCTGGGGAAAGCGTGGGAGTATTTGAGATTTCTAAGTGCTTTCCACCAGTTCCACTGTGTTGTAGAGAAAAGCCCAGGGACATTTCTTTTTGTTACAGTTGTGTTCTACTCTTGACTACCATCCCTAACCCATTTGAATAGTTTAGAATAGGTGTTAGACTCTGTATCCATCTCCCTGCTGTTTAAAATAAATATTCTTTGAGCCCCACCCCAGCCTGTTTGAAGTCTTTGAAAGGAGTCTCTGCCCGTATGATGTATTGTTGAGGATGTATCACTCATGAACTGCCATATAGCTGCAGTTGTCCTCTGGCGTCATTACTAAAGCCAATGCTCATTATATGTGTTACTTTGTTCAGAACAGCACATGGCTCAAAGGACATCACATGCTTGTTCGTGTGTGTATATGTTGAGGCGGAGGAAGAGAAATCTGAGTGTGGGTGTTTGTTTTGTCTCTTTGTACTCTTTTGAGGCCTGCAGAGTGTTCTCACCTCTGACCTCTCTCTTCTGTTTCCTCTCTCCAGTGGCTAAATTAAAGAGTGCACTCTTCCAGTCGAGGAGAAGACTGTGAGCCTTAAAACAACCAAATCAGAAATTGTCATCTTTATATTCATTACCAATAGAAACAAGTTTAATAAGAATGTATTTGCTCAGAAAACTCTTTTAGTACAATAAATACTAATGATACAGTAAGTAATGTTACAGGCATATGTAAATGTTTAGCCATAACCAGACTTCTCTTTGAAGAATCCTTGCATTAATTGCAGTTATCTCTATGAAAAATCAGGTGATGACTGTGGGCATTCAGGAGACATTGCGAACTTTTGTTCTTCAAACTAGTTCACAAAATATGAACTACTGTTTTGAAAAAAAAATACTTTCAACTTTAATTTGATTATTTGCATTTATCTTAGTTATATGATATTTGACATTTTACAAGCATATACAATGTCCTTACACTGCTAAGACTTTATGCATTTTGTGTGTTTACAGTATCTGGACACCACATATTACAGCTGGCCAACATAGATTAAGCATTTTTTATATATCAAAATTGCAATTTTTATATTGCAAGAGCTGCAGGTTTATTATTGAAGACAGTTACAGCCTGCTTAATTTTAAATGGGGATTTTTTATCCTAATAACACAAAGTTTATGAACAGAAACATCAAAACCTCTATGTAACATCACAATTATAACTTACTGGCAGCCTGGCATACTAGATGCACCCCTGAAGTGAAATGGTACTTCTCTTCTTCTTGGCAAAAAAAGTCAGTCTATAAATTATATGCCAATATAAATTGCAGTCACAATATCACAATTACAAATGAGGTTGAGATTCAGCCCTTGACCAATGTGGACAAAATACCATATTGTGATCATATTGCTAGATATTTTGACTGCAGTATGCAAGCTGTGATTTGGTGATGTTTTTGATAATAACGTGATCTCCACTGTTATGTTGCTTTGTATATAAGAATTTTGCAAAATGAAGATGAAAAAGTAAAGTAAAGAAGCACTGAACATTGAACATTGTACCAAATCTTCTTTTATAAAGGCAATTCCTTCTGCCAAAAAAGTAGTAGCTTACTGTAATGAGTAGAGCCAAAAAACTATTACAATATCAGGTTCAGCTCAGCTGAAAATCGGACAGATTATTGTTTTGTTCTAGCCAGCCCATAAAGCATTTCACAGCCTGTTTTGTTTTCTGTTTGAGCTAATTCCAGTTTGTTTCGTTGTTCATTTGTTACAGCAGCCAACTGAATGACAAAATGGGCTACAGGTCTTAAAGAAGTAATTAAGGTGTCCATTTACTGTTTTTAGCACTGGTAAGGCACTTCACCGCTAATCATGAGTGCAACTGTTGGATACTATCACATTATGAATATTTGTAGTCTAGTTATCTAGTATTACCTTTCCAGGGCAAATGCCATTAAGTTTTGCCTGTGTATTTGTTCATTTTGATAAATATGAGTAAATAATAACCAGCATAAGTCATGGACACCACAGGCCTAAAATGAAACCATATAATGAGTGGTTATGGATTATGAATTGGAGATAACCAAGTCGAGCACGAAGTAAAATCCCTTCAAATAGTTTGAAGTAAGCTTAATACCTTTATATGCAAAATGGCAGCTAAAATCCTATTTCTTTCACAAGGCCCTTGCCATGACCTTTAACCTAAGCAGCAAACTTGTAGCCCAAACAAGCCCTGGATCTAGTTTCCTTTTTAATAGACAGCCTGAGAGACAGGGAGAGAGAGCAAGTACAGATCAAAAGTACTGTCCTAAATGTCCTCTGTCATGACTGTGCTGTTTGAAGTCTTAGCTGTGTGACTCTCTCTCTCAAGCTTTCTAACTCACTCACGCACTGACTTCAAAGAGGGGGAAAAGTCATCTGCCTCCCGCGGTCTGCCAACATGCAGACCACCAGGGGAAGTGAGGGAGCGAAAGAAGAGAGAGGAAGAGAGAGATGGCAGCAGAGATTGGCCTGTCGGGGGCTTTTGAAGGGAAGAAAGACTGGATCCTGTTCAGAGGCCACTGATAAAGAACCTAGAGGGGCACCGGAGGGGGCGAATGTTGTATAAAGGAGGAAGCTGGTTTTCCGAAAACAGAGAGAAAGTGCGGCTATATGTGTGTCTTTAGTGTGTGTTCATGCTAAAGATCGCATAAAGCAAAGCAAACAGTGCGCGTTCAGAATGTATGCGTTAGAGGCACTTTGATCAAGATTCTCACAAGAAAACCATTAAAAAGACAAGAAATTATAGATTGTGCACTTTAACATGCAATTTTGAGATCCCACAATCAGGCGAGATGAAGTTTCTAAACAGCATCCTAAATAAGCTTTTACAGTCTGTACCGATAATCAGCATTTGAAAAATGAAATGTGGAGAAAAGGAGAGCTTTCTTGTAGTTGTTGATTCAACTAGTGGACTAGGTGGAGAAAGTACAGACCAGTTCCATAAAACACCAGTTCATGTTTTAACTGTGCTACTCTGAAGCATGAGTGTCATAACTCTCCTCTTTTCCAGGACATCCCCCCTATGTGGGAAAAACATGTCTGCCTGGGATTTCTAAATGACCTAGAGGTTTCTAGTCTAATAATCGATTCAGTTGATAATTGAATTGCTGGTCTGATAATTGATGTTGGTTTTCTACCGTCTGCCCCATGCCACCCTTTAGTGTCTCTCCTCTTCAAGAACAAAATATGGTCACCCTAGGCAAGGCCATTGCTGAGAAGGTAGAGCTAGTGTAGCTGTATCACTGACAAAGCCAGTGGTAGGTGATGTTAGCTATGTTAGCTGACAAAGCTGTGAAAATACCTTTCACTGACAAACAAACACGTTAGCACACCGTACACTGAGGAGGACATGCCATCTGTACCATCTCCACCAGCATCCAACATTGTGTTGGTTAGCTGTGATATCACAGTAGCTCATCCAAAGAGGCAGTCTCCTTTACTCAAATAAAAGTATACTCAAATACTACAAATAATGAAACATGCTTTCTAATGTATTCCTCTGTGTCCTGCAAACTGGTGTGAAACATGAGTGTTGTCACCTAACAAGACAAGAGCCCTACATTAATGCCAGCCTTTTATTTTCCTTTCTACCTATCCATTCATTAACCTTTATGGATACCTGGATTTCAAAACTAATAGAAGTGCACATCTCTGGTTCACAGCTTCCCAGGCTTGTCATTCCAGTACATGTGCAGTAGCATGCAAAAGGTTGGAAACCCTTGATCAAAATTTCGATTACTGTGAGTAGCTAAACAGAGTACAGGGTGACTGGATTTATAAAAGGCATAAAGGTAAATATTCTAATCAGGATTACTTTAACTTTTACTTAATTCCATATTGTACAGTTTCAAAATAACAAAAAAATAAAGACTTAAAACAAAAGCGTACCATACATGGCCAGCACCCCTATATCAAGCATCACAGCTTAAAAATACTTTTTGTAGCCAGCAAAGAGTCTTTTGTTTCTTGTTTGGGGGATTTTCACTGTTCCTTGCAAAAGTCTTCTAGTTCTGTGAGAGTGATGGGCTGCCATGCTTTGTGTGCATCAGTTAGTATTTTCAGAGTGCTAGGAAGCTGCTTAGATGAGCCCTTGGCTGCTGATTGTTTTGACAGTGTTTGAGAAGTAAAGATTCATAATTTGCATTGATGACGGTGAGCGAGCCATAGTCCTAACAAGCTAATGAAAGGTTTGAGATTTTGGTAAAAGTTGTCTAAGAGCTCAGATCTCTAGTGCAGCTATCTTTTTTTTCTCTCTAAATTGTACCAGACAAAAATAATACACCAATCCAGTCTGACATGTTTAAAACAATGGGTTAACTTTATGCCTTGTTTTTTAGATCAGTTCATCTGTTCTTTCAGCTGTTCACAGTAACAGAAATCTTGACCAGGGATGACTGAACTTTTGCATGCCACTTTTTCCACCCCCACTGAACTCCTGTAAAAACATTTTTTTCTACTTTTTCCTGATGGAGGGAGAGAAAACGTAAAGAGACAAAGTAGTGTGTTCATCCCAGTGTCAGAAAGGACGTTGTTGTCTTTGGTTCTGCCTTTTCTTTTCGTTGTTCATTCATTCCAGCCATTCTGTCTCCTCTCCCCCTCACTTGGTCTGTCTCCGAGAGGAATAGAGGGAATTAAACGTAGGGAAATGGAATTCCAGAACAGTGTAATTATTTATGACTGATATTATTTTGGTTGGACTTGTGCCAGGAAGGCAATTCCACAGTGACTGTGTCAGCTCTGGGGCTCATCTATTGGTTTGGACGTGGCTTCATTTCCTCTTGATTGTAGAACAGAGTGTTTACATATGATGTGTAGGTCTGTCCTTTAACTCTGCAGCAGGTTTAGAACATGGATGGATTCTTACTGAATTCAGGAACGTGTCACTGTCGTATAAACACCTCATGACGTACCAGCTGCTCTTTACATGTCCTGATAAAGGGACCAATAGAAATGCAGAATGACCTGAAACAGAATCTTGTTACATGAACTTAGATTTAGACAAGAATGTTTTTTCCTTCTCCCATGATGTTACTGTTTTGTTACAGCCATGGCTGCATGCAGGTGTACTTGTCACCTTGTCTGTGTATGCTTGTGTGTGCATGTGTGTATGAGTAGGTTTTTTCATAAACTGTGCCTCATGAACATTTTTACATGCAGGAGGTCACTCACTTACCGGCACATGAATGTATCACCTGCCATGGCAGCAGTGTGTTTTTCATTACTGCTCACACACACGCACGCACGCACGCACACGCACACGCACACAACACACACACACACAGTCTGCCTTTCTTCTTTTGTGTTAGCCTGAGAATTAAGTGCTCAGGATACATGAGGCAATGGAATTGCCCTGTATCTCTACGCTCACTACTGGAGAAGATTCTCTCCCGAGGAGGAAGCAGCTGTTGGAGCAGTGAATGTGGTAGCTGTGTTCATGGTTTGGTGGATGACTTAGAAGGTAGTTGGTGAGAAATTTTCCAGTGTTTATAAGCATAAGAAGTCCTATGGGGTTGACAGTTTGCTAAATTGTGTGCATTTGTGTGAAAATGTATTTGGTTTTCCTTTTTTCTCTTCTTCTCTGTCTGTCTGTCTCTCTCTCTCTGCAGGGTGAGATTTAATCTATTCTCACCCTGTGGCTTCTTTAGAGATTAGACGTAATAGGTCAGCTTCCTGCTGACAAAGTCACCAAACCATTTTTCTCTCTCTTTTTTCTTTCTCTACATTTCATCAAAATGAATGTGTTCCGTATTCTGAAAGTGAGATAGTTCTAGGTTAAAGGTGCAATATGTAAGATGTTCAGTTTGAGTTTGAAACATTCCAAAATGAACTGAAGTTATTAACAGAATGGAAAAAAACAGTTGTCCTCCACTGTAACATAGAACATTTGCACAGCTGTACAGATGTTTAGTTTTATAAAAGTTGATATTATTCTGTAATATTCTGTAAATAATAGGTTTTTTTACAATATACATCTACTCAGACTTTCATGTGTATATAATATCCATAAATGTACAATATGCACATATCTCTTTAGCTGCTTTCATGCCTCTTTATTATCCATGTTCTTTATTCTATGAATTGTATTTTATTGCACTTTCCTCTTCATAAAATACTTGTCATATATGTCATATCACATGTGTGCCCTCACCAAGACAAACCCCTTGTATGTGTAACATGCTTCTGAATACAGCTCTGGAAATAAATAAGAGACCACTCCAGTTTCTTCTTAAATCAGCATCTCCACATGTACAGCAGGTTCTTAGTGAGGAACAGAAGGTTTGGTTCTAGGTTTACTGGCAGATACAGTGAGCGTCTGGTTCATAAGAACAAGGTCAAGCAGCAAACACACAGGACAACACAGCTACAGACTGCCAGAGGGTGAAAACCACTCTCTACTGACCATGATGGGCGCCACCTCATTCTAATGTCACTTAACCACCGTAAGATGACCTCAAGTGACCTACAGAAAGACTGGCGAGTGGTGGTTGGGGTGAAATGCACAGCGAGCATGGTTCAAAACAGGCGTCATTTTCTAAATAAACAGATCTAAAATACAACATTTGATCTGGAATTTGGGAGACATGTTTCCAGTAGTGTATAGAATAAAGGTACACTGCTCATTTTGGTCAAACACAAACCCACAAACTGTAAAACTAAACAAACTGATCATTTTGAGGTGGTCTCTTAAATTTTTCCAGAGCTGTATGTCTATGTATTGTGTTGTATTGTGTGCAAAGAAATGGTTATGATGCTAACCAGCTAGCCCAGACTATTCCTGTCTTGTAATACCACTTTGTACCTCAAGAGGCGATAGTGAGTCACTGTAGTGTCGAGTCTAATCTGTCAAACATGAGAAGATGAAGATGTTGCACTGCCCTGAAAGAAAGAATCCATATTCATCAGCAAATGAAAAAGTGAAATAAACAGAAGCAAAGCAGGAGTTGTTGCTTTTAAATGGATGAATGGTCTGATGCTGAACATGCAACGTTTCTTCTAGACTTGTACAATAAGAACTGTATGGGGAGGATGGTGATATATTGTCCCCTGTGGTTTGGAGTCTGAATTTGACAGGTTATGTCATCCTACATATTGCTCCTTTAAAATCCTTTAACAATATTTTAATTTAATATTTAATATTTTAATTAACAATATTTTAATCCTAATAGAATAATGGTAACCTTCTTATTCAGTGGGTCTCGCTCCTCCTTATTCAGTAACTAATATGTAAATTATGTAGTTTTAAAGGTTAGGATTTCAAGCGTGGGGCCAGATATAAGGCCTTTTGTTATGGTATACGTACATCAGTGTATACTGGATCATTTCTGCTTCCAATGTTTTGATTTAGTTGTTGTAGTCGTCTGTAGAGTTTCCGTAAGGGTAAAGTTTCTGTGTGAAACTTTTCACCATCACTCAACACTCAAGTTGTGCCTCAACTGGGAAAAAATGTAAAAAAAAAATAGCAAGGAGAAAAACCTTCTCTGCCCACTGCTTCACACCCCGGAGAGAGAGAATGGAAGTGGAAAAAAGGGGGAAAAAAGCGCCCTTCAGGAGGAGTGGCGTCTAAAGCGTCGCTCTGTTCTGTTAAATGAGTCTCCTGGAGTCTGCTCTCATCCTGTTTCCATCCATCCTCTCCTAACCTTCATATCCGGCTCTGAACGCCTCCTCTCTTCTCCTTCTTCCCCTCTTCCGCTGTCCTCTCCTGTGTGCCCAATCTGCCCATCCTGCTGTAACAGTGCCAGCAAGAGCAGAGAATGCTGGTTAAGAACAGCTCCCATGCTGACAGTCATTACTTGGGTTGGGTCTGGAGGAGTCTTTGAGAGTTTATACACACACACACACACACACACACACACACACACACACACACACACATATATATATACTCACACTCAGAGTCACACAGCTTGTACATAAAAGTCTTTAAAGGGCCCATATCAGAGAGAAACACATTTTTATGTTTTTTTATGTTAAAGACTTTAGACTGCAGTTTCAGAATCAGACTCTTTATGTACAAGAAATGTATTTGGGTCTGGTGTCAACACAAACAAAATCAAATGAAATAAAAATAAACAGGTTATACTACATATAAATATATATATACCGCACACAAACAATCTGGTAGTAATACAGTGTTGCTATAAAGACTGTGAATCCTTTATCATTTTGTGAATTTCTGCGTAAATATGACTAAAATATGATCAGATCCATGTTTAACTGAACAGATAAAGCAGCATGTACAGCGAATATAAATGAAGGTATGTTTATAAATATGAAAATATACTTTACTGAGCAAAGTAAAGTGGAAAAAGATCTAATAAAAAAGAATTATGTCATATGATATACAGTGGTTATGTATTTTATATAGTTTAAAGCATAGGGGCGTGAGAAAGGTTCTTATTTAGGAGGTTGATGAGCTGAGGAAAGAAGCTATGGAGGTGGCGACTGGTCTTTAGGGCTGTCAGTTTCTGCTGACATAGAAACCGCTGGAAGACAGAGTGACAAGGGTGTCGGGGTTACCCTAGATAAGTAAAGGTCTTCAAGGGTGGAGAGCGAAGGGCTGATGATGTTCTTCGCACATGGTGCTTGGCGTGTGAAGATGCAGAGCCGAACCTGATGGAGAAGAAGGATGCGATGATGGACTCTGTTATGGCAGTGTAGAAGTGGACCAGCAGTGCTTGAGGCAGCCCAAATTTTTTAAGCTGTTGCAGGAAATACAAGCACTGCTGGGACTGTCCCATTTGAGATCCTGCTGGATGGTGATGGCCAGAAATGTATTAGACTCTGCTCTGGTGACTGTGGAGCGCTTATTTCCATTGCATGCAGAGGGGTAGGTTTCTGTCTGAAATCACTGGTCATGCCCATTTGTCGTTTTGTGTCTGGAACTTCAGGTTGTTAATTCCACACCAGATCATTATTTGTGTAACATCCTCCTGGTACATGGGCTGTTCACTGTTTGAGATGAGACCGCTCGGAGTAGTGCCATCTGCAGACTAAATAGGTTTAACTATAGTTGCGTTTGTACAGTACTGAAGTGCAGTCATTGAATAGTACAGTACTGAAGAGTGGAGCAGGAGAGAGAGCACACAACTCTGTGGAGCACCAGTGCAGAGACACTAAAGGTTCAAAATGTGGTCACCTCCCCCCCACCCCTCCCGCCGCCCCAACCGCGCCACCCTACATACAGTTTCCTGTTGAACATGAAGTTGGGGATCCAGTAGCAGAGAGCTGTGGGGACATTGAGCTGCCACAGTGTAATTAGTAGAAGGTCTGAAATGAAAGCGTTGTGGTAAGCAGAGTTGAGGCCTACAGAAAGAACCTTTAATATTCCTGGCTGCTTTGTACACAGACGCAAGCAAATAAACATGGAACTACAACAGGAAATAACAATGAGAAAGAGAGTAAACACTGTGCCTAACTTAACTCTTAAAAGATTGTGCTGTTAAACTAAAGTGAGATGTTTGAAATGCTCAGAGAAATCTCTGCTGAAAGTTCTGAACTCACATAAATACACTGTCCCATCCTGAAGTATGGAGTTATTGTGGTGCTGTTCATTTAATCTATGTTACATAATTCTTACCTTACAACACAAAAGACCTAAGCCGCCATAAATCATGTGACTCTGCCTTCCTTGCCATCAACCAATCACAAACCTCCATTCTCCATTCCAGCTCACCCGATTACTGATTTCTGTCACCTGTTGATTCCAATACATAAGCTGTTTATTTTCTGACCTTATTTGCAGTGCACTGAGCCTTTCTCACCCCTTCTTCCCTTTCTTTGTCCTTACCTGTCTCTGTTGTTTGCCTTTTTGTGTTTGGCCTTTGCGTCTTTGTAATTTCTGAATTAGCACTTAGTATTTTGTAGTTTCTGGTATTGCATGTTTATGACCTTTACATTTTCCACTGCTCTTTTGATGTTCTGCCTGTTTACATGTACCCTGTATTCTGACACTGGACTATATTTTGGATTCCCTTTTTGTATTAAAGCTTTAGCCTAGTTTTAACCAAAGCATCTTTCCAAGTCTGTTACAATACACAGTAAAAGGTAACAATAATTCCTTATGTTTAAATTTTTTAATCCATTATAGTGATTTTATTAAAGGAGATTTTCTATACTATTCTGTTTTTTTCCCTTTCATTGTGTGTGTGTTACATAGCTTTTTGTGCATGCGAACACAAAGTAATAAATCTCAAAGTACATATGAGAGGGAGAAACTCTCCAACAGAAACCCTTTTTTCCCTGCTGCCTGATATGCCTTTTTAGAATTTCAGCCCTTTTCTCTGTTACAAGGTGATGTCATCTTGTAACGCAGTCCTGATAAAAGCTTGGCATGCCCTCACACAACACACAGAGCTAGACAAGTAAAAGGTGCCCCTCTGAAATGTCCTGCTCCATTCTAGCTTGTGAAAGTGGATCGGTTCTACCAACTTTATCTACCTGACTTTCAGGATCGGACTCTGGCTCAAAAGTGTGGGGGTGGAACTTGTAGTAGGGTGCTGCTCTGGTGGTTGACCAGTCGGGAAGTTGACCAATCAGTAAAGACGCAGGAGCTCTAATAGAGCATTCCAGACTGAGGGTGAATATAGATTTACAGCATGAAAATTGAAGCACATAAATCTTTTCCAGTGGCCTCAGAAAATAACTAGGCAACCGTAAATACAGGAGCTTACAGAGAAATACTAATACACTAATACTACTTTTTATGTAATTATGTAATGAAGTATGTAGTAAAGTACAACAAGGCAACAAACTTTTATGCAAATTTTGTACACAATTTCTACTGATTTTCTAAGCTTAACATATTGGGGAAAACAAAACCAATAAATATCATAAAACATATAAAATGTCATATAAACAGTAATTGTACAGTAAAGTATTCAGAAGTGTGTGCTCTGTAGAGGAGGTGTTAGCCTATATCCACTGTAAATTTACCATGGCACCCAAAACTTGACATCATGTTAGTTTTGATGTCAAACGAAAAAAAAACCCCTTTTTTTTTTCTTTGTTCAAAAGCAACACCGTACACACAATGTGTTTTCTTCAGAGTCAAAGTAGATTATCTCATCTTCTATCTGTGATATCAACTGACACTTAAGAATCTGTATTTCCATCAGGATTTCTTTTCCTTCTTCAGTGAGCTACAAGTGAGAAATCATTCAGTGAATGTAAGAAGAGATGTTTCAAGGCATGTAAGCAATGACAGGATTAATGCATGCCCAAGAAGCAAGCCAGGGAACAGAAATGGTCACAACCGAGTCCTACCTTCCATTTCAGTAGTCTTTAACAAAGCCCTTGTTGGCCTGGCCTTGCCATTTCCCTTTGAGGAATACGTGATGCCAAATTAAGGGCTGTTCCAAGACTGTATTAGCCCAGTTGGACGAGACCTTGAAGGGTCAATGGATTGATTGAACATAAGCATCAACTTATGCATAATCGGCCCAGAAATCATTGTGACCTAGTACATTTTCTCTTCCAATCAGGAAAAAATGGAGGAGAAATAAACCTAATAAGCCTAATGACTAGTATTTCAAACACAGAACATTTGTTTATCTGTGACTGCCTCTTTATGCTCTTATTTATTCTGTATATAGTGAATCAGTACATAGTAAATACAAATTCAGGCACTGGCAGGGTCCGTGGGAGTGGGAACACTGGGACACTGATGACTTAATTATGTGTGACTGTACGTAGCAACCAAAGTACCAACAACATCGACTGGTAAGCTCATCTGTTGTGCTGTGCTGTGCTGTGCTAAGATGAGACAGATTTTTAGGACTGAAAATTCAGTTTTTTTCATCAGAGTTCATATTTACACTGAGACCCAAATACAGCCATGCCTCAGTCATGCACAACAATGTGTAAGAAAATTAAGCTGTTCTTCATGTTGTTAACACTGCTGGCATACATACTCATTTCCATTAGGACTGCCTGCGCCAAGCTAACCATGGCTCACCTGAGCACCTCATAGCAACTGATAACTGAATAGACATTATATCTGATTCTTTCAGTACCAATTTAAATTAAATTTAAGTTTAAATTTATAACTTGACATTTCTGAAGGGGCAAAGTTAGTAAGTCAGGCTGCTTTAATATCATGCTTTGCTCAAAAATGAATAAATAAAGTGCAATACTTAAATAGCGTGTTCTAGTGTGTTATAGCGTTGAATATAGTGTGTGATATTATTTTGTAGGTAGTATAGATAGTTAGTGGGAAAAGTTAAATCAGTAACAGTTGCACCAGGCCTGACTAGCTAAGTAGAACAATTCAGTTAGTAGAGACTGGTAGGCTAATGAATGATATACTGTGATTAAGTGTCTTTTTAGGCCAAAACTCTTTTGTTTGGTGTGCTTTTTTTATTCACGTTTAATACATTTCTTCCTGGTCAAGAGGCAAACCAGAGCATACAGATTTCATCCTTCATTAAATAACTTTACAGAAGTTAAATTGGAGGTATGACACTCTTTCTGGTCAGGAAGCACAGCAAACAGTTGATGTATAATGTTTTTATGGTACATTGTGGGAAACCTTAAAAAACCTTTCCCTAGAAAGTAACTGAAATTCCCTGAGCAGAACCTTGACTACTGATTTGGGTTTTTAAAATGAACATATTAAAAATGAACATGATTCATATAAATCTGCATTTATATCTATGTGCATTTTATAACCTCAGTATAGTTAGAGAGTTAACAAAGCTTCTTAAATGCCCATTTAAACTTCATTTTCGAAATTCTCGATTTTGAACTAGAGCTTCTGTATACATTTTTTTTTAAATACATAAACATTATTATCACATATAGATGGTACTCATATCACATGAGATGGTAAACTGAATCAAGTGAACCAACCAATCATGATTCCAAATTATCATATAAAAATTTTTTTAAAGAATTTTTAAAAAAATTGTGGATGGGCTACTGACCTTGGCATTGCATCATGAAGGTCAGTTGGTCATTCTTTATGATGTAAGACCCTGACCTCTCTTATGTAAAACCATGTTAAAATGGTTTCCTGACATTTGAAGAAGAAAAAGGTTTTCAGTGGGTTGAGTACTTTTTATATTTGCCTTTTGTTGCATCCTGTTTCCAAAACATTTCAGACATTTGGAGCCATTTTTTTTTGTAGCATTGAAAATTATATATAAAAGAAAATTGTACATAAAAGAGGTATCGTTGAATTACTACCTGGGTTGTAGGTTTTGCACTACTCCAACTGTAATGCATGTTTGCTGATACAACTTATTACAACTCTTTAAGCTTGCGAGTTGGTCTACACAGCTAGCAACAAAACCAAGCTCACAGCCAGACTCATTATGGTGTATTTGGGAATTGCCTGGGAAGTGGGAATTTCTGAATTCCCAGTAGGAAGTTTTAACTTGAATGCCCACACAAGTCAAATTTCCTACTTGGAAACTCTGGAGAACTTCACCGACTTCAAAATCCATCTATGCATCAAAACTGTAGTATTATACCGTTTATTAGCACTTATGTATACTGGTGTCTAATGAAATCAGTTGTACACACAGTGCTGTGTTGCTACAGTGTTTGGATTTGCAAAAGATTACACAATATGTAGTTATCAACTGCTATTGCTAACATTGGCTAATGACTAATGGCCATCCTGGCTAGTGAGCACATGTCCGAAAGAGCAAGGCTGTCTTGGAGGCATCCATTTTGCTTTTTCGAATGTTTTACTGGAATGCGATCAACTTGGGTGTGATGGCATTCCCAGCTCCGACATTCGTCTTCAGAGTGCATGGAATGCACCATCAGATATTAGAAGGATTTATATATATTATGTTCAAACTTCTCTAAGTTGTTCTGCATTACAAAGTTTGGCTTGTTAGCTTATTAGCTTCCTAAGGCTAACCTTACTGAGGGCAAGTGTGTCCTGATTGAAACATCTCCCCTTCACCGTCTCTTCATGCTCTTCTTGTGCTTGTGTAACGTACCTGTGATGCACGTCTGAATGCTAAGTTGGGAAGGCTGGGTGAAGGAAAATGGTGTCACTTATTTATGCATACATGCACGTGTCTTGCTGTACAGAGGTACGGTCTCTCTCTGGACTGTAGTGGACTGGGCTGTGGCCTGCTGTTTGCTGTTCTTTTCAGCTTGGTGTAAAAGGCTCTCTGTGCGGAGCCGACTGACAGCTCCTGAATAATGTCAAACATTCTGGAGCTTTCCGGCTTGCCGTCACTTGATCAAAAGGAACATTAAAACGTTGTGGGGGTTTTTTGCCATTTAACCTTCCCGCTTGATTTTATCACTTCGCTTCAATAAAACCTCTGTGTGGAAGTGCAGCGTTCAGGTGGGACGCAACACAACTCGGACCACTTCCTGTTGGGTCTTGTGCCCAGGATGTGGTAAAGAGAGAAGACACAGGGAGACGAAGAGGAAGACAGAAAGAAAGGCACACTGATTAAGTGGACATTTGTAGGACGTTTTGATCCGGAATGTCAGTTTGTTTGTGGGTTTCACACAGTAAATCACAGAATGCAACGGTGCCTCTGTCTGCATTGCTCTCAAACGTGCAGCCACACAGAAAAACACATAGATAGGCAAGAACAATGACTGGCCACACACACTCGCTCACTAAAGGTTTGTGTGTGGGAGAGAGGGTGTCTCTGTGTCTGTGTGCATGACTGCATGAGTGTGTGTGTGTTTAGCCAGTGAATGACGATGAAGACAGGCGCCACTGTTCATTGTGTGCGTGTTTGAGGAGCGTCTCCCCTCTAAAGTCTGAGCAGGGAATAAAGGCCTCAGTGACACTCGCTGAATACAGTGTGTTCTGTGTGCATAAAGGCTGTTTCTCAGCTCTGAACTTCTGAAGAACTTTTATGCATATAAAGTCATATGCACAAGTTTTGGTGCCCCTGGTCAAATGACATGTGGTGTTGATTTTCTAAGTGAGAAGTAGTTAACACATCCACTACTTAGAACTCACTCACTCACATTTTAATGCACAGTTGTTGTTTATTTGCTGAATAAAGCATGTTGGAAAAACAAAACCACACAAACCACATAAAATGTGGCTTCTGCAGATGTTATGGAATATTTTATACTTTTAATCCAGTTTAGCAAGTTCAGCAAATAAATTCTGCAAAAGAAAATGCAATATGTGTTTGTTCCCTGTAGAACATTCATTTATTTTCACTTAGAAAATCAACAAAATATAGTCTTGTGGCTGCATACAGCTGTAAAAAGTCATATGTACAGTTTTATTTAGAAAATCCAAAAAAACAAAAAATGGAAACCTTACCTCTCTTTCTAATGTGAGAATCAGTTTATTACATAGGTATCAGATCTGAATTAGAGAAGCCTCTAACTATAGTGTCTAGTTTGTTTTTGTGCTTCTGACTTTGTAGGAAAGCCAGAGGAAAAGCCTGCACTACAAAAATTAAAGGTCATGTCAACGTAAAATGATTAAGCATTAGATTACATAGCTTTTTTTGGCTTGGCTCAACTTAAGGTCAACAGTGTTTACTTGTGTCCTCAGTTTCAGGGTCAGAAGGAGCATTTTGTAAGGTGATGCACCCTGTCAAATTCATATTCCAAAATAATAATACAGGGCAACATACCACTAGATAGTAGTGGTGTCCACTCCTATCATAAGAAACAAGGAAATGCACAGTCCCTACTCCCTTTTCTTTACTTCCTCTTCACTCCTTACCAGTCTAGAAGAAACTGCAAGTTTTACATCAAATGTCATCCCTTTACTCACCAAAGGCGTCTCCAGCGGTGGAAACAACACCAGTGTTAACTCTTGTTTTGCTTCTGCTTGTTTTCTTTTGTTTGAATATGGTTTCAGACAGCAGGGCTCACTTACCAAAAGCCGCATTGTTACATTTATTCCTTTCACTGGCTACCTGTCTTTAAATGATCTAACCAGGAACAGAATGACCCACCACCCAGATAACAGCTGGTCAGTGGTGGTCCTATGGTTGTCCCTTTCCACTGACCAGTGGAACAGAGGGCGGGCTGGTCAATTGTATGCCTGTTTTGCACAGCCCTGTATATGGTTGTCCTCTTTGTCCCATCGTTATACAAAGGGGTTGTATGATGTTCCCATGTTCTTACATTGTATAAAAACAAACTGTGTGTGTGTGTGTGTGTGTGTGTGTGTTTGGGTGTGTTTGTGTGTGTGTGTGTGTGTGTGTGTGTGTGTGTGTGTGTTTGTCTGTGCACTTGCAAACGTCCAGGCTGAATTACCTCATGTTGGCTTTGTGTGCCAAATTCAAAACAGTCTGATGAAATTTCAGGTCATAAACACTTGTAAACGTTTAACTTTTACCAGAAACACAGACTCTGAGGCCTCACTGCTTCTCTTACTGGCACATTTCGATCAACACACAAATTTGCATCTTTTGTGTAGCAAACTAAACAATTCCTGATGGAACTTCACCCTGAAACACTGACTTAGCGAACAGTTAGAACTCTCTCTCTCTGTCGTGCTCCGTTAAAATAAGCATATGGAAAAAGCATAGTTAAATAAGGTTGATCAGTGGGGTAAAGGCATGATGGCAGGCTGGTTAAGGGGTGTTGGTGAGCCGCAGAGCAGATGAGTCAGTGCCTCTGCTTAAACAGACTTCTGTATGCCCACTGAGACACTTGGCTGAACCCCTCTCTTGCTGTCAGCACTGTGTTTTAATTATTACTTTAATTTTCCCTCCATTTTCCAAGAATTGCTCCACTTCACTCGCTTTCCCAGGTGGGGCAGTGTCCGGAACGCCATCCGGTCTGGCAGTGGTCATCCGTGGTTCTTATTCCGAGAAGTCTCTCCTCTTCTCCGCACCTGTCTGTTTTGATAAAGCCAACCAAGCTCTGTATGCTTAACCAGTCTGTTTGCCCTCAGATTGGGTGAAAGAAATGCATGTGGTTAATTTAGAGCTATTGCCGGTCCAAAGTCATCATCTAAAGTCTGCCTCAAAAATACCCAACAAATGGAAATTCCAGCCTTTATAAAGCAGTGTGCAGTAGCCTGCATCCTCTAGCTTTATTTAGTAGCAGACTTCAGATTATGAAAGCTGGACGTCTACATGTTTTTGACACTATTTCTCAGTAGGCCTCCAGACCGTATGATCTGTGAAATAAGAAAATGCATGTCTGTAATTTTTCATATCTTTTTTTATTGCTTGTTTT
Organism: Semaprochilodus insignis; assembly: GCA_034552555.1. Taxonomy (NCBI): domain Eukaryota; kingdom Metazoa; phylum Chordata; class Actinopteri; order Characiformes; family Prochilodontidae; genus Semaprochilodus; species Semaprochilodus insignis. The sequence continues at coordinate 13,476,306 of CM067491.1, forward strand.
TAATTTTAATGGTGGTTCTGTTTAACCTCATATACCTTATCCAATCTTAATTAATCATTAAGGTTTTCTTGAAGGTTGCATTCTTGAAATGCCCAATGGATTTTTCCCCCCCATTGTCTGTGCTGATACAGGCATGCATGCTTTCCCATTCGCAGTGACACCGCTTGCCCCCGGGCGAGGCCCAAGGGTATATTTATATTTTTTACTTAATATTTCAAGATGTATAATAGTGTGAACTTTAGATATAACGTTTGCAGTTATTACGTTTTGCAATTTTTTGTTGGTGTCAGATTATTTATAACATATTGGTGATGAAAGCCAGCTGGAGGGGCCCTTTTGCCTAGGGCCCTAACAGACTCTAGAATCTCCACTGCTCATTGGTCACTGTTGTGCTGATGTTTCCTCTAGAGGCAGTTTGGATCAGCTTGGAATGGTGTTACATGGTCTACCACATAATGGCTGAGCTGTTGTCTCAAAATTTGCTGTGATGTTTCGAAACAATACTGGGTCCTATGAAATGATATGATGAAATTCCACACTCATCAAGTCATCAAGGTGAAGTTTGTGGTATTGCTCAAGTATCTTAATACACGCTTATATTTTTTGCAAAGGTCCTGCTATGACTAATTGCCATTGGGGGAGTGCTCACCAACAGGAGAGTTTTCTCAGCTGCTACTGCTCAGAGGACTGGTAGTTGCATCGTTAGGCACTGTAGTGTGAACACAAGCACGCAAACAATGCTTTATTTGTCAGACTGCAACACCTATTTATAACACCAGGCGTGGTAACTATACCATGTTATTTGTTATGTTAAAATGCAACAAAAACAGCAACCATTTTTGTCTCATGCCATGCTTGTGTCATATCCAGTACAATAATGTTTATGCATCACATTGAGGTCACCAGATCGTTTGCTGTTTAATCAATGCATTAGTCAATGCATTAATATAGTCAGATGGATTGTAACATCCCTACAGTTGACCGGTAGCAGACACAGCAGGGCAGAAAGTTCAGGAAATGACTCTGCAGTATGACCCCTTTGCACTGCCTTTGTCTGTGAAGATGGCTGTGTATTTGATTGTATATACCTGTTATCAGCAAGTGTGGCTAAAACACGTGAACTCTGTAATATAGAGGAGTGTCCACATACTTTTAGCCGTAGTGTATTTGCTACAACAACATCAAACTAATTTTTCCCTCTGCATGCTGAAGCAGTGAAGCAGTGAAGCAGTAGCTGGGATCTTATGTAGGTTTCGTCAGCTGTTGGGGAAGGCAGTTATTTTTAGCAGGGCACTACGAGCTTAGCTTTGGACCGTAATGTGCAGACAGTATTTGTATACAAGGCAATCTGGAAACGTCGGTAGAGTCTGGTGAAAATTTAACAGAGCAAAGGAGACCCAGAGAGAGAGAGAGAGAGAGGGAGAATGAGCGAGAGAGCATTAATAAGCGTAAGTCGGTGCAGTATGGCTGGTGTTTGTATAGTGGATTAGCAGCAGTGTGGAGTGCAGCTCTAATCTGCCTTGCTCAGTAAACAGCCTGTCATAGTAATGGCTCTCAAAACAAATGAGCAGCTCACTGCTGTTGGGGCCCCGAAAGTGCTTTAACACACACACACACGCGTATACATACATGTATGCTTTGCTGGCTCTTAGGGGCCATTCCGACAGTGAATGGAAGGGAAAGCTTCCTGCATCCCAGCTCAAAGGAGCGCGTGTGTTGTTTTTGGTTGCATGTGCCTAGGGAGTGCAGGCAGACACGAGAGAGGCATAGATTCAGGATGGCCGTAACGATAAGGAAGGCAGCAGGAAGGAGACGTCCCAAAGCCCTCCAGCACCCAGACTGACGGACTCCCCCAAAACACACACACAAACACATTCCACTGCCCTCTTCCCACTCTTAAATGACAGAGCCTCTGTTCATGGTGTATTTCATTAAGAAGAGAGAAAAATAACTTCAGCAATATCCGATGGCTTGATAAGAGAGCTGAGAGGGGGCCAGGTCTTTGAGAGACTGAGAGTGTTGCAGGCCATCTTGACTTCATTAAACTCTGTGCTCTATTTTACATTTACCACACAGCTTCTGGTGCTTTAGACAGTATTAATAGACAACACATTCTTATTTAACTATAATGTTGAATCTTTTATTGAGAGCTTCAGATTGCTTTGCAAAAAAAAATCTTATAGTATAATTTTAAGAGAAGCAAGAGAGAACAAAACAGTCATTACATCCATTTTACAGATGCATGATGATGTCTGAATAAGACTAACCATGATTTATGTTTTATTCTCTTCCATTATGTTCAACCCAGCAAGTAAATCTAAAATGTGCACAAAGCTTTGCATGAAAAATGTTTAGGTTTGCTCCCTGTGGAGGATGTTTTAACTTATTTCCACTTAGAAAATCAACAAAATGTGTCATTTAGCCAGGGGTGCTCAAAATTCTGCATACAACTGTCTTGGCATTGGCAAACATGTATGTGAAAACATCAGTTGTTTTAATAGCCTAAAGACGAGTCTAAACAATTTCCAACAAATTCAAATAAGTAACTTCGAATGAGGCAAACAGGAAAACTGCACTGTTTTAGACTTTGCCAATGGTGTAGGCACAATTTCCAGAGTATTATGTACCAGAGTTACTGTTACAGTGATGTTGACAACCGTGAACTAGCCTACTTCACAAACGAGCAAACAATATGCAACACGCAACAACTGACCTCTCACGTAACTGCCTAGTTAGTGCAAATTGTTGATTTCCTTGTCAAGTCTACTGTTTTTAGCACTAAAGAGTACTAGAGTTTTTTTTCTCCAACACAGTGTATTTTACTTTGCAAGTAAGAGTCTATATACTTACTCACTTGTGTACCATGACACACAACATTATTTCAAATGATTTGTTGTGTTGTATTAGCAAACAAGAAAGTAATATGGGGGATTGTTTATTGGGCAATAGATATGAGACCCTCTAGACGGGTTTTATGCAAGGTTGTTCATTTCTATTATTTTGTCAGAAGCCTGAGCCATGACAACAACTGACTTTCTACATGCTAATGTTCCTGTTAGCAGTTGGCTTAACTAGCCAGCTAATGCTATCAGCAGTTAAAATGGCTATTTGCATCAATGTTTTTTCATTGGAACAATTTTGAAAATATCACAATATATGCACTTATATATGGGCAAAAACAACCATCTTTGTTGGATCGAGAATAATATGAATGACGTAAGTGTTAGTGGAGGTAAAAGGAGGCCAGTCTTACAAATCAGTTGCTTGAAACTTAAATGAAACTAAATTTCACACATTGTAAGCCATCCTTCAACTTCACGTAAAGCATATTCATGGTCTCAACTATGTGATACAGATTAAAGAGCCCTTCAAAACACTGATAATGCATCAAGTCATTATGTCAGACAACATCATGTCAAGTGATCTATTTTGCTGGACTAACAAGCGAGAAAGTAAAACGGAGGACTGGGTGTTGGGCAGTAAATGAGATCCTCCTGGCAGACTTTGTGCAGGGTTGGTAATTTCTATTATTTTGTCAGTAACAAAGCATTCTTTTCTCAAAGCTAACGTTCCTCTTGGCAGCTGGCTACTTGTAGCAGGGTTTATTGCTTTGTTGCGTGTGTTGTATATAACTTTGTTTTGGATTGCTTTGTGTGACTGTGAAGTTGCAAGGAAATTTGCCTGCAGCTTAGCTAGTTGCATGGAGGTTTCACAGTGTAAAGTCACCAGCACTGTGAATGCACAACTCAGCACACTTTCTACTCAAAACATGCCAACTGACCAGATGTTTGAATATTCCCCTTTAGACTGGTTAAGCTGTATGATTAACGCCGTCATTACAAGCTCAAGCATAACAGGCCTTCCATTTCATGGCTCTGGGAAGAAACAGAAGTCCTTTCGACAATGGATGTTAAACAGAAGTCGTATGTGTGTTTGGGGGGTTCCATTCATCATCTCTACACACTCCTGTGTGTGTGGATGTGTTAAAGAAAGAAAGAGAGCGAGAGAGAGAGAGGGAGGGGGAAAGACCATTTAGCGGTTAGACATTTGTGCTTAATGACAACTCTATATGTTAAGATGAACAAATAGACCCAGACAGATAGGACAAGTTAGAGAGAGCTGTACCACAATCTTGGTGCGCGCACACACACACACACACACACACACACACACACAGACATGCTCTCACACTAGCAGACAACACAGCAGGACCAGAACGAAAGGTCAAAGGTTACTTAGACTTGTGCTGTTAATCTTCGTCTCTCTTTTCTTCATCAGACTTGACCTTTTCCCTTCATTGTGTGAGGTTTTTCTTTCCATTTCTCTTGTCAAATATTGTCCTCCGCTCTACTGCACTGTGCAGACACATGCTGAAAATCACCCTTCATTCTAACTGGACATGCTCCCTTTCCTTAACCACTGTTACACAAAGACCATCAACTTAGACAGCAAGTGTGACTTTAACGCTCTTTCCAACATGAATAAATCATCAGGGCTGCTGGGAACCTAAACTCTGATCATATAATTTAGCTGTTTAAGAATATTCATATAATTGAAATTAATACACTTGGCTCAGTTGCAGTCTCCACTCGTGATTAGAATTTGCAGTATTAGAAGTTGCGATTATCACTGATGATAACCGAAGCATAAGCATAGTGTAATTTCAGATGTGCAGAGTGCAGAGTCTGGACTGATCAGTTTATACTATGATTGTGTTTGTAGGTAGAAAAGATATTTTACTGTGATTCAAATTTGATGCGGAGAAATTGTCGTATACAGACTTACAGTTTAGACCTGGACCTGAGGATGCAGATTGTACATCAAATATAAATCAATTATGTAATTACAGATGTAATTAAATATGTAATTGAATAATTGTATTTGAATACAGTACACAATCAAAGTAACAACATTACCACTTTACAGTACTGTAGGGTACTGTTCATAAGACACCTATGTAAGCTTATCATCTGTCAGCATTATTTGTCATAAAGAACATAAGTAGATAGCTTTGATCACAATTGGCAAATGTAACTTTTATTGCAAGTGACGGATATTGGAATATAATAAATCATATCTTTATTACTGTTGTTTTGAGTTTCTGTGATAGTCATTGTTAAGAGCTGCAATGACTGAACAGATCAAATGTGTGCTTATAGTAGCTAAATGTATATATGTATAGGATACTTTCTCTTGAGAGGTTAGTGTCCCAAATCCTAAACCCTAAATGTATACTATTTTTATATTGTGTAAAAACATATTATACACAAAATTATTTTAAAATATAAGATCTCCTTAGAGTTAAATGATTTATCATGGCTTTAAAAACTTTTTTTAAAAAACGCTGCTCTGTGTTTTCATGTCACTACCAAAGAGTTTTAGTCTGTACGCAGAGCCTTATTTTATCCAGGCTGCATTTTAGAGCAGGAATTGAGACTGCATCCCTGTCCCTTATGGCCATACAACGAGAAGTCAGATTCTAGTGTTTTGAAGTAAATGCATCCCAAAGTCTGAAAATCAGTGTCAAACCTTAAGAAGCTACTACTAAAACACATTTTCTGTAAACTAAGCTTTCTTGTGTTTTAATTTGTCAATTGGTCCAAACTTAAAGTAGAGAAACTAAAGAAGAGACATGGGGAGGATCAGAGCAAGAGAGTGAGGTTTGTAGGTGGCATGACTGGGATTAGCCTGGAGGACACTGAAACACAATGTCTTCCTGCAGACAGCTCTCCTGTGAACACATGCTGTCTGACAGGCATGAAAAAGCACACCTCGCAGGGAGGTCAAAGGTCAGCAGGCATTAGAATGCTCGCTTAGTTGGTCACTCCTCCAGGCCATGGAGAAGATGTACTGCTGGGCTTCATCTCAGGGTTATACATATGAATCACTTTGTTTATGTATTTTTACACAGTTTGCTTTGGATGCTCCTAAAGTACCACTGATTGGTAAACAGTTTGCTTTGCTGATGGAGTTCTTAGTGCAGCTGGATTTACAGTATTTTGCTGTTAGTCAAAAGTGACTTTCATTTCAGCCCTTGGGTAATTTCACTTTCATGACTCTGAATGAATGAATTATGGAACAAAAAAGTGTTATTTAAAAATGTAAGGTTGTTTTTCTTTGTGAATCAGTTTCTCATGAAACACTGGAACACCACAGTTGTTTTTGGATGGCAGTTTTAGTGTCATATTCATGCTGTGAGTCATGTATTACTGGTTCAGTACTCAGTAGGCAAAAAACCTGCACAAATCTTCACTTCAGAATGCTAATATTGTAGCACTACAGTATCATAAAGCAGTGTTTCTTTCATACCTTCATTTTATGTAAGCATGTGCTGCTACTATGTTTTAAGGTATACGCCAGCATTTTTCTGCTACTGTCTCCATCTGCTGAACCTGTATTGTACTGTTCACTACTGTTGACTGGTTTTTGTTTTTCATTTTCCACATTTTAGGACACATTTTATTAACTCTGAAGTGACATTATCCAGAGACAAAAGGGTTAAACAAATCATCCTGTCTGTAATCATCCTGTATTTGATTTCTATAGAAATAAATAAGCCTGTTTTGCATTGATACATCTTTACATGTTTTTGGTTCTCTCTAAAAGCTTCGAGACAATGCTGAAGATGATACACATGTGCTAAGAAATGCGTATTCTTGAAAAATACTTATCAAGGGGCATGTCAAAATACAGTTATTGCCCCCCACCCCACACATATAAACTAGAACCATCTCTGCCAGTGTTAAAAATCTTTTTAAAAAATATAAGTTTACAGCTTAATTTTCAGAACATCATCTTTAATTGAAGAAATCCAGAAAGTCTTCTATAAAAGTAGAGGATAAAAAATGGAGTTCTGCAGCCCAAAGAGTGTTTTGAGCCACTGGGTTTTTCAGTACAGCACTGTGTTGAAACTGTCTCTGATGGTCGACTCTATGCTACAGTTGCAGGAGATTAGAGTTGGAAGAGAGCGGAGTATTCCTTAATGCTGTAGCGATGTTCCTAAACAAGACGGCTGAATTATTCCTGTGATGGTCCTTCCGTCCTCAGGCAGTCTGTATCTCTACTAAGCAGTCTGTATGTCCTAGATACCCAGTTACCCAGCTCTAGGCGGATGTGTCTCCCACTATGCTGATCAGAAGAGGCTCAGAGGAGCATCCACCCTTTGAGATGTGACTGCTTCTGGGAGAAACCCTGAGTGAAGGAACATAAACACGGCTCAAGGCCGCTCTTTGTAACTCAATACCTGTGGAATTCACAGGTAGCGTTTTAGTCCTGTCATTAGCTTTGTGCAGCGTCAGCACAGGCTGCATTAAAATACCTCAATTATTAAACATCAGACTGCTTTCTCCGGCCTGTCACAGAAAGAGACCTTTGTGTGTGTGTGTGTGTGTGTGTGTATACAGTATATGTATTTGTGGTGAGAAAGCGAGAGAGAGAGAGGGTCCACTCCAATTGGCTAGATGAATGTATGTTTAGAGTATCTTGTTTCTTTGGGGATTTTGAGGCTGGTTGTAATGTCAGCAGATTGAAAACCTGTAATGTCTAGTAATCTTAAGTCAATACATGTGGAAGAAGCCCAGTGGCCTGTGTGTTCATGTTTCTAGAGACCACCAAGGCACTGTTCTGTCCTGTGTCAAATGCACAGGTTAAAGTCTGGACTGTCTGCATGACTGAACCAGTGGAGATATTCATCAGACACTTCATTTTTTAACTTTGCCACTGTTACTGCTTTCCTTCCTCTGGAGTGTTTTTTTTTTGTCTTAAGTGTAATAGAGCAAGACATTAGTCTGCAGTGCTCAGTCAGCCCTGCCCAATATCTGACTGCACACTTTGCATTCTCTGGTATCAAACTAATCTGTGAGGGAATCTATGAGTTAGTCTTGGGCAATACTCAGATCACAATTTTCCATTTGTATAACAATATGATGGTATATGTTGGTATTTAAAGATTCTGAGCAGCACTGCTGCTTTTTACAATCTAAAACATTTAGTATCCTGAATAGTTTATATTATGTGAAGGTTCTTTAAATGTCAAAATGATCTTTCACCTTCACTCCCATTTACTAATATGGTGCTTTAAAGAATCTTCCATTGAATGGACTTTTAGAGGACCAAAAGTGTTTTTTATAGCATCACTTGAAATTTCATCTACATAGCTTGATTTGACTTATTTGTTTTGTTCTGCTTCTCATTTACACCAAAGGGATCCTTTAACAGAATCCACAGGCTTACTAACCTAACACTAGAAACACTAGCATGGCTACGGCCACCAGCAAAACGTTGACTATGACTTTATTTAATTAATAGGGACAATACACATTTATCAACATCAGATTTAGCCAGCTGGCTAATTTTCATCTGCAGTCCTTGGGCAGGTTGATGTTATTTAAAAAAAGGAGTGTCCATTTCAGACAAACAATTAAATTACACAAACACAGTACAACACACAGTTGATTAATCTATAAAACAACACACAAGTACCAGTCTATACTGTTTTGGACGCTGGTGCTCGTCTGCAAATATGGAAATTTGACATTCTGATCACCAGCAAAACCAGCATGTGTTGTGTTTTGGGTGCTGGTAAACTTAGTTCAGCGTAGACCATCCTTTATTCAGTTTTATGTATCTAACAACGTTTTCTATCAATACACTAAAAATATAGAAAAATAAAATCTAGAACAGCTGTAAGTGTTGTAAGAGTAACATAGATAACAGCAACACTCACAAAAACAGTTTAGCTTCCGTTGATTTGAATCCTTATCCCGTTTGCAAAATTTAAATAAGATTCATTCCCACCAAGTTCATTGATGCCTTATGGGTACAACTTCTTGTGCAACTATTCTTTTGAATAAAGGATATGAAGAGTGTACATTTGATTACCCATACCAGAGGAGTTAACCCTTTAAAAACCATGCACACTTTTGCCTCATGAGCGTAATCTACATGCATGAATCTATATGGAAATTAATGAGAATTCATATAAATGTACAGCAAATGAACACATGAATGAAAGTAGTTAAATAAATTAGAGGGTATGTGAGGTGCAATTTCTTCCTGTGTCCTTATTTCCCCCTGTTCTATTTAGCTTGCTGTACTCCATCCAAACGGAGGGCAGTTAAAATGGGTCAGTTGAAGGCATTTTGCTCATGTGGGTGTGAATGTTCAGCTCTGTGCTGTGGCCCAGAGCTCCTATAAAAACACGTTCTGTGCCAAATTCTGTTTCTCAATGAGAAAACAAGCAAAACCTTTGCTTTAATTTGGCGAGGGTTGATATGGGCTTGTTTATTCATCAACACAGTTTAAAAGTTAAAAACTGCATGTAGAGTCTGAAGTGAGTCTGAAGTGTTTTCAGTTTTCATCCTTTCAACCTTTAATGTCTAAAACAAGTGACCGTCTCTGAACACGAGGCCTTTAGTGCACTCTTGACAGCAGATGAAAGCATCAGTTTGGCTTGGTGTGCATGTGTACGCATGTGTTGACATTGGCATAGCTGACATGTTGGCATTGTCTGAATGTTGACTTTACCCTTAGTGTGTGTTAGCTCACTGAGTCAGGGGATGACACAAACTCGGCTGTGACCCCCTTTTTGGCATGGCTGTGCCAACTGCCCAGGCACTGCCCAGTCCTGGACACAGATCTGTGGAGGCAGAATGGTGCCCAGGAGGCACATCTGGCCCTTATGCACAGACTCACATGCTCACACACATACAGACCAGGCTCAGAACAGTTTTAGTTGGAGGCAGAAACACTTTATGTGAAGCGTTATTCATTTATTCAGAACAGACACAGAGATAATGTATATATGGCAGTGCACACCACGTTATCTGCCTTTTGGGTAGAAGTGTTCCCTGCTGTGTTGGGTAAATTCAATTCATCATGTCTCAACTATAAGTAATACTTAAGAAAAAGGAACATCTGTTCCTGATTCGGCATCAGATGGCAAGTGGCATGGTCAAAGGTCAGGCCCTCCTGCACTGTTTTTAACATGCCCTCACTAACTTTACCTCATTACTCGGAAGTGCACACAAGCAACACAAGCAGCCATTTGTGGAGGAGGGTCCAACAAAGAGTGGATTTTTCGATAGGACAGCTGATGGCCTTGAGTGTGCTAGCATCAGTGAGTAGCTAGGTGATCAAATTTTGTTTGTTATATTCAAGGTGCAAAATACAGGGGGCCCTGGGGTGTCTGGGACCCCATAATTAACCTCTAGGACTCCCTGAATGTGTGTTGGTGGGGTGGGGCTAAAAATAAATCTATGACATTATGCTGTCTCTAGAGTAAAACAGATGCTCAAATGCAAATTCAGGGAATGGTCATTGTTTAGCTGCATTACCCACAATCAGTAAGCTTCTGTCTTTGTTATTCTTACTAGAGATGCAGCAGTAATAAGCCTCAGGGTGGCGCTGTAGCAAATTGGTTATCCCTGTTAGTCCTTCATAGCCTAATAAATGTAACTATGGCCAGGCTCCCTCTGAAAATCATTACAGTATACTGTTGTTTATTTAAAACCTGAAATCATGCCCAGTTCCTCAAGAGATTGATGGAAAGAGTGAATTACTATTGATTTCTCAAACTAAAGACACAAAAAGAGACACGTAAGATCTCAGTTACTGTGTAGAAGACCACTTTACCAAACTATAAAAAGCACTTCCTCAGGAAGGGTTGTTAAACCAACCATTTTGTTGCCATTGAAGCTAGCATCAGCACTGCCATGGTGAGGGATTTAACAGCCCATCAGTGCTGGAGTAGCCAGGGAACACAGGATCCCCGAATACCACACTGATTATATTTGTTATTAAGGAAAAAATGGAACAGGTCGGATGTGGCAGAACAAGGCACACTTGGAAGTGCAGCTAGGAATGGCATAAAAACCATGAAAAAGACAACCAGAACCATACTAACCTGAGCTGGCAGGCAGAAGGTGACGGGGTAATACGGGAACATATTTCTTTTGTTTTCATGAAAAATGAATAAAAATTGTCTATTCATTGTGAGTTGGCTTTGAACAGTCATCTGAGAGAGATGGCTCAGAGATCCAACTCATTCATGAATGCCCCTTCACTAGCTTTGGAAGCATTAACTGCTTTGAATATACAGTTGGATGAACAATTATTACTTTGTTTTCCAGAATTAACTATTTCACCCCAAACCTCTCTGAATGTTTACATTCTAACAATTTAATTATACAGAAATAAAGAAAAATCGATGGATTTCTCGTTCGACTAACTAACTTTAAAGCAGGGTAGCATCAGTCAGATCAGCAGTCACACACCAGATAATCATTACAAACAGCAACAAATTATTTGCATGCCCCTGTATGTTGACTTGATCCCTCACCACTCCAGTGGGTCATCAATCACACTTTGCTTGAGCTAATACAGCAATGGAGTGGATGGCAACAGGGATTCTGTCTAGGCGAAAAAGCGAGGGTAAGTTTAGGAGGACATGCTATAAATGGCTCACTTCTTAAAAACTCTCACAAGCACTTCATTTAGAATCACTCCAAAGATAATCCAAAAATAAACCAAATCAAATTGGGAATAATAATTCTAGTGAACTGATATAATAAACCAGAGAATATTTAATCAAAGGCACATAAAATGCACGTCTGGTCAGACACATACGCCATTATGGACACAATGATTCAGCAGACCACTGTTCGAGAAGGCCCCCTCTAGCCCTGATCAGCAGTGACGGACAGGACTTTGAGGCACAGATGGCCTAGTTTTGGTTTGGTTTGTCAGGGAAAGCACGTATGACTTATGAAAAGTAATAACTGTGTTCTGGTGACTCTCTTGTTTGTACAGTCTGGAGATGGAGAGATTAGGTCTGTGTGTCTCTGGTTAGCTGTGTATCTAAAGAAAGGGCTATTGTACACAGTAGGTTATGCTAACATCACTGGTGCCATGCCACAGGCTATCTGTCTGGCTCTTCTTAAAGAAAGTCTCTCGTAAGCAAAATAAATGAGGGGACAAAAACAAGCAAGGCAGATTAGCGTTCAGATAGCAGTGTGGAATAAACAAAATACAGCTTCGTCAGAAGCCTGATACGTATGAGACAGCAAGGTACAACACTGCGGAATTTTGCTCGGTCTGTGTAGTAAATAATGGCAGCACAAATGGTTTGAAGGTTGAAGATCCAGCTCCCACATTTATCAAGTGTCTTTGGGTGAGGGTATTTTCACATAAGACATTTGGTTCCTTAGTGCTGTACAAAGACTAGATGGGCTGCTCAACACACTGTTAACTTTATCTGACAGTGGTGAACAGAGAAACTAAGCTAATTTTTTGAGTAAAAAGGCTCCTAAAAATAAAGACTTCTTTTAAGAGATATAAATAAACAACTTCACTCTAAAAACATGTCAAAAAACATTTATTTACCTTTATTTATAAATAGGTTTTCTGTTTTTTCCCTGCCCTTTAAGTATGTTTTATCTGCAGTTATAATACCCAAAGTGCACACCACAGAAAAACTCTGTCCCACAGGAACCACTTTTCTCAGCTGCCTGAAATGCCTCATAAGATTTCCAGCCCTATTCTCTGTTACAAGGTGATGTCATCTCGTAACACAATCCTTATTGCCCTCCTACCAGCAAGCATGGAATACCCTTACACAACACACAGAGAGCCATAACAATAAAATCTTACCGCTCCAAAATGTTCTGCTCTATTCCAGCTTGTGAAGGTGGATCAGCCCTACTAGCTTGTTCTAGCTGACTTTTAGAATCTGACTCTGGCTCAAACTGATACGGCAGAACTGGTGCCATTGTAAGAAAAGCCACAGCAGTGTGCGGATGGCACTTGCAGCAGGGTGCCACTCTGGGAGCTGACCAATAAGACAGAATGGGCAAGATGCAAGTTGCAAGCGTAAGAGCACACTGGGCTCATCAGGAGTGGAGCTCAAACAAGGGATTTCAGACAGAGGGTGAATACAGATATACAGTAAGAGGAATATTAGGTACTGTATCTCAGGCTCAAGCACTCCTTATTATTTCAACATGACTGAATAACTTGGTGGGGGCTGAACAGGCAGTTGTATGTAAATCCATGAAGTTTTAGCATGTTAATTTACATATATTGAGTAGAGAAAGAAGGATAGTTTAAAACTTTAAGACATGTATACTGATTTTTATGTACTTTTGTATTTTAAAAGGGGAGTAAAAGACCTTTTTGAGTTGGAGTAAACGATGGCTCAGGCATTTTACTCCTCTATTTCATGCTTAATTACCTGTTGTAATAAATGTACACCAGGTAAAATATATTTTGGGGCGTCTTTGTCTGTAAGTGAGTTCCGTTTAAAAGCTCTTTTAGTTAGGAAAAAGAGTTTGATCCAATACCCCAGGTTCATGTCTTCAGCAGGTAACAGGAATCAGCAAGTCCTTGCTACATTTACACTTCCTGTTTAATTCATGGCATAAACAGTTCCAAAAGGTAAATAGGGGTGATAATAACTCATGGTAAATCATCATTTTCACTCTGGTAAGTTTGATAAAGTATAGCTACTTTATTTACTTTTATAGTATGATAAAGTATATAGTTTTTTACGCCTGTGTGGTAAAATAGTTTTGTGCTGCCCCCTGCTGGAATATATACACATTGCACTGTTATTACATTAGTACTCCTCTTTGGAGTTGTTATTATTCCAAAGTCTGCTCTTGCATAGTTGAGAGACGTGGCTGCAAATTGCACTGATCTGCAATTGTGAACATTTGGAACCTTCACATCACAGCACGACTTCCTAACACCGTTTATCTGCTGGCTCTCATGAAGTATACATCCACATCACTTCAACGGTAACCGGATTGAAAACGACTCCTATTGTTTGTCTGTCCTGTACTGCCCCCTGCTGGACATATAGTGATTAGTATTCAAGGAACGCTTGGGAGGTTTGGGTATCATTTAATTATGATATTTTTGAGTGCCACGGTATAAAACCACTTATTTTAATGCAGGTCTTTAAGTAGTAATTGATTTGACTTTTCACTTTTGGTCAAAACATTGGATTGAACTCTTCGTCTCCACTCTAAGGGAATTCACTATTGGATGAATGGGTAACAGGTGTGTATAAATGTATTGGTCAGTGTTTTTATTTTAATCATTTAATGTTAAATTTGTATTGTTTTGAGGGCAGACCTTAAACCTCAGTTAGGTATGCTGTGAGTATACTGTACTAGCCATGCACAGAGCTTTACAGCAGTGCCGGACTTGCAGTAAGAGAGACTTTGGTGTGTAAATAAGTTATTGTTGTGGCTGTTATTGCATGTTTGTGTTGCTTGTATCATTCTGTGCTTGGCTCTGGGGCTGGTTAGTGGGGTTTGGTGCCTACCGTCAACTGCGTATACGGATTATATATGGATTATTGATTGGTAAGTAAGTGTTCACATAAAATATCAAACTCATATTTCAGAAAAGCAAGGTACCAATATATGATCCCTAACTATGGGCCAAACCCCAATACTGACTCTAACTTAATAAGTCCTGATCTATCTATCAGTCCAACTATCTATCTATTTATCTATCTATCTATCTATCTATCTATCTATCTATCTATCTATATATATATATATCCTGCTTCTCTGTATACTGTTAACCCAATTTCACACTGCTCTTCAGTGGCCTGGTAGAGCAGGTTGTATTTGGGTGGTGAATCATTCTCTGCACTGCAGTGACGATAAAGTGGTGGTGTGGTGTATGGGGTTCACAAAGCAGAGAATCAGGTGGACTATATGGCATCTATATGGTAAGTGGAGCTGCGCAAATGGACAATGCGTGTAGATACAAGGAGATGTGCCTAGTGAAGTGTGTGTGTAAATATATAGACAAACCTGTGGTGTGTACGTGTAAGGACCCAGCAGCTTATATACAAAACCTATGCTCGATGTTGTTTCACATCCAAACAACAGTGCTAGAAATTGTAGTGTCATGGGTAACAGTGTCCCCACTGCTGTTACTAGTGCTGTGTTTAAGTTCCAGTATCAGAGCCAATTACTGTGTCAGTATTGGTGCAATGCTAAGCAGAATATCAAGACTGAGGAGAATGGCTTCCACAAAATGAGAGGCTTCACAACATGTATAGTAAATGATACAACCTGATGAAGAAATCATGAATCATGTGCAAATCCCTTGACATAAGTGTGTGCATGTATGAGCACTTGACTTTTTAGACTGATGATCTTTATCAGCTGTTTTTCTGGCCTTCATTGGTTCCACATGAGGTTTAATTCGCTGTAGCCGGGTGTGTGTTTTTCTGTGACTAAGTGAACCTCTGCTATCTCTCTTTTTTTCTGCCAGGCTTTACAAAAGTCAAAATGTCAAACACGTTCTCCCAGTTAATTAGCTGGCTGGGCAGTGATGAGGTCAGGGAATACCTTCCTACACGCTCGGCCTCCCACACTTGCCGTGACGCCAACGGAAGACGGCAGGGGAAACCCACTTCCCTTTCTGATAGCTTCTGCGGCAACTCTCTCTCTGTCTGCTTTCTTGCTCTCTGCTTCTGTCTCTCTTCCTGTTTCTCTCTCTATACATACACGTGTATTTCTCTCTCTCTGCTTCTCTCTGTTTCTGTATTGTTATCTCCATCTCTCTCTGACTCTGCGCCTCTCTCCCCTCTCTATCTCAGGGTCTCTCTTTCATTCACACAGAGTGCACAAATTCTGCTTCATAAGAAAAGGCTGTTAGGTTTACTCCTGCATATCTGTGATACTGAACACCTTGCGCAGGTGCTAGTTTATAGCTCACCCTGTGCTCTAATACTGCTGAATGTTTTTCACTATTGTGCGGTATGCACTTGTGTACTGTGTGTGTACTTCCCCATCACCTCTGTGTACAATTCACACTTAACACCCAGCTCACAGCCCTGCACACAGAGGCAGGTATGCAGTGAAGTGGAACGTGTGCTTAGTTTGCTTATTCAAATGTTTGTGTGTCATATGTTACAAGAAATAATAAAGCAAAAGCCCACCACAGGAAACCTTTGGGTCACCATGTAGACAGATTTCCCTTTGATAGGCAAAGGTATATTTTGCATTTGAAACAGAAAGTTAAGTGAATTACATTCTTGGTGGAACCCCTGTTTCTGCCTTTGTGCTGAGTAGATCTGGTAGTGCTGGTACTTTTGGAGCTAGTAAAAGGCAGGTGAGAGGAGAACATCTGAAATGCACAACATTAGTAAGCTTTACATTAGTAAACAAATTAGCTAAGGTAGGGAGAAGAGCCCTGAAGTCCTAGAAAGGACAACTTGATAGGCCAGGACTACATTATGCACAAGCAAGGTCATGTGTCACTAAGCTGATGTAGCACAGTGCGGGGAAACTTCTGCTTTCATATGACATTAATATCATCTCGTGAGGACATTGTGAAAGTGGTATCAATTATCATCATCTTGGGAAATTATTCTGATTTAAAATAATTCCCCTTTGGTGTGGTTCAAAGACAGAAACCTAGGCTTAATTGTAAGTTCATCTATATTTTTGTAGATTGCGATGTTCTTTCCCCGATTATTTCTACAGAACTGTCTAAGGCTCTCTATTGTAGTCAAACCATTACTGTTCTCATTTGAAATAGAACTGCTGTATTGTGTGAACTGTTGGTATGGTCTTTCCAGAATGACTGGACATTTCTAAAGAAGGACCCTAGCTAAGTACACTAGCTATTGTGTTGCAGTTAATCACACAATTTAAATTTATTGTGTTAAACCGTTAATCACAGGGCATGTAACAACATGGATAACTACAAGTCTGCTTAGCTAAAGAGAGATCTTTCATTGCTGAACAATCAAACAATAAAAAATACATTGAAGGCCATAGGCAGAAACATTTCAACACACTCTAACAGACATGCATCACTGCAGCATTTTGTGTTTGCTAGCTCAGCTGACACTGGAAGTGTTTAACAATTCTTAATTAAGCATACACACTGAATATCATCATTAATATCAGCGGTGGAACGTACTGCATTATATTAGCTCCCGTTACAGCACTTGAGTACATTTTGCTTTTTTGAGAAGACGTAAATCCTAGTACTTAGAGTTTAGTTCATTTCTAATTCATTTTTAATAATGTTGTAGAGTAAAAGTATGTGTGTGGTTTAGCTCATAAACTAATTGGAAGAAAAGTAGGTTAAATTTGTGTCGCCTCACAGCAAGAAGGGCCTGGGTTCCGTTCCCCAGCCTTTTCGAGTTCTGCATGTTCTCCCCGTGTCTACGAGGGTTTACTCCCACAGTCTAAAGACATGCAGTCAGGCGAGTTAGAGATACTAAATTGCCCCTAGTGTGTGTGTGTGTGTGTGTGTGTGTGTGTGTGTGTGTGTGTGTGTGTATGCATGTCTGCCCTGGGATGGACTGGTTATCTGTCCAAGGTGTTTCCTGCCTTCTGCTTGGGATAGGCTCTAGCCCCCCACCATGACTCAGGAAGATAAGTGGCTTACAATCTAAATGAATGAATGAATGAATGAATGAATGAATGAATTCTGAAAGCCATTCAAAACAGAGCGGCTCCATGAATTTTTGTGGGGAGTGAAGGAGTAGAACGTACCAGCACACACAACGTACATACTTTATCCAAACTGTCATCTTTGTTTGTTTTTAGTTTGTTTTTCAAATGAACTAAAGAAAACTGCATATATCAGCTGCTAAATCTGCCTCTTTATATGATACTGGCTACCCTAACTAAACAAGTACAGTCTTTTTCACAAGTCAGTCTTTTTTCGGACTTTGTTTTAGAATAAAAAGGTAAAGAAAATGCTGCACTTCATATGTTTAGCTTTAAGTGCCTGTCTAGGTAGCGACTATAGTTATAATATATATAATATATACAACCCCCACAGTTTACCCATATAATATATGGTTTTGTGGCAGTTGTTGAGGTAAATGTCTGTATAAAGCTGCGGTACAGGTAGTCTAATAAAGGTTCCCATTACGTTATGGACAGTAATTCTGTTGTGCTCTGATTTGCTCACTTTCTGCTTTCAAGTCTTAGGTGTACTCACACTAGGCAATCTGTACCATCACAGAGTACGTTTGACCCCCCGAAGTCCACTTCGTTTGAGTAGTGTAAAACCCCTACCACGTCTGGGCCCACTTAGAGATGGGCTCGGGAACAATAGAGTTGCCCTTGGGCACAGTATGCATATAGTCTGTTCGCTATCCATGCCTGAGGACAGAACTCGGGACATGTCAGTGATGTGACTGTCCCATTTCAGAAACATGTTGACAAAGAGATCACTCTGCTGCACCATTTCAGGTAAAACGGGAAAACTATCGCAGAGTTTTGCTGGCAAATACGAAACCAACTTTAGCCTTGTATGAGATGAGAGCATCAGCTGAAATGTAGAAGAGGAAACTTGGTGGTCAAACAAGCCTTGTTTCCTCAAGGTGCAACGCCATGGAAAATTACCTACCAGAGAGCAATCCTGTTCTCTAGGTAATTCAAACGCTACATGGCTCTGATTAAATAGGGTAGTGAATGGTTCAGGTTTTGGCAGATCTATTCATATGAGTGGAGTGCTGCATGCGTGGTTAGTGCCAGGTTACAAAAATTCATTGGTGCATGGCCATGCACTGGGTAGGTATTATCAAGATGAATTATCTTACAATACAACACAAGAGGACATCGTCACAACTTCACCACTGACCAGCTGAGTGTTTCACTATAAAGAGAGCAAAATTAGTCCCGTTTGACTGGGTGTAGTGCAACACACTATGTAAAAATATTGAATATAAATCATTATATTTACAGTTTTTGAAATAAATATACATAAATATTGTGATTCATCATGTATCCTAAAAAATCCTTAAAGTGTCTTAATATTATATTTGTCACCTACCTTTAACTCATCTAAACAGTGATCTGATCAGACTGCAGGCGATGGAGTATGAAGTTAATTTGATGTGCACGCCATACACAGACTAAACACATATCGTAGACATGACGTTTCACAGCAGACAGGCCACAAACCTAAAATAAACATGTACTATTTATAGTTATATGTTAATCATTCAAGTGTCTGTGTAAGTATGCAAGAGGTGAACCTGCTTAGCAAATTCTCCTTCCGCTTTCTCCCTCTGCTTCTCTCTGTCTGGCACAGACAACCACATAAGGTTCAGTGAATGATCTGTAATGGCCGATCATTTGGAGTTATGTTGCTAAACAGTCAGTTTATAAGGCAGTTTGCAGATCCACTTTTTAGTGTCCACATTTTTCCACTGTAGAAATCATAAATAAATTCCCTTTGTTAAAAGTATGGGTATTGCTATCATGATATTAGCCTTGGTATTACTTGGTATTGTTATCACAAGCAACATAATCTGCATAGATCGATTCATTTTCTCCTCTCTTTATGTCCTATAATTTTACACAGAGCTCAGATTCAACGGGGATCCAAAGGATGCGAATAATTACTTGTGCTTCTAGTATACGATAAGTAGATGACAAGTAGGCTATATAAACGTAAGTCTATAGTGATGGATAGTGATATAGTGATGGATATTGATGGATCCACAGATGGATAAATAAATGATGGATATTGGTAAAATAAACAGCACTGACAGCTGGAAAACATAAACCAAGCTGATAATGCTGCATATATGTCAATTAACGTGAGAACAATACAACATATCAAACATGAGCTAATGTAGCTATCTAGTAATTAAATGTGCTCTCTGCAACCTTTTCTGAATTAAATATGAAATTACGTGTGCATCTACTTGCAGAATATGTCACCATCTAATCCAGACTAATGCCACGTTGCATTGAAATCATTACTGTTATCATTTGAAAACTTGCTAAAACTGATTTTTTGGTTCAGTAATTAATGTTAATAAAAGAGAATATGTTACTATTTCAATAAAAAAATGAAGCATATGGCAACACAATTTATTAATAAAGTTTATTTACTGAATCTCATCAAGCACAACACGTCCACATCTTATACAGTGTGAATTACTACATAACTCTTCACAACAAAAGAAATAATGGAAAATAAAAAAAGAATCATTTTTACAAACATCCTTAATTTTATAGCTGGTACATTCAGTATATGAAGCACTGAAGATGATAAGGCTTTCTTTTGCCTCAGATGAACGAGCTATTTTCTTATACACAAGTCATACTACAACTGTGCAGGATCTAAGGTGATCTTTTGCACTGCAACTACTCAACAACACCATATTCCATAGGAATGACAACTTGGCATTTTCTCAGAAACCTCTGAAAATAACAAACACTCCAAACCCAAAACATGCAACCTAAACACATAGCTGTATAATTTCACTAGCAACTGTGTTATTGTTTCAGCAATCAAATTATATTATCCATCAGATAATGCTAACAGACTCTAATGCCATATCACAATGATTATTGTATGTACGACAAAGCACAAATTAAATGCTTGAGCACACACGCACTCAAACTGGACTTGATCCTGCAAATCCCACCACAAAAACATCATTAATACCACATAACCACATACACACAAGCTGTATAAGATGTATACAGTACATTATTTTTTCTGTAACATTGTGGAGAAGCAAAGTACATTTGATTTGAAATAAATTTGATTTCTCTTCGATTTCCTCTCCAGGAGGCCCACCCTCACAGTTACTGAATTATATAAGTAAGCTCTGAATATTCCCCCTCTACAGAATTACAATGTCCATTTATGGAGCGAAGGAAAGTAACACACAATGTGTCTTCCCAGTAATGTAAGGTGATATTGAACTGATGATGCAAAAGGGAGCCACAGAAGGCAGGATGTGGCTCGGCAACCTATCGGTCCAATACATCCTTTCAGTCTTTTTCCAGTAATCTTGCACAACGAAACATTTATAGTGCTCACTGGCATTTTCTTGCACACAACATTGTAATCAATGCTTTAAGCACTTTTTAAAGATGAGATTTACCTACAGTCTTGCCTTGCTACCAATGCAATCTACAATAATTACAATGCATCCAAACATGACTGGTCTATACCTCAAACTGCAGAGTTATCTCTTGTGGTTGCTAAGCCAGACTTCCAGCAATGGGTCACGTGAGCATTCACTCTGGGCATGACATCCCCATACCGCTGCAATGCAAATTAAGCTCATTAAGCTGTGTGTGGCACTTTCCGTAATAGTGAGTAAGTTGCCAGTGACCATGCAACAAAGTACACAGAGTTTCACAGCTGACTGCTATAAACTGGATCCATATGTGCACGTCTTCAGACCTTCAGCACACCTAGTACCATTAACATGTATATTCTCAAGGAAACAAGCTTCCTTTAAAAAAAAAATTCTAGCCGTATTCTGTAGTCGGTGGCCCCCTCACAAAGGTGTAGTAGCCAGCTAGAGCTCCAAGGTCAACGTAGAGTGAGCCTTTTCTTCTACAGGGGCCTGAGTCTTCAGTGTACAGCGAAGAAGAATCTAAAATAAGAAAAGGAAAGGTTAAGGTATGCAAATGACTGAACTGACAGGATGTCAGTAAGGGTGTGCATGTATTACCTTGTGTGCTGTCTGTCATTTGACTCTGCTGGCGCAAGAGTGGGTGTGTGCCCTCTCCGAGTGCCGAGTCCAGGCTCCAGCAGCGTGGCTGGTCTTCTCGAGATGGATGGAGGGCCTCCTCATGCAGAAGCTCTGTGGCGGAGCTCCTCCGTGATGGGACTCTTTCCAGGGCCCTCTCTAGGAGGCCTCGCATGGCAGGGCTACAGTCCTCTGATATATCCTCCAGAGGAGGAGCCTGCTTATGGATCTGGAGAAAAAGATTAGAATGTTAACTTTTAAGAGCCATCAGAGGTCCTAGTTATTGCCAGTGCTAGTACAAGCATGATGTTTTTTTTTTATTTTGAGGTTAATTATTTTTCACTTGTAAGTCACTTAAGAGATGCAGAGAAATTCTGTTACATTCTATTAAAACAATAACATTTGATTAGTGTAGCAATACAACAATAATATATTCTAAACAAACAGCATTGTAGTTTCACTGCTGAATAAAAAGCAATTACAAGCTACAAGCTAATTACAAGATCTGCACACAACTAGGAATATTTAGGGACAGAGAAAAGAAAGGTTGGGACATGCTCCTTATGTGTTGCTCTCTCTCTCTCTCTCTCTCTCTCTCACTCATATATATATATATATATATATATATATATATATAGAGAGAGAGAGAGAGAGAGAGATACACACATTATATATACACACACATACTAGCAGACAACATGAAGACAGCAGACCAAGCAGAAGCTTTTGAGGAAACGTTTCACAATATAGAATGGAAAGGGGCCAATCTAGATCATGGAAAAGAGAAGTAGCTGTCACACGGCACAATCACAATGATCCTCTGATACCGTCTTATCTCAAAGGGGAACATGAAAACACTGAATGATATTTGACGCTACAGGAGAACATGGTGAAGTGACAACCTCCACCAACGTGGCATTCTCGGTTTGTGTTATGTGGTTCTAATATGTAGGAGGTGTATGAAACGTCGTTTGACCACAATATGGAACTTCCTCCATATAGTCACTGCCTGACACACGTACACAGACCAGCATGCAGCATAGCTTATTAACTATATGAGTATACTCACTATGTAGAGGTAAGAGGGATAAGCAGAGCGGGGGTATCTCCTGACCCAGGGGGGCCTCCCTGTCTGCATGTGAATAATGCTGGTGCCCAGGCTGTAGATGTCCGTCTTTGTGTTGTGGCCTCTACACAAGACCAACTCTGGACTCATGTACATCTAGACAAAAACAGGAAACCCCACAGTCATTATTTTTGGACATGCATGAACAACGTAAAAACAAACCTGATGTATAGGACCTGTACATTATGGACCTGTATAAAAACATTCTTCACACTTCTACCTCTCATTTACCCAAAAACTGTTTTGTTTACGGAATTATCCATTTTCTGTTGGTTCTTTCTCTGAAAGACAAGGGGAACTGAGGGCCAGAACCCTGCACTGTTTGGTGATTTCCCTGCTCTAACACACCAACTAACACTGGTAATTAACCAATGAGCTTTATCAGTTGTGAGTGAGCAGGAAAAGCATTAAATACTTCCAGGACTTGAATTCCCCACCCCTGTGGCAGCTCTTAAAAGAACTCTTTTTGGTACTTTTTTCATTTTTGAACAGTACTTTGTACAGTAATGAAACAAATCAGCTTATCAAAAGCTTAAAAGCTTTATATGCTTGTGTATTTTGGAGTTTTGAGGGGACATTTTTCTTTTTGATTACTTCCTTGTCCTGAACAGATGATTGCATAACTTGTGTAATTTACTGTTTCCAAGATGATCCAGATGGAAAACATGACTGGGTCTCCTCCAGTGTTTTAAACTGCCAGCCCAAGAGCATTGAAAACAATATCACAGTCCTGAGGACAGTGAATGAAGAACAGTACATAGTGTACTGTAAACAAGAGCAATACTTTATCATGGGGACTTTGAAGGGGTCTGTCAACAGAATTTAAAAACATCTGCTCACTGGACTTTCCAGCAAGAGCCGAACTAGAAGATGTGTGTGTTTGTTTGTGTATGTGTGTGTGTGTGTGTGTGTGTGTGTGTGTGTGTGTGTGTGTGTGTATGTACTTCTGGGATTTTCCCAGTAAGAGGAGCAAGTTTAAGCTAAAAAAAGGTACTTGTACAATCTTATGTAAATATTGCTCTAAGCTTAATTTGAACAGTTGTCTTTCTTCAGTCGAGTGAAATGCTTTCCAGTTACTACAACATTATTTAGTACATTAGACCATTGGTCTCTTGTACATATACATTAGCACAATGACCTGTACACAGTGAGTCAACACACAAGGATTCAGATTCAGGCATAGACTTGTTTTTATGAGATCTTCTAGCCTTAGGCTCAGTCGTTAACCCATCTCTGTGAACTCCAATTGCAATGATTTCTCACTGTATCCAAAGACATTTAACCCAGATAATGATTTTAAAAAGAGATGGCTACTCAGATATCATAAAAGGCTGGATAAAGTTTCAGCTCTTATTTCAGTAACATGACAATGAACAAACTAAGCAAAACCAAACTAAACTATGTACAAAAACAATACCAAAGCATTTAGTCTTCAGCGCTGCTAATGCCTTAATACTGTATATCATATACAGTGACATACCAGAAGTCATGGGATAGCAGCATGTAACTTGATTATGAAATGGCGTTACACCAGGGGACAGCTCCCACACCTGTATAAGCTGTGAGGTGTTATCGTGCAAGTATGGTTGAACACTGGCCAGCATGCGCATAGCAAGGCGACATGAATTATCAGAGCTTGAACAAGGCATGATAGTGGGTGCCAGATGGTTGGAACATTCCATTCCCAAAGTTGCACCGACATTTAACATTCCCCGATCCACAGTGTCACGTGCGTACTTATAGAATACGTCATAGATGCATTACCACCCACAGTGGACAGCAGAGTGGCCGCCCATGGATGCTTAATAATTGTTACCGGTGGTGTCTGGCTAGAATTATTTGTGCAAATCATATTGCGCTAATCACTTCATAATCAGTTTGTATACTGCAATCCCAAACTTATGATGATGTATTAAATGTAGATAGTATGTATGCAAGTTCAACAGCACATACTCACCTCTGTGCCTCTGAGGTCTCTAGGAATGTACACATCCTCTGTCATCTGTACTGTTAGGCCAAAGTCCACCAGCACAGCTTTGGCCGACATCAGCACGATATTGCTGGCTATAAGGAGAGAAGAGTGAGAGAAGAGAGGGATGAGGGGTTTTACTCTCATTAAGTTACATGTAAAATAAGATCTGCAAGAACATCTGTAGATATTGTTGATGCAGGTATATAGCTTGTTGGATTGCCATGTTTCTGTAAAGGTCTCCTTTTCCCCCCAAGCTAAAATAAAGGCATGAATCAGAGGCTGGTGTAGAGAGCCACAAAGCCATAATTTCCTCTCCCCTATTATTTCACTGACTTAATAACACTAATCTCAAAGCCAAAATTATCAAGCAAAAGGCCAGCAGTTTACACCACAAGGCAGAATGCTGTAACAGAACACCAGTCTCTCTGTTTGTATGACTCTGGCTGGAATTTCCAGACATCTAAAAGGTCATGAGTTTTAGTTCTGATTGGCCCTCAGGCTGACTAAGTGGAAAAGGAATACTGTTAAGCACAGATGGCCTCAACTTTACTATGACTTGAGTTGGGCTGTGTTTCCGGACCTTTCAAAAGTCAAAACACTTCAACCAGCCAGTGACCACAAAAAGGCTGTACTTCCTCATAATGCCCTAGATTTCAGTTCCTTTGAAACTGTTGACTGCCCTTCAGCTCACAGAGGTGTAATCTGACTTGGAGACCAACATTTCCGTGTGCTTGTATCGCAGCCTGAACCTGTCTGTGATTCGTCATGTGCAAACAGTATTTGCCACATGTAAGAACATTTAACCCGCAAGTGGTGAATAAATGAAATGGTATGTTGAGGTCAGATATGGTCAAAAAGGAATATACAGCTACAAATGCCACCGAATCAACTGCTGTGCTGCCTTTGCTGAGATTTAGTTCAGTGCAATGGCAAAATATGATCGCTAAGATCTAATATTGTTCACAAACCGATCACCAAAATGTCCCTAATAAACGTGTAATGCAGTGATGGAGTACATTTTCAGAAACACTAGAACTCTTAGACTCACGTTTGATGTCATGGTGTATGATGTTGTGTGAGTGCAGGTACTCCAGTCCACGCAGAACCTGCTGCGTCACCCAGATGATCTCAAACTCTCTCATTGGCCCGCAGCTCTCCAGCTTCTCCAAAACTGAGCCTCCTTCTCCTGCCTCCATGAAGAGGTGCACACTGTCCTCCCACAGCAAAACCCCATACAACTCTGCAATGTTTTCATGGCGAAACCGTGCCTGGATTTCCACATCCGCAGGTTTGAAGTGCTCCAGAGGGATCTGCGTAAAGTTGATGACATTGGGAGAAGCTTAAATAAAAAAGAAAATTGTGATTTTCTCTCGACTTTAAATGTAATGGATGAACCAAGGCATGCTTGGTGTCTAAAGTAATGCAAACTAATGTAGATTAGCATTGTGCAAACTGGTTGCCTGCATAATCACACACTTAAACCTCATAGAGCCATTCAATAATCTAAATTAGACTTGCTTATCAGGTTTCAGACTCAGGTGTGACATAGTGCTATTTATAAAAATCAACAAACGTATGAACAAAATTTAGGCATCAAGATGTCTGCTACTACTATTTTAAGCCACGCTACAAGTTTACTGTTTTTTAAAGGATAACAAAATGTTACAATGTTCTACTTTTTGTTAGATTAGATTAGCTTCACAGCTTAACTGCAAAAACACCAAATTTCTTGACCGATCATCAAGATTTACAGTATGAGGAAAATTGTGTAAAATCAAATATTTCCTTGCACATGAGAGATTACCGTAGTAAAAAGCACCAGTTTCTCAAACCCAGAGGATTCTAATATTACACTAAAAAGAATTTCTGCACTGCAATTTAGTTCCAGACTAGACCTAATCCATGTATAGGAAACCAAACTATAACGTACAAAAAGGAAGAGAATTGTAGAGGAAGGTGTTAGAAACATCAGTCAGCAGGTTTGCTACCTTGTTACAAGAGATAACTCTGGGGCACTCCCAAAGTACATGTTAAGTTTTACTGGCAGCTACAGTATTACCTACCTGACAGTAAATGCCTTAATGTGGTATAGCCTTCCAGTGTATTTCAGTGGTTATATCTATGTCTTTCAGTAGTGAATACCTACATTTTATACTCTCAGTAAACTTGTTACACCAAGAAAGCTCTATAATTTGCCTTGACATTAGCAGCTCGGCATAGCATTAGACCTAGATGTCCTCTGCACTTTGTGTGATTGAACAGGGGGAGTTCCTGTCACATTTCCTGTCTCAGCTGCTGTAGCAAGGCATAACACCAGACCTCCATAGAGCCTTTTAGGGGAATCAGGTTCTTTCCTATCACATGCTGTTCCTCTTTTGAGAATATTCTCTCATTGCAGCAACAACTGCAGTTACAGCAGATCAGTTTTTATATGCCACAAGCTTTTTCCTTTTCTGTTCCTCTATTTTTTATAGCCCTTGTGACTGACAATGAGGTGACACATGATAAAGCTGCAAAAACCTAAAAACCTAAAAAAGTTAGAATATATGAGCACATTTGATGTGCTGGGTTACACATGCATCTTGACAACCTTTAAATGAAGGGTGCATTAAGAATAAAACACATTGTGTTTTTTATATAATTCCTTTTTTCATCATTCCACCATTCTGAGTCATTTACTGGTATTCTTGTAATCTGTACACAACTACTTAACGCTAGCCAAAACTATGTACTGTAATAACCTGATGGGAAAGGGAGTCATGCTCTTGCTTGGAACACACAAACCAAAAGAGTGGAAACTTTGGCTGACATTCAGCATTCCTGAACTCACCCGCTTGCATGCCATTCGCTTGCGTGTTTCTGTGTCCTGTGCCAGGTGGACTTTCCCAAAGGAACCTTTAGGAATATGTCCTGAGCCTGGACCCTTGTAGGTCAGTCTCCACGGGAACAAAAGCACGTCCAGGTCTATGCGATAGCGCCCCTCCTTAATGACCATGTCACTCTGCACAAACACAACGGGAAGTGCACACAAGAGAGGCCATGAGACAAAAGGCGCTTAAGAAACATGCATAACCACAGTTAACTGTTTGACCATAAATACACACACTGTACTATTACAGACAACCAGAACCAGCACAAGACATATAAATAAATGATGCATGCTCTATATTAAAGAGCCACCTCTGATTAAAATTATTCTTGTTATTTCACAATAGAGCCCTCACTATATAATGTGTATGTCAGCCAGGCTCTGTGTCATTTGATGAGAGCCTAAAAAGAGTATTTACAAATGCAAATTGCCAACTAACAACTGCAGATTCATTGGCAAAGTCATTTTACTTCACATACACACACACATACATATATATATATATATATATATATACACA
>CM067491.1:13509229-13537891 GCA_034552555.1 Semaprochilodus insignis
TATATATATATATATATATATATATATATATATATATATATATATATATATATATATATATATATATATATACATACATAGATATGTATTCTGGATATTCATTTTATAATTAAGCTTGTATACTTTACAGTTTTATTTTCTTCTAGAATGTTCCTCATGCTGAATTGTTTTGTTGTTTTTAAAGCCTCGTAGTGTCGTATTAATTAGAAACTTGTGAAGTTGCACAAGACTTGCACATCAGAATCAGTTCATACCCTTATTTGCAATAACCTTTTTATTACTGAATAAATTGATTCCAAACTTTTGAACATATATTTACAGTGTTTTACATTTTCTGCCGCTCTATGTTCCCAGATAGATCAGCAGCTGCAGTGTCTGACAGAAGCGTATCAGCTTACAGAGGAAAACATCAGTCTGCGCTTCTTGGTTTGCTCTCTGCTCAGAGACATTGCTGCGACCTATTTCCCAGAGTGTGTCATCAGGCCTTTTGGGTCCACTGTGAACAGCTTTGGAAAACTGGGCTGTGACCTGGACATGTTCCTGGACCTTGATGGGGTTAGCGGACAGAATCAGGTTAAGGTCAGTACCTAGGTGGTTTTATATAGTCACTAACTCTCCATGGTGAACAGAGTTCTGTGATTTGTATGTTGCTACGAAGTGTCTGGTGGCTGTGGATCAGCGGTTTCCAGCCATGGTTCAGGAGTATTCCCTGACTTGCTCAGAGAAACCGCCAGGTCACAGACCATTACTGAACGTCTGCTCTAGATACTCTGAGCTGTTCAGTTGAATGCAGGGTGATGTTTGGATATTCGGTTTAGATTTTTTCACTCTAGTCTAGTGTTTTCTATGATAGAATATTCTCTGTGCAATGACTGTAAATCTTTTGTGTCAGGGCTCAGGGCTTTCTCTGGAGTACCAGGTGAAAAGAGGGGCCTCGGAGCGGAACGTTACTCAGAGTATCCTGTCCGTTATTGGAGAGTGCGTGGATCAGTTCAGCCCAGGCTGTGTGGGTGTCCAGAAAATCCTCAACGCACGATGCCCACTAGTCCGATTCTCCCACCAGCCATCAGGCTTTCAGTGTGACCTCACAGCAAATAACAGGTAAGCTGATCATGTAACTCTTATTTGACCATCATTATGCTGAGTTGTCATGACAGTAACCCTGATCCATATTAGAAAATTGTGTAGTATATTTTTGTATGCAGTTATGGATGCATCATGCATGTGAACTTGGCGCCTTTTAGTGAAATTCTCCATTTTAAATGATGAACATGCCACTCGTGTGAATTGTGCAGGTTTAATGCATATTCTTAGTTGTCGAAACACAACACACCAGCTAGCGATCAACCCACTGATGAAGTTACAGAAAGTGAATAAAGAGCCTTGTCTGATAAGTGGTGAAGTTAGTTTATTTTCTAAACATTCAGATTTTCTTCTTCAGCAGCTTTTGAACAGTGTGTGAAAACAGGTTATGTGTATATGATCATTTATGATTTTCAGTGGCAGTGTTTGGAGCAGCTTCTCATTTAACATGGGTCTTTATCTACAGAAAGAACTGTTTAGAGGTGATTTATTTGCCCTGTACTTGTGTTTGCATAATTTGATGTCTGTAGCATATGCATCTGAAATGTGCAAGTAAATCTCCATATAATCATTCAATACCGAAAAGTACCTTGATTCTCAGGGTTTGTTTAAAATTACCTACGCTTATCACTTGTGTGTGGAAAGTAGACGAGAGTAACAAAAGTTCAGAAGAAAGAGAAAGGGCCATGTAAAGAGAATAAAATTGTGTGAGCAACACTGAAACTGCAGTCTGGCGCAAAATGAAGTAGAGAGGTCAGATGTTGAAAATTTGCTCTCCTTCTCAGGAAAGATTTTGAAAGATAGATCGGGGGGGGTAAAAACTTCTTCAGAACAGTACACTAATATGGTAGAGAAAACAGTCGGAAACTACTAAAATGTAGCAAATTTCACTTCCACTTTGAGCTCTGCCTTTTAGATTTGTGAGAACATGGTACATGTACAGCTGTCGGCACAGAAACACACTGCTAATGCCCCTCGCAAGACTGAGAACTGCTGGGAGATTCCCGACACTCTCAGCAAAACTGTAGAAGATGGCTACAGGCTAACCAGGCTGGCTATAGTAGAAACCCTAGGATGCGAAAGAGAGAGTACTTTGATGCCAGATTCTTTAGAACTTTTTCATGACAGAGAAGAAACATGTATTAGTAATAAGTTATTGGAAAGTCCTTCGACTTCAGAAGAGCTCCAGTCTCTCTTGGAACGCTGTCCCAGTAGTTTTGCACTCACAGACAGAAATTAAATTAGATCAGATCTGCTGATGTTACCTTTCTTAATAATGGAAATTATTATTATGATGTAATATGAAACTGGATGACAGAAGAACACACCAAGTTATCTTCAGGTTTATTTAAACTACTCTGTATAATGTCTGCCAATGAGCTTTATTTTTTAACTGCTAATTTTTTCCTGAGAAGCCTTTTTTTTTGTTTTTTGTTTTTGCATGAAAACATGACTGACTCGCCTAACATTAGCCATCAGCAGTTCCACATTTGATTGTGTGTGGTGTCTTAGTGTTAATGTGAGTAGGAAATGCAAGTATATGCATAGAATATGACCCCTTTGGAATTTGTCTGCACCTTCATTATGTTTTTAAGGATTGGTAAGTGGCTTATTACTGCCCCCTTGTGGACGGTTTGTGGAAGTGGTTAGTCTGGTGGTTTTGGATTCACCACATGCATTTTGCACTACATTTAATGGAAATTTTTTTCCAACCATTATTTGGTCTTGGAAGTACCTTGAGCGTGACCCTCTAGTGTGTTCCAGTTTGCTGGTGCACTGTAGCTAAAAACAGACTTTTTGCAATTTAGTAGAAGCTCACAGAAACTGAATTATTAGAGCAGGTCTGATAAGTACCAGTTTTTGCAGAGAAGATGGTTATGGTATGAAAATTGCTGTGATACTTATAGTTATGATGTGAAGAAGTCTTTTTAATAAATTGGCCTGTATGAATGTTTGTAGAGATAGTGATTCGTTTTTAACCCTTTAAACTGCAGGTCCATTGTTTCGTAATTAATACGATTTGTTATTTATGAACCACTGATTATTTGATCATTTCTGTGAAACAAACAAAAAAAAAAAAACATTTTTGGGGGGTTGGGGGCATCTCCATTTTTTGTTTTTTGTAGGTACTTTGAATATACCAACTACCCATGGCATTGTGTGAAAATATCATGGCGAATGGATTAAGATCTCTTTGTTTATGTTGAAAGTTTTTTTTTTTTTTTCCTTCTCTTGAAAATGTGTTGTAGATACAAGGATTTGGCCCAACAGTGATAGATTTACATTTTGTTAAACTAATATGCAAATGATCCTTGAGTTTTGTTTGTTTAAAGAGGGAGCTCTGTTTTGTATTGTATTTGTGTCTCTACAGAGTGGCAATGAAAAGCTCAGAGCTGCTGTCTCTGTACGGGTCGTTGGATGCACGTGTGCGATATCTGGTGTTTACAGTGCGCTGCTGGGCACGTGTTCATGGCATCACCAGTGGCATTCCTGGAGCCTGGATCACCAACTTCTCTCTCACAGTGCTGGTGCTGTTCTTCCTCCAACAGAGGACACCTGCAGTGCTGCCCACTCTGGACCAGCTCAGAGACCTGGCAGGTATTCACTCTGTCTTTAAACACAGTGCTAACTTTAAGGCCTCCACCTCTGTGTAAAAGTTCTGATGTTCTTTCAGTTGGCTGTAACCCGGCACCTTTTACTGTACTTGTCTTTTCTTGGTGGTTATCTCTCTGCTGCTGCTCCCTCTCCCTGAGCTGCACTAACCCCCCACCCCCTTCCCCGTTTGTATCTGCTGGGCTTTTTTCTTTGTAGCAAGTACCTTGGCTCACGGATCAAAGCTTGCATCAGACAATCCTCTTTCATGTACTATCCAGTATGGCTCTAGGACAATAAAGGAGTCCTGGCATCTCGCTGTCTCTCGCTCACACAGACACGGAGTTATTGGAGTCAACCTCTGTCAAGGATATTGAAGGCTGTTGTGATGTAGAACCTGTCTTTTCTCATCACAAGGCTGCATAATACTCACTGCTGTGTGTGTGTGTGTGTGTGTGTGTGTGTGCGTGTGTGTGTGTGTGTGTGTGTGTTTTCCTTACCTAGGCCCATCAGATAAGTGTGTTATAGAGGGAAATGATTGCACAATTGTCAGTGACCTAAGCAAGATTAAACTACAGGGAAACACAGACACACTAGGTAAGTACAGCGGCCGCACTGTTACAGGTTTGCTGCTGAAATCATTCGATTTCAACCTTTTCAGTTAGATGACTCATCAAGTGATGACAGTTGCCATGAGGTGAAATCCAGTGTTTCAGCTTTGGCTTGTTGCACACAAATTCAGAATCCAGAGCTGAAAATTGTTTGTTGACTGTTGACAGTGTTGAGAACATTAAGCAGAACATTTATGGTTGAAAAGAACAATTATTATTTTTTATTATTATTTACCTTTTCTCATGCAAATGACCTTTGATTGAAAAAATGAAGGGTGCTGTTATTACGGTCTGTGAATTTTGCACAGTACTGTATGACGGAAGCAGAAAATTAAATTACACTAGCTTCTACAATCATGTTATTCATTTAGCAGCTTCGATTAACAGCAGCAGAAAACATTTATCAGAAAATTATGTAGAAGCCTCAACAACTAAATATAGTCTCTTTTTTTCATTTTTAGTGTGATTGTCCTTTACAAAGTTAAGAAAATGTACATTTGAAAATAAAATACACTGGTTTTGATTGTGAAGCAGAACAGTCATTTAACTAAAACATCTGTGCTGGTGTTCTGGCAAACCAAATCTTTTAAAAATCGTGTTAGTGTTTTTTCAGAATGAGTTGATGTTTCTTACCATGTTAGATTATCACTATTCAGTTCAGTTCATTTCATTGGGGGATAGAGATACCAGCAGCTTGTCTGGACATCTAATCATTCAACTTATCTAGTGAAATAAAAAAATCACTGGATTTTAAATGTTAATCTCCTTAAATGGTTTACCTAAAGTGTTGTAATGTTAATCTACATATTTATTATTGTCTGTTTTAGTTTTAGCTTTTGCACGTCTCTTCCAGTTGCTTAAAATTAAATTCAAAATTAATGTAATTATTTTGATGCACTAATGAAACATGGTACATGCTTTTTGTGTTTGGTAACATGACTGTTTGTGAACCATACCCCAGTCCTGTTATCAGCATAATGTACTTTTCTTCCCCACAGAGAAGCTGCTGCAAGAGTTTTTTGAGTTTTATGGCAGTTTTGCCTTCAATAGAAGCTCCATCAACATTAGGAAGGTGAGTAACACGCTTAGACCCACAGTGTTTAATGGGCCATGTTGCGGTCCCATCTGGCTGAAGATGAGAAAAACCATTTGGATCTTCATAATAGTAAAAGAAAGTATAAAATCCTTGCTGTTTATGTAGTCATTCAGGTAAGAAAGAGTTGGCGCCAACAATAACCGATACCATTTCACCTTCCCTTCTCACCAACCCCACATATCAGTCATATGTCACAGTGTGAAAGGACAGTGCATCGTGATTTCAGATTCTCATTCACTTTAAGGACTGCGAGAAGTGCAGATGTGTTCTAAACAATCACTTGTTTTCACCTGTAAAACCATGTGTGGAAACTCATGTCCCCTCATGGCCCTTGGAAAGATTCTAACTTATTTGGAAGAACTACAACTCTTCTTATTAAAGGGGATTAATCATTTCCACTGTATGTGGTCAAAAGCCCATCAGATAAGAGCCAAACTCTGGGGCTTTACTGCATGTATTCGGTGACCCGCAGCACTATAGAGGGAAACCACCCATTTCAAAATACATATGAAACCTACTTGCCTCCCACACATGTGAATAGTTTTTGGATACATATTCATAAATTTATCATAAAAGCACATTTCACTGACCACAGCCACTCAGCCCTCTGTCCCATTCTCCACACACACACACACACACACACACACACTCTCTCTCTTTCTTCAAGGTTCAGCACTCACTTTGCCGTGTCAGTGCTGATGTATTGAGGGACTGCTGCTGTAAATGTCAGCCTTGGCCTCTTGCTGTACCTCTTCTGGGGAAGCCATCATATGTCCTGAAGACATTTATCATGTTTTTATCGTTCTGTCCATCGCATCTCTTCACTGTAAGGATGAGCAATCGCCTTCTGGACTGCTGGATATGTACAGATGTATGCATAACAACAGGGCCTTTCAGAAAAGAGGGTCTCACAGTTCTAAAATTCTAAAACTTCTAAAATTTTCTGACTTGGAGAATGCAAATGCTGTTGTCAGAGCCAACGTCAAAGACAACTTTATCTTTCCAACTTACCTTAGTAGTGTAAAGCGTGAGGAACAAAATGTAGTTCCTCCTGAATACAGTGCTGCATTTAGCTACAGCGTAGAAGCTGATGACAGTAGAAACAGAAAATACAGATGATAAGCTATAAAACTATGAGGCCAAAAATGGTTCTTTGCATGTTGCTAGTTTCATAACAGAACCACTTTTGGTTCCCTTCAGGAAGTTTCTGTGTAATGTGTAAATGTGAAGTTTGAAGAACCTACACGTAGTTTAAAACTTTCAGTTATTGCACGTTCTGTAAACCTCCTAAAACTCATTACAGTTAAATCTCAAACATGATTTGGAACATGGGAGCCCAAAGTGATTCTACAGTGGTGTTGCTTAAAGAGCCCTCTGTAGGCTGTGGGTGTTATCTATCATCAGTGCATACTGATAATAGTGTGTAGTAATTAGCAATAGTCAACACTGAGTGCAGACAGTTGATTGACCGGTAACTTGGTGATTATATGTAAAAAGCAATAATCACTATTTTGGGAAACTGATGGTGTACTAGAGAGGACTGATATACACAGCTCAGTAAATTTGTTCAGAAATTGGGGTTCACATTCTTTTAAGCCAGTTGTTCCCAATCCTAGTCCTGTTTTCCCTGCTCCTAACACTCCTAATCCAATTAATTCACTAATTAACAAACCTTTCTCGAGTTAAAATGGCTGTGTTTTGGCACAAAAACACAAAAATATGCAGTTCTGGGAGTTCCCCAGGATTGGAAGACTTGAAGTGTGCTGATACACACCCCAGCATTTTTGATGATGGAGAGAGTTTGTTAATAAGCTGCCTCTTGGGTTTTTTTTGTTATGCAGTCTTCACCATCTGCTTATTTAACTTTGTTAAATTGAGCATGACCACATGGAACTGACAGTAAATGCAGACATGCAATTTTAAAAAGGTGGGTTTTAGCCTAGAGCAGCTAGCTCCAGCCCTGGAACTTTTAGAAGGAGATGAAGTTCCTCTGTTCCATGTCCACTGCCAGAAAAAAATGATCAGAAAAAAGGAAACCAATAATATTTGAATAATAAGTACACATAGCATTTTATTTACCTTTACTATTAAAGAATAGGGTTGTTATTGTGCTTTTAAAAGCTGTTAGGCTGTGCTAAATTCCCCACTATCTGCATCGGGTTTCCCAGAGTATGATGTACTGTCTAAAAAAAAATTGTAGTATTTTATGTACCGCTTAAATGTCCCAGTGGTTTAGATGAGTTAAATTATGAAAATATAATACTACATGGTTTTGCAAAAGTATCTATAGCTGAACTAAATTATGACTTGTGAATGGGAGAAAGTTGGCTTTAGATATCACTTTTATATCAAATTTCTCCTAACAGGGGATGTGGTTAGTACAAGTAGCCTTGAATCTGCAGTAGGAGGTGCTAATTAATACACAAGATATTGGGTTACTTGTGCTATAATACTTAGTCTGTGATGTTTACTTAGGTTTTTCATTAAAACAGCTAATGTTCAAAAGAAGCAGAAAATATCATGCTTAGTCATTTTAGACTTCATCCAGTCTTAATAGTTACAGAAAAGTGTCCTGTGCATATAAAGGACTTTCTTAACCAATGAACATTTAATTACATGTAATTGTATTTATTGTGTCTATGGCTTACACAACTGCTGTGTGCACTTTCTTTGAGTGATCATGTGTCTAAAAACACATCTTTTTTTTTTTGTTTTTTAATTGTTTTTTAGGGAAGAGAGCAGAACAAACCAGAAGCGGCTGCTCTGCACATCCAGAACCCATTTGAACCCAGTCTAAATGTTAGCAAAAATGTTAATGCCACACAGCTAGAGAGGTTTGTGGCACTCTGTCGAGAGAGCGCCTGGCTGCTCCAGCAGGGGGAAGTGCTTAAGCGAAGTGCTGCCCATTCGGTTGACCAAATCCCACCATGGGGTCTAGCTGCCCTCCTCTTGCCTTCAGTTGCTGAGTCAGCAGGAGTGAAAGGCCGCAAGAAGAGAAAACGTGAGCCAGCAAGCGAGAGGATAAAGACTTTGCTGCAGTCCCTGAAGAGCAGCCGTGGAGGAGCAGGTGAGAAGCAGAGCAATGACAATCATCGCCACTAGAGGGCAGTGTACTTCTTGACTTTGCAGGGGTCTAAGGAAGCGCTGAGGAAAGTGATTCTCACTGCTGTGAATTGTTTTTACGCTCAGAGAGGATACCGTCAAGGATACAGTCTTGAGAGGTGCAGCTAAGCGGGGCTGTGATAAGTCGAGCCTGATAAGGAGGACTGGCTGTTTGACCCTTTCAAAGGCCCAGCCAGATTGGTTTCAACCACAAGGACACTACAGGACCACATCCACAAAACGTGCAATGTGTATGTTTACTAATTGCACACAAGTTTCTGAATAAGGTGTTAAGGGATATTTTAGGTTTCCCTGATCTATATGGTTGTCTGAGAACCTTTCTGTTCAGGGTGGACGGTGGTCAAGGTTCACCGTCTTGGCTTCCCCACTCAGTACCAAACAGCTGTGGTCCAGCTCCTTATAGAGTCTTGGTGACCCTGTGGTTTTTGGAGTCATGAACTTCATCTTTTAAGGTAGAAGTGTATACAAGGCAGGTCTACCTTCATCCCACAAGCATAAATAACACATGTTTTTGTATGAGATTAAACAACATTTTCACAAAATGCTGGTTTTTGGTCATTTCATGTTTCTTACTGCTGTATTAAAGGATCCTACATAAAGCTGTATAAGCACTTCTGTTGTGAGCTGAACCGTATCTCAAGCCCACAGTAACCTAAAACCAGGCCTCAAAAACCATCAAGGCTGAAGGAGTTTAGAGTTCTGTGGTGGTGAAGGATAACTTTGGTGTCAGGGGACTGGGGAGGGGAAGACGCCATGATGGAGGAAGAGGGTGAAAAATAGAGGCTCTGTCCCCTAGGAGCCCTGCTTAAGTGTAGGAGTGTGCTCCAACCAGCTGCTTTTCCGCTCTGCGCCTGCTGAGGTCGGAGGTCAAGGAATAAAGTTGAAAATATCCCTGTTTAGCCTCTTTCATCGGCAGCCCAGCACAAGCAAGGAAAAGGGGAAAGAGATGGTTATTGACTTTAACACCACATGAAGAATGGCTTTGAACAACTACCCTGGTAGGTCTCAGAGAGGAAGATGGTGTGATTAGGTAGGAGGTGAAAAAAAAATGAAGGTGGAGTAGGAGGTTGTGACAAATCTTTTTACCATTTTTGATGAGTGAATTTCCACTCGACCTGGACCAGTACTGAGTTTGTTAGCTGAAGAGCTGGACTGTTGGATGACAACCCATTTTAACACTGTTTCGGACCATCACATCTTCATCACAGGCCTGACCACTGCAACGGTGGTCCTATTCAACAAACCCACAGTATTTCTGTCTATCTGTGCAAAGGAAACCTCGGTGCCAGCTCAAAGATTCATCATGACTTGAACCCTCGGCCTTTCAACAACCAATTTGATAGAGTAGTCCCTATAGCTTGAGTATGGTATGAACAAATGAATCCATCCTTCTCTCTCTGTCTCACTCTCGCTTGCTCGCTTGCTTTTTCTTGGCTCCCTAGGCGCTCTCCAGAGCCTGAAAGAATTTAGAAAGGTGGCTTGAGGGTTTTAAAAAACAGGAGGGATTTGCAGGAAAAACAACATGTAATGAAAATGGCCTCTGCTTTCCCGGCTTAGCGGAATTTTGGTCTAAACCTGCACTTTTTTCAGGTTTTTACAGGCGCTTTGAAGGCTTTTGGTAGTTAAGCTGCAGTTCAGTGTTTTTAAAGTTCCTCTCCTGGTAGAAGGAAACATTTTCTGTAGAGGAAAATGTCTTGGTCCTTCTCTCTGTCTGTTAGTGGCTACAGGATTACAGTCGTGTATTTTTGCTTTAATATTTTGTCTGTAAACTGATTGACAAATTCAGTAAAATCAGTGTCATGTAAAGACCAGTCACTCAGCATCAAATACATTCACTGAAAGAAGTTATTGACTTGGGAAAACAGCTGACTTCGTGCTGTAACAGTATAACAGTGTTTATTTGAGCTTGAACTATGTGTGTTGCCATTTGGGTGCAGGTATTAACAGATTGGAAGCAACATGGCTAATCAGCTGATCTGGCCATTTTAAGATTATTTTCTTTTGTTTGCTGCTAAACATGGTTCCTTGCCTGGAGCAGATGGTTATGGTTCTGATATTGGTCACTTGAAAAGAGCTTTAGCCATCATTGTGTTTACTGTTTCATGACTACCTGTGCTTAAATGATCTAACTAAGAACAAGGCCGTCAACATGATTGACAAGTGGGCGATGCTACTTCCAATGCCCATCCAATGATCATGGTATTTAATCACAGACAAATCTGACATTTCTTTCCCTGCCTCAAAAAACCCTCAACACTTCTCCTATCTCGACCTGAGGAGGATGGGTTCCCCTTTTGAGTCTTGGTTCCTCTTGAGGTTTCTTCCTCTTGCTCTGAGGGAGTTTTTCCTTGTCACTGTCTCCTCTGGCTTGCTCTATGGGGGCTTGGAGCCGGATTCTCTGTAAAGCTGCTTTGTGACATCTGTTGTAAAGCACTATATACATAAATTTGTTGCTGTGTGTTGATTAGATTGTTTCTCTTGAAGTTCTGAATGTAGCATGATGCTGTCTTTCTATGCTCAAGAGCTGACAGAACCTGGAGTTTCTGATGTTTTTTCCTTCCTCGTAGGGTTGAACAGGTCAGTACTGATTAGCTCAGTAATCTGAAGGAAAATTGTGCCCTGTTGTGGTTTTTAACAGGCTTTTCATTCAGCACACATTGCGTTAGTGTTGAGACTGGGCCTCACTGTGTATTCCAACAAGTGCTGTTCTTTCAGCTGTCTACCTCAGCAAGGCATAATTGGAGCCTGGCACCACTGCCATAACTCCATGGAATGATGGACGCACGCTGGCCTGTGGTTCTTTCGCTCACTCTATCTTTCTCTCTCGCTCTCTGACTGCAGTGACAGCATCAGCACAATATGGTTTCCAAGAATGGCTCATTCACAGAGCTGGGCCAGTCTCCATTCAAACTCGCTCTGTATGCAGATATTAATGAGTGCTGGGAAAAACCAACCAGGCCTTAACTTCACACACATGCAGTTTACACAGGCCTTTTGTAACACTGCATACAGGCTCGCCTGTCATAGGAAAGGGTTGAGGTCAAGTTTGCATGCAACACCACCCTGTTTATGCCTCTGATTAGAGTTTTTATTTCCTTCACATTGTTTCTCTTTTAATTGTGTTTTCCCTCCACTTCGCTTATCGCCACTCCAGGAAGGAAGATGTGTGATTTGTATACTGTTGAGAGAAGTTGGCTGAAATTGCTTTCGGAGCGCCGGCAAAGACACGGTTTGTTGCTGATAAGGCTTTGATGATGGAGAGGTGGAATGACTGTGGATCAGCTTATCATTCAGTCTTGGAGTGAATGCAGATTTTTCCCAGGGTGCTTTGTGCGAATGTGGGCTTTAGCATTATCATTCTCTGTATGTGTGTTTTGTTTTTTGCCTTTTGAATTTGTAGTGCCCAAGAAATATAGATCATCTTTTAGCTTGTAGATGGTTCGTCTTTCTCTACTTCCACAGGCCAGTGGTCTTGAAATAAAACACTTCTTATCCAGTGAAGGTTTATACACTGAACAGTGGAATGAAATGCATGTCTGGTACATAATCAGGAGGATGCAATGTTATGTGAAGCCCAGCGCTATTTCAGTGCTAATAGTGCCCTTTTGTGGAAAATCTTCAGCCTGCTAAATGGGAGTTATTAAAGGTTCATGAAGGCCAAAATGGGTGGGGGGGGGGCAGTCTAGCCATTAGTTCAAGTGACTCAATGATAGCCATATGTCAACGGATGCACCAAGAAAAAGAAACTTGAAGGTTATGCAACTTGGTTAGAAATTTTAAACACACACACACACACACACGCACACATATGTGTTATTTGTTGTCAGAAACATTTGACTCTGGACTGCTCTCTAGTGGATCTGTTGTTTAATGTCCATGGCAATGTAAAGGATGGATGCGTATGGAAGTATGTGGGCTGTGATGGTTACATTTATTTTTGTACATAAAGGGAGAATGAATTCTAAGTCAAATACCAGAAATGACATTACTTTGTTCTTTGCACTGACCTTGAAAAGCAGGCTGCTGTATGTGTTTGCCCTCTTGAGTGTTGTTTGCTTGCTTTGCTCGCGTTCCTTTATCTTATTAGCTGCTTTGCCAGACTGTACAGCCAGTCAGAGCTCATTGTTGATGCTTGATTCAGTATGTTTAGTTGGTCAAAATAGTGCTGATAAGGCCTGTTCAGAACCAACTGTCCTGGACACAGGGCAAAAACTACAGGCACCGGTCAGCCGCAGGCCCTAAAGGACAGCCTGACAGCATTTGACTCTTGATGTTGATGAACAGTAAAGTTGTGGCTAACGCTAGTACTGTCCTGTCCTAAAAACTGTTTATTAGTATTAAACTTTTTTTAAAAACCTGTAGTCCTTAAGTATTTCAGTGTTTTCAGTGTTTAAGTTGCTCTCTAATGTGTACATAGAAGGTGGGTGAAAAAAAGCACAAATGCGGTTTTACATCTCTATATACAACCTGAAGATTTGGCTCTAGAAACACGTTTTTATAAATATCTCTCAAAGATCTCGCAAAGCTGCTCCATATTGTCCAAGGTTTCAGAAGCTGTCAGGAGTGAAATTGTGTTAACAACTTGGAATTAAAGCTGTCTGATCTTGTTAAAGGTTGTTGGCACTGAAGTTATCTTTCTGCTCACCAGCTTGTTTTACATGAACATCAACCTGAACATCTGTTCACTCTTAAGTTCCTTGGAATGACTAAGAAAAGCACCAACATCCACTTCAGAGACTGGAACGCTAAGGTTCTGGACAGTCTGCCTTTTTCCCTGCCGTTGCTCCGTTGTCGCCGTTTTGCCGGGCTGGAATTTGAGCAGATGTATGTACATTAAATTTTGGGGGCCTAAATATTCAAGACTGTTGTTCTTTCGTTCTTTCTATCTGTCTGTCTGTCTTTCTTTCTTTCTTTCTTTCTTTCTTTCATTCTTTCTTTCTATCTTTGTCTTTTTTTCTTTCTATCATTTTCTTTCTTTATTTCTTTATATCTCTCTTTCTCTTTCGCTCTCTTGCCCTCTCGCTCTCGTTCTCTCTCTCTCTTCTAGACAGGAGCAACAGATTGAGTCAGCTCTGGAAGATCTGCTTGGGTCCTTCTGCAAATCTCAGATTACTTTAGTGGTTGTGGATCTGTAAGTAACGACATTCATTCCTGGAACCATAAAGGCTGGGATGTGTCTCTGCTAGAACCATTAGGGTCGTCGTAGTAGTACTAGTAGCTCTCCTGTTTCCTCATTTTATTATTCAAAGACATGATTGTAGGATCTGATTTCTCTTTTCACGCTCAGAAGGCTTTCTCTGTGATCTTTGAGAAGTATGGAGACAATCCCTCTCCTACTTTTCCACCTGGAAGGATTCATCTTGCTCTGTCTGCATCTGTATTTATGCAGATGTGAGAGAATCGAACTGGATGACTGCAGTATCCACGAACTTCTCCGCTTTGGTAGTAAAGCCTCCTCCTAAGTATTAACCGTAAAATCTGTTCCTCTGAGGTTTCCAGGAGCATGTAGAACGTCTTGAGCAATTGGCTTGCTAAATCGAATGATGCTGTTAAGTTTGGCAGTAATTGGGACCTTAAGGAGATGGTTCCCTGCTCCAGGCTTATTAAAGCATATCCTGAGCTGTGGATGAGAAAGAGGAGACACTGTGTGTCTGTGGTTTATCTGATGTCATTAGTCAATTGAATTAAAGTTTTAAATAAGAATATAAATGAGGATCTACTTAGCAGAGCAATAATTGCGTCCTCTGTGTTCTCTGTTAATGTGATTTAGCCGAATGGTAGATGGCTCTGAAGGGATGAAGCGCAGTCAATGTAGAGTATGTTTGTCAACTGCAGGCCACATTAAGCTGCAACAGGAGGCAGCGAGGACTTTTACTAAGAGCCTATGCTGTAACACATGCCCAGGGCTTAGATTTTAGCAGAGGCATGATAGGAAATGAAAGAGGGAAACTAGTAACACTGTATTAGTTCACTACAGGGTCATGTGGAGTATACAAATGTAGACGATTTCTTTCTAAAGGAACTTTATTTTAGCAGTCCTCTACAAAAGTGCACCTGCATGATATATGTTGTAATATGCAAACGTTATTACTGATTTATTATTAAACGTTATTATTACTGATAATTAATATTGTTATTTGCCTTAACTAGCATACATGAAGGAAAAACACTGTAATGAACTATGAATGATTTAGCACTTTCTACTGGGCCATTTATTATTTGAACATGATGTAAAGACCAGCTGGTATTTAGAAATTATGTCAAACAATGAAGGTTTGTGAACCCTTGTTCAAGTTTGTGAATTACTACATAACTGGGAGACCTTCATTTAACTCATAATAATAGATATAATAGAAAATGTAATTAAGCAACATTAACACAAAAGTATATAGGCTCACCAGACAAAAAAAAGGTATTACACCTAATAGTGTGTAATACCTCCACAAGCATGAATAACAGCTGTGATTAGATTTGGCATGGACTGGACAAGTTTCTGTATGTAGGCCACATCAGTGTTCAGACACTCTTGCATCAAAGAATTTTGCAGGTGGTCCAGATTTGGTGGATGCCTTCCCTGGCACAATTCTGAGGAGAGTTTCCTTATAGACTGGGATTTTGGCCACTGCTGTTAGACCCGTACGACCGTACGCTTCCATACACCTGCAAATTCAGCTACTTTCTTCGCACTATGGGCTTTGGCACAACCAAATGCGATCACTCCTTTTTGCCAGTCATTAAAGACATTCACTGCACCGTTCCACCTCTTCTCAATCTATGAATCCTGCAGATATTTATAGCCCAGTCATCAGGGGCCTGAAATTACTACCACCTTAAACACACAAGGTGACAAACTTTTTTTGTCTGGTGAGCTTAGTTTTTTACTTATTTAATGAACCTGGTCATCTAATATTACATTTCTTTGTTGGCAAAAGTATATGAATCCCTGCTTTCAGGAACTGTTGTGACCCCCTTGAGTAGCAATGACTTCAACCAGTTCCTGTAACTGTTCATCAGCCCTGCACATTGAACTGGAGGAATCTTGGCGCGTTCCTCCTTACAGAACTACGTCAACTGTGCTATGTTGGTGGTCTTTCTTTTAGGAATGCAAGACCTTAGATTCTGCCTCAACATTTCTACTGCATGAGGGTCCTGACTTTGACCAGTTCCAAAATGCAATATTTCTTCTGTTTTAACCGATTGGTGTTTTAGTGGTGTTGTCTTTCTGCATGACCCACCAGGTCCTGAACCAGGACGCAGCAGGTTCAGTTTGCAGAGGGATATCCTGACATACTCCTGATACAAACCAGAATTCATAGCTCTGTCATATGATGGCAAACTGTCCTGGTCCAGTAGCCCGTGATACCCAAACCGTGATACTTCCACAACTGTGTTTCAAAGTAAGGATGTGGCTCTTATGCTGGAATTCAGGGGTTGGTTTTGCCAAACATAATATCTCTTATTCAGTCTACAGAAAGCACTTTCGGCTTTCTGTAGGCTGAATAAGTGTTTATAGAAACCTAGGGTTGTCAGGTATAAGTAAAATAATATTTCTTGAACAGTGCAATGTTTTAATAATTTGTGTATTTATGTTTAGTGGAATTGACATTTGCTATGAGATGGTTGTATGTTGCTTAACCAATAAATAGTGGGTTTTTGTATCCTCTTCTTTTTTGGGGGGGTGTAAGTGTTTCATGAAGTGTACCTTCTTTTTTGTGCACACTTGATCTGCATCCTCTCTGTTCATGTTTGTGATGTGCTAGCCAAGAGGTAAACTCCTCTGTTACGGGCTGGAGAAAGTGGTGTTAATGAGGGGTTGTTGTCCTATGCTGAACTGTGGAGATGAGGAGGATCAGGATAGTTTCAGTTCTCTTTGTCTTGCCCTGGCTCAGTCAGTGGGGATGCGTATGTGGGTAGACGCACACAAAGCGAGCTCTGTCAGGACTGGCCTTCATCACACATCCTCCCTACTGTCCCACTCCTGTTATGTAAAACCCCTGCATTGTCTGTGTGTGAAGGTTCGTCTGTACTCCTATTGCACTCGTCCCATCTCCGCTGTAAACAAAAGCCCACCAGCTCTGGAGCATGTCAGGAAAGCTTTTTTCTCTTAATTTTTTTCCTCATCAGTGATTAGTTTTCTCCATGCCCTGTTTGTTTCACATGTCCTGCGTTGTGTAGGCGGTTTCTCGTGAACAAGAACAGTCAGAAGTTAATGGGTTTGAACACCCTTGAGTGTTTTTTAAGGAAACGTCTGCTTTTTTTGCACTCATTTCATTTTAGACCAGGTGTGCATCTAAAAGGTAAAAGTTCTTAATAAACAACAGTTTGGATATTGATAGATGCTGGCAGCACTATAAAGTTACACTGCAGGTGTATAAATTATTCAGTGCTTAAGCTGTATTTATGACTACTACTTTTGTATTTCAACAAAAGTAGAAAG
The DNA here is from genome assembly GCA_034552555.1 of Semaprochilodus insignis. Lineage (NCBI taxonomy): Eukaryota > Metazoa > Chordata > Actinopteri > Characiformes > Prochilodontidae > Semaprochilodus > Semaprochilodus insignis. The sequence continues at coordinate 13,526,172 of CM067491.1, forward strand.
GTACTTTTAATAATAGTAATAATGCATTTACTGAGGTATGGTTTTAAGATACCCAGCCCACCTCTGGGCCCTGTCACTGCATATCAAATATACTGCCTTTCAAAAGTTTTGGGCCTCCTGTTTTTTCTAAGAGTGTGCATAAACCAGGTGGCCACTTTATTAGATAGATAAATAATATCTCCTCTGTGGTGGTCCTGTGGAGGTCATACCCACTGAAAAACAAGGTAACCAAGTATGCAGAGAAGGGGCTGGACTACAGTCTGTAATTGTAAAACTACTATAGTAAAGTAATTGAAGTGCTCCTATACAGGAAGTAGAGCTGATAAAATGGACAGTACCTGTAGATATAAGGAGGTGTACCTAATGAAGTGGCCAGGCAGTGTATGCACATGAGGTGGTTCCAGTGACAAAAACAGTGAATTCGAAACAGTCTGTTTTTGCAGCATAGTTGCCATATATGGACTGTATAGACTGGAGAGTTAATGGTAATGGTTGAAACTTTAACAGTATTTACATATTGTATGTTCTCTGTATAGGATGTGTACTTATTTTCACGTTGATCAGGAGTGCCCAAACTTTTGCATTCAGCTGTACAATAGGACATTGCCATGGAGTAATACAAAGTCTGCAGAGCTACAGAGAATCGTTCTGTTTGTGTCTGGGTGAAGAAGAATGTGTGATGCGACACACAAGACATGAGACATCCCATTAATAACATTTCACCACGGCCTGCTGATAGCAGCCGCACCCACTACATGTTTCATTAGAGCATAATTTGTACCGGGAAATCACAGTTTCACACACGCTTCAGTTTAAAACTGTGGTATAGGCTGCATAAATAACTATGAAGTAAATAAACACTGTATGCATTTACAGTGTGTTCATGTTTACTTATGACTTGACATGAATTAAGGCCTGTAGTTTGTCTAATTACTAAGTACTAAGGCAAGTATCCTTTGGCTTGTGTTGTGAGGGAGTCAAAAGGTTTTCTCTTCTTTTTGGAACACTTTAAATTGCATGCTTAGGGCTCACAAACATTACGTCATGACTGCAATGGAAATTAATGCATGCTTTTGTAATAAGATAAGAGCCAGCAAATAAAGAACTATGCTGACATTTTATATACTGTTCAACAGCATCACATGTTTCTGGGGAGACATGCTCCATGTGTAAACACTTCGTAAAGGCGTGTAGTGGTCCATGTGAGATTTGCATGTAGAGGATGAAATGTTGGTTTGCATGTCGTTGTATGTTGGAATTTGGGCTGGCTGTGTTTTGAGAATATTCAGCTATCAGATGTCAAACTTTAGATAAGCTAGAGGGTGCTACTGCATAAATAGGTTAGGTTGACTAACACTGGAGTCTTCCTTTAATACTGCCTCACCCAGTTTCAACCTCCATCCTCTGCTTTTTTCTGTTTACTTTACAGATTTTGTAAACTTGTTAGTTGGGGGTTAGTAATGATGTTCTCCCTGACTGTGGATTCAGACCCAAGGTGAGTGATGAGAGAGTGATTGAGAGTGAATGAGCTGGAGTGTGTGCTGTATGTGGTCGACACAGTCAGCTCAGGTCACGTGAACAATGAGGTCTTTAGTGCTGTCAGTGTGGAACTGAAATAGAGAGATATAATCAGCAATGGGCACCACTAAGTGGAAACACGTGTGTTTTCCACTATGATAACTGTGTACGCTGCCTGTCAAAAGTCTGGGGACACTTTGGCTTCTGCTAAAATGATCTGAACAGTGTTTCAGTTTCCGTTCTTCTGTTTCACTGTTACTTCTTTGTTCGCTGTTTACTGTCAGTAAAGTGTGGAAAAATAGTCTTGTTAACATAAAAGAGTAATTCCGTCATACTTTGAGTATCTTTTGCAACACCCAGCTTCATGTTTATCAAAGCGCTTCCACAGCTTGAGGAGCGGGGTTTTGCCTAAAGAATGATCTGAAGCTTTTTGTTGTTGGAGCTGTTGTTTAAAGCACATAATGAAACTCTTTTAACCCAAAGATGTTTAAAAGGTTTGAGTGCTGATGACTGCTGCCATCACAACAAGGGGATGAAACTGTGGGCTTTGGCATTATTCACAAGTATGTTTATACGTTTTTCCTTCCTTAGCAAAGGAAAAATCTAAACAGTGTTCTACTTAAAATGTTCTGGTGTTGCAAATCCACAAAGAAAACATGCACCTTTTATTCATTTTAAACATTTTAAAAGCTAGCTGTTCCCAGTGTACATGTTTACATTCAAAGCAAGCAAAGGTCACAATATATCTTTTTTAATATGCTTACATGTATGTATGTACGTGTTGTTTCTTCAGTAGCTTTTTTGATGCATGAGCTACTCAGCATCTGATTCAGGTAACTGTTGTATAATGATGAAACAAGTGGTGATTTGGACACATTAGATAAATCAGCATCAGTGTGTGAAAACTTATTTATAGCGTTGGTATAGCATAGTGGGTAACACGTCCGCCTGCAATGCTGTACCTGGGCTAGCACCCTACACTTTACCAAAGGTCCCTGGAAGTGATTCCTCACGCTACCTTCACCTACTTGTGTAAGAAATGATCAATTTGTAAGTTTCTCTGGATAACAGCGTCTGCCAAATTCTGCACATGTAAATTTACTCTTTATATACGTGCAATTTGCATTAAACATGCCCTTATATGTGCAAATGTTTTGACAATGAGACAATACAACAAACGTAATAAACAGCTCATGAGCCAACAATTGCCCCCCCCCCCCCCCTACTGGCCAGGTTAAATATCTAAATTTTAATCCAAAAGGATTCAAATGTAAAAGGAATAAAATCTTTAATAAAATCTTTTTATAAAATCTTCATCTCTTTCCAGATGAAGTGATGTGACTGTATAATGATTAAAAGGTTAGTGTATTTCAGTGCTACCAGCGAAGAAGCAGGTAGGTATTATTTATAGTGAACAGCTACTCTGGTAGCATAGAATTGTACAGAATTAAGGGCACTTTTTTTTTTTCCTTTTTACTAATTTACCACACTAGCTCCTCAGGCCTGTACAGTGAAACATGTTACAGTGGGGTGAGTTACTTAAAGGAGTAATGTTTAAGAAGATGCAACCTGTCAAATTCATTCTCCCAACGATATAGGGCAACGCATCACCAGAAAGTTGTAGTGTCCAGCCCTATCATAAGAAACAAGAAAATGCACAGCCCCTCCTCCTGAGTGTTAGCAATAACAGTTCTTTACTGTTTAATCTAGGATATACTTTTGCAAGTTCAGCATCAAGCTTCTTCCCTTTATTCACCAAGAGCAACGCCAGTGTAACTCTTGTTTTGCCTTTTTGTTTTACTAACTACACCACCCAGTGGTGGTCAAAATAGTTGCTTGCCAAGAGCTTCACTCATGGTTGTGTTTACCCTTCTTTTCATTGGCTACATGTCCTTAAATGATCCAACTGAATACAGGGCCTTCAGTACATGTCAGCCTCAACACTACAGTCACTCACTATCACCTAGTGAGGTACAAAGTGGTATTATGAGGCAAGGCAGGCTTGCTGGGTAGCATGCTAACTTCAGTAGGTATATCTGCAACACAGTGTCTGGATGTGTTTGTAATAACATCAAATTTGTTATTTCTTTATATTATGTTCAGAATTTCAGGAAATTTTGGAATGCTTTAAATAAAAAATTAAAAGATATACTCCATGCCTTAAAACACTGTACTCCAGCCTGTTCACAAATGTTAGTAGCAGAGATGTGTATTTTGCATGTGTAAAAAATAATCTTGCTCAAATATTTTAGAAATGATCTGAATTTATACTGTGATCTTTTGGAGCAGGGGTGGCTAACTGTGGTGCCGGAGGGCCAGTGTCCAGCACAGTTTGATGATTTTCCTGAAGCACCTACTAAATCTGCCGATTAGCTGCTGAGTTGAACCAGTTGTGTTTGAGTAGGAAAACCACCAAACTGTGGAGGACTCCAGGCCTGGAGTTCATCACCCCTGTTTTGGAGCCTTACTGTTTGTGTGTGTTTATGATGTCAGCCTCATTTTGATAATACTCAGATTATGTAATCCTTCAAACAATCCTAAGTAAAGGCTTTTGTCATCATAGTGGCTGCAGCATGAATACTCTGAAAAACGGTTCAAAGGATGAGAAGTCAGCAGCCATAATAGATCAGTATGACTTGGTCTCGGTATGCTTGGGTATCAGTATTGCTTCATCCTCAAAGACATAAGTAAATATTTCTCCTGTTTACCTTCCAGTGTTATAAACTGTTTGCAGGTTACAGCATTCAACAAATAGTTTATCCTGACCGTGAGCATAATAAGAATGTCCGAGTTTGTTTAAAGAAATGAGCGTGCTTGTGTTTGACCTTTTGTTCAAAGGGCCACCCGTGCTGCTGACCCCTGTGAGGTCACATGGCTCACTCTATAAACACGTAGCCTCAGGTTGAAGTTGTGCAGTTGTTTTTTATTTCCTACTTCCTCTCTAGTTCTTCTGGACTCTTGCCTTCAGGGCGTTTCTGTCTCTGTGAACGTCCATTAGAGAAGCTACTCTCTCCTGGTGGATAAGGGGCTCAGACCTGCATTTTGTGTGAATAAGAGATTTGTCCTAAAGTGCACTTCACTGTCATTCAGCTGGATGAACTCATTAAATTAACAGCGGGCTGAATCTATTCATATTCTGCCGTCTGCAGTATTTTTGACTTAATGTGTGCAAAAGTAAAAACATTAAAAGAAAGTCTATTAAATTATTCAGAGGTGAACTAAGTCATGTGAGAAATTCTTGTTCTTGTGTTGAAATGTACTTCATAGTGGTGGTAATAGGAGCCAGGGGTCACAAGTCTACTACACAAAAATAGTCATTTTATTTACTGTCCAAAGCCAATAGTGAACCTACATGTGTCTTCTGAGCATATATGTGTAATGTTGTTGATGATGTATATGCTGTTTTACCCTGTATGAGCCTGAAAATACATATTTTAGGCCAGAAACTTAATGTGAAACTATTGTAAAACAGCATTCCATCAGTCATAGCTATTTACATTTACATTTATGGCATTTAGCAGACGCTCTTATCCAGAGCGGCTTGCTACTGTGCTTAGTGTTCCATCTGATAATGTTTCCTAGCTAGTACAAGAAGGTTAGAGTCTAAAACTCGCGGTGAGCTTAGATGGTGCCAGAACCGGGACCAGTGCTAATACCTAGAAAGAAGAATACAAAGTCATATACAGCATAAGAGCACTACCTAGCAATCCCAAGTCAGCGTTCAAACTAGAGAGCGGCTTCATACCTAGAGAGAGGAAATGTTGTGCTCAGTATAAGTGCCAAAATTGTAATAGCTTTCGGTGAGGTCGCTTTCAGAGGCTTTAAACGCTTTATGTACAAGAATGTTTTCTGTGAGCACTTCAATTCTTATTTGCAGGTTTTTCTAGAGGGGGGCATTTTAACGCACTCTGAGTGCATCTTAAAGGTGGCATTGACTGGCAGACTGTGAATCTCAAAACCTTCTTCAATTACAAGTCCCGTGTTTGTTAAAGAGGCTGGTAAAACGGACTGATTACAAAATCTTAGACTGTGATGCAACAATCTAGACTCATTAATATTTACAGCCCCCTTAAAATTAACATACAATGACAACAGACCAACAGCAACGAAAATGGTGCAGAACTGTACTGTTCCAGGCTGTGAATGGATGCCAGCACTTTTCGACCCTGTCCAAGGAACCAAACTGTCAGCAGACATGATTGATGTTCACTAAATGAGGCTGAAGTTGGCTTCCTGTTCACCAGCTTCTTATTTAAATGTTCTGTTCCACCTTAAATGCTACAGTCTTGAACAAGATCCCAAACAGCTTTAGTTCAGCTCTGCACATTTCACCCTGGATAGTTTCTCAAACCTTGGACAACATTTGAGCAGCTTCACTCAACATTTGATACTGAGGAGACTGAAGAGAGGAGCAGTTCCACCTTTACTAGCATCACAACCCCAACAGCAGCCTGTAAGTATCATCCATGTGTGATTTTATCCACTTTTGATGGTTGAAGCAGATCATCTTAAACTGAAGGCTTCAGAGTGAGCTAACAGTTTACTTTGTGTTGATGTCAAAATTGAAAGTAGCTAGTACAGTAACTACTAGTAAACTAACGTTAGCATAGCTAATTGAATAATATGACAATTCAAATGTCACACAGAGGTTTGTTTTATTTTCCTATCTGTGTCTGTGTGTGATCATTGTGGTGTCTTGCTTTAAACCAGCCAAACAGAGATCAGATTATTCATGAGCTCAATGAAAAAAGAAAAAAAAAAGAGAAAAAATTATTCTAGGGGCAAATCACAATTGGGCAATTCAGCTGTCTCTGGACATATTTCCCCCTGACCAAAGTCACATACCTTCTATGTGGACATCAGAGGTTTAAACTGCTGATAAGATACTTTCTATGGCACCTTTGGCTACTGAAAAGTTGCAGTTCCCCTGTACGATCAGTCAGTGTCACCAATCTGTAATGCAGTGAGTAAAAAGAAACTTAACTGGAACATCTCTGCACTACAGCTGCACCAAAGCTTCCAGGATTATTACTGATCTGTATATAATAGTGGCTGAATCCATTCATGCTGTTGTGTCTCTTGTGTGCTGGTCAGATGAGTCATGACCGCAAACAACAAACAGCATTGCTGCCTCGCTGCCAGTGGCTCCATCATCTGAAGTCAGATGATGCTGAATGTGGTCACCGGTGCTGCTTTGGCATTTAAAGGTTTTTAATTTCTCTGGGCTCTTTCATTTACAGCTTGCTTGTAGCTTGGACTTGGAACTCCAGGCTGAGCTTGGTGATTCGATGCTAATGACCTTATCAAATGACACAGCTGTGGTGTTTGATGCTAGGTGCTTTAATTTGTTTAGGATCATTTGTTTAATAACAAAATGGTAAAAACTTTGTATGTACCTGTTTTGGACTAGATTGTAACAGTTGTTGTAGTAGTTCAGAGGTTTTCAGAGCTGGTGGTTTATGGTTGCCTGAGAGTCAAATAGATCTTCATGGCATTGCAGGGGTGCATTTGCTCCAACCCAGAGGTTTGTTAGCAGTTTGTCCTGATCATTGGGACTGAGGTAATTAAGGTTTTCCTATTAGGCCTGACAATTAATTGTCATGTAAATCATTATGATGAACAATTTACTGGTTCTGGAACAAGTGCAATAGAAGCCAAAAGCAACCTAATTGGTTGATTTGCTATCCAGCTCAGATCTGGCAATGCTTAATAGCTTTCAGCTGACCATGAATTACTCTCCGCTGCACTCTAAAGGCGCTGTTGCACCAGTCAAGTTACAACTTTTGCTTTTTTAGTAAGACCCTTGAAATGCATCTTTCTTCTACTTTACACGCATTTGCCCAGGAAACACTCCCCAGTTCACATCCTATTTGATGCAACAGTAACATATGATTGTGAAATCTAACAACTATGGAAAACAATTGTGGCCAGCTCAGATACTTAGGCTGTTATACAATAGTACAGGCCTGCTTCCTACACCTCTGGACTTGAACTGGTTGTCCTGGGTTGGGTCATACATTACACTTTGATGGGTATAATGATGCTCATTTGGTATTGTACTTGTTGTGGGCTTTGTGGTGAATGGTCAGGGTACTCTTACAATCCCATAATAGGAAGATGACTGTAATGCACTACATCATTGGGTTTAAATATCCACTTGCAACTTCCCTGAGGACGATAGTGAGGCAACTCGTTAAACACTGCAAAGGCTGCGTCCCCTCAGACTGACTACTGACAAAGTATTGAGCAAACACAAGTATGAAATTGTATATTTTACAGCTGGACTATGTAGGAACTGAGAAGTGGCATTAGTGAGTCAGGGGAAGGAAAAAAAGTACGACAATAGTAGAAAGCTAGAAATGGCGGTTTAAAAGTCTTAGACATCAAGTCTGAATTCACGTAACTTTTAAGACCACATCTTTAAATCACATGCACAGGCTCAGAAAGAAGATCCAGCTCAGTGCTTATGTCTCAAATGCAACAATCTCAGTCAAAATTGCACCGGTGAAGAACGATGACAGTAGTGGATGCTTTACTTACATCCTCGGGTAACACATCCTTCACCAAGTTTTATCTCTCTTTAAATGCTCTTTTAACGTGCTTGCCATTGTCAGATTCAGTGGCTCAGGGAAGGGGTCCGCAGCACATCTGGCATTACCAACTTTACATTGTTTTGCTTTAATCTCAAATTCTGTTCCTGTGAAAGTAGGCATATGATATCATAAGTCCAAGAAAAGGCTGCATGTATTGTCTTCATTGTCTGTATTCCTGTACTACTGTGTAAATTGTTCCAGTAGTCAAATTTGCTTATTCAGTGTATTTATTTATTAAAAATAATACCAAATTAATATGAAATTCCACTGTGCACTGAATGATTTCCTAAAGATTAGCAATCAAATTAAACTGTGATGAGGTCAGAGATTCACTCTCCAAATAAAGAGCAAATCTGTGCAGTTTGGTAACGGCTTGTCTGGGGCATGTCCTTCTACCCATCTGTGTTTAGGTAGCCAGTGGGGATGAGACATTAAGGGGAGGCTGAAGGGAATCCAGAGGTTTCTCTCAGACCCTCAGCAGCAGGTTCTAATTCCCCCTCCGGTGGGCCAGGTTAGGCTGGAGAAAGTGGGGCAGGTTTGTTTTCTCTCTGTTAAACTGGCATTTGGAGTATTCACATCTGCACTTACAACTCCCTAACACCCTTCTGTTCCCCCACACGGACTGACGGAGGAGGGGCAAAGAATAATTAGAAGTATGGAGGGAGTGTTGGAGGTTGAAGGTTGAAGCTGCTGGGGGGAGACATGAGCTTGCTGCTCCATCCCTGGGGAGAAGCTGCACCTTCTATCTCTTTTGCTTGTACTTCTGGCGTCTTCTTTTATGGTTTTCCATAAAAACGTACAGTATCTCACGTTTTCCCTGTTTTCACCCCCTTTTTCGATGTTTTCCTTTTATTTTCCGCTCTTTCTCCTTATCTTTTGTCTTTCGTTCTCTGATGCTCTTTCTCCCCATCACTTTCTTTCTTTCGGGTTCTGCACCCTTTCTTGAACCCTCTCCACATCTTTCTGCTGTTCCCCTCTTTCCTCACTGTCAGAAGTTTGGCTCAAGATTCCACACATGCCTTTAATTTAGTAGGGAGGGAGCCCAGGAGTAAAGCTAGCTTACAGCTCAGGAATTTTCCACCCTCACCCTGATCGGCACACACACAAACACAGGCTCTGAAGGAGGGAGGGAAGCAGGGAGCAAGGTGTGAAGCTACTCCCCACTTCTTCCACACTGCTCAGACACGGCCTGTTTACTCTAGTAATATCAGATTCAGGAGGGGGAAGGGGCTTATAAAGGAGCTATTGAACGAAAGAGAGGAGAGTATGTAGGATGGGGTAATGAAGAAGAGGGGAGGAACGAAGGGAATGCCGGATTGAGAGAGAATAAGATGGAGTGCTCTCCTGTCAATAATAAAGGCTTGATTTTTCTGTTCATGGAGCTTTAAAGTGTGTGTATTAAAACCATGCGTGTTTGTTTTGTGAAGGTTTAGATGAATGATGAAGTGTTCAGTCAGAGAAGTAATTAAAGGGAGCACTTAATTTGGAAGCTTTGTTCAGGATGTGACCATGAATAGTGTATTTATGTATAAAGACATTCTTTAGTGTTTTTAAGCATCTTATGCCAGTAATGCCCGACCTCAACCTCACTGAATGTGTTTGTGTTTAGTCGAACTGTGAGAGGCAAAAATATGCAACCAGCTTCTAAGACTGAACTTTAGAGGTGTGGAACAACATTCCTGAAAGAAAGTATTTGGGTTTGGATTTTTTACCCTCTGCAGTGCATAACATAATTAAAAGGAATTTCACTGCGTAAAGGGCACAAGCTTAAGCTGAATAATTGCACTCCTTCCCTCAGACAACACTGCATCAAGAGCTGTCATTCATCTATAAGCCATTGCAGTCTTTGGCGACGTTGAGGTGGTTTTGAGGGCAGTCGTCATACCAATCTGCATGCATGTAGTCCTGCATCGTGCAGCCATCTGCCAACGGTTCATGGAGGGCATCACTGCTCGCTGAATGACCGCAATCGTGGCTGTTGGGTCGCTCCGCATATGTTGGACAATCTGTGGGTTCTCTCTGTGGTTTGTGTAGGTCTCCAAGATCCTTCATGTCACTGGTGCACGCCGCCTTCTATCCATCACTGCCAGCAATGTGCTATGGTAATGTCCGCACAAGTGATATGGTGCGCAATACTTCAATATGACCATTCTGCTTCCCAGAGCCCTACGATGCGACTCCTTTTCAACTCTTCTAACCGCTTCCTACCAACACAACAGCACAAGTCAGAATGGAAAGCATGCACAATGAGATAACCCTTATGTAGTCAGTCTGGTACAGCGATAAGGCCCATCCTTGTTTGCGTCACATGCGTGGACGAGCATGAAACTTGAATCATTCGCATGTCTCATGCTGTCAAACCTACCCACCAAGTTTCATTCCTGTAGGTTGATTCCTTCTGGGTGCAACTTTTTTTTATTGATGATGAGTGTTGAGAGTGAAGTTGCAAAAATAAAAAATGAAATAAGTGTTAAAAGAATTTATGACTTAAAACACTCAGTAATGTGCTATTCTATTGTTTTTTAAATGTAATACTGTCAAACATTTATAAATAACTATTTTCAGTTTTAACTAACAAAGCATCCCAACTTTTCCCGATTTGGGGTTGTAGAAAATACAGTACAGGAGTCAACCGAGGGAGGATTAGGGATATATTTTCATGTTTATAGTAGTCTCAGAGGCCCCAAAGGGAGGATTAAGGGAAGGCTAGTGCAGAAAGAGTGTGTTAAAGATGACAGAAGACTTGCCATGCATATTTACACTGACCAGCACTGATCTCTCCCTGGCTTCCTCCCTTTCACACCCTATTCTATTACTCATAAAAATGTGCATTGTAAATGTGCGGATATTCACTTTAGCCACTTGATTGCTCTCTTCCCCTTAGTATCTATCTACCATTCGCCTTTAAATAGAGTGAAAGAGCTGAATTTAGCTGGAGAGAGGAAGTCGTCCTTGCTTACGGTTTGAGGTTGAGTGGAGGGTTTGAGGAGGGGTCTAGAGACGGAAAGTCCCAGAGAGTTGAAATAGTAATTACACAAGCACTTTGATTTAGATATTACAAGCTTAACTAGGTCTCTCTCTCTCTCTTTTCCTCTCTCTCTCCCCCCACTCCCTTGACCTCATTATAAAAGAGAGGACTTTACCATTTTCTTGTTCTTTCTCTCTTATTTTCTTTCTATTTTGCTCTTTTTCCTAACCCTTCCTTCCCATCCCCTGTTCTCCTGTCCTTCTTTCTTTCATTTTAAAGACATCATTATAATAAAGGGGAAGAGTTTTGTTCACTATACTTGTGTTTAGTCTGGTGGCTGCATTCTTTATTTGAAGTAATCAGCTGGGACATTCAGAAGGGGCTTGTATTCTCTCTCCTACAGCTTGAAAGAGGACAGCTGTTTATATGGCAGACTTTGATTTAAACTGCTTGCCTCAAAACATACATATATTTATATATATATATATTTAGGACCCCTCTTTTTCATAAAGTTCTACTTTTACTCATCCCTCCACAGAACAAATTGCAAAAGACTTGAGGGTCATCAAGATATTTTGTTTGTGTTTTGTTTTTTGCAATTTGAGATTCCATTGAAGCCCTTGGCATATGATCCTTACCAC
>CM067491.1:13537982-13732062 GCA_034552555.1 Semaprochilodus insignis
GCATATGATCCTTACCACTCTTGGTAAGATACCACATTTGGCAACAAAGGAAGTTCTGACCAGCTATAGAAGCAAAACTCATTCATAATTCATAATTTTTGTTTTCCACCACTAAAGTTGCTCTTGGCGAGGAAAGGGATGAAGTTTGATGCTGAGCTCACAATATTTGTTCTAGACTGGTAAGAACTGAAGAAGGAGGAAGAGGGACTGTGCTTTTTCTGTGCTACCTATTATTTGTAGTGTGAATTTGACAAGCTACGTCACCTTGCAAATTGCACTTTTAGCTGATCCCCATTATCTTTTAAATTGGTTATTTGAGTAAGTAAGGGGGCAGTTTCGCACAAGAAGGTTGGTGCTGGATAACTTGACCTTAAAAAAAAAAACAAATTTAAAAACTGGAATTTTGTGTTTACTCAGGTTGTCTTTGTCCTGTATTCCATGTTGTGTGAAGATCTGAAATTGTGACACATGTAAGAACAGAAGAAAAGTTCTGCGCAAAGGTTTTAGGCACCTGAGGTGATTATTGCCCAGGTAAATGGGTTTTAAGCTGTTCACTTAGATGTTTCAGACACAGTGCTGTATAGCTGGTCAGAACATCTAGAGTCCTCAAAACAGCACTTATGTAGCATGTAGAAATAGGAAACCTAAGCAGTATGTATAGTGAAGTCTATATACTGACATATAGAAGGACATGAAATAGCAGTATGTAAATGGATTATGTATGGCGTTACCTCAGGGGATGGCTCGGGAATGCCCACACCTGTAGAAGTTGTAAGGTGTTATCTTGTGAGTGAGCTTAAACACTGGCCAGCATGCTTACGGCAAGGCGATTTGAATTATCAAAGTTTGAACAAGGCATGATAGTGGAATGCCTCGACTGGGCTCATGTCAGGCGCCGTGCAGGGCACACCATTTGCTGGAACTCTCCAGAATGCTCCTCAGACCAGTTCTAGACAGGCCTGATGGCATGATGCATCCTGCCATAATATCCCATCATTGTTGTAGTACATAAAGTCCATGAAGGGCTGCAAAAGGTCATCAAGCAGTGAAAATAGCAGACACAATGACGTGTGTAGGCGGAGCAATGGACCAAACCCATTCCAGGGGAACACGCCCTACACCGTGCACAGTGCCTTGTTGACAAATGCGATTAATGGCTGCATGGGGTCTATGCCACACACAAACTCTACCATCAGCCCAAAACAACTGGTACCGTGACTCATTGGACCCCGCCACGTTGCCAGTCTTCTAGGGTGCAGCTAGCAACCTTATGAGTCGGGGTGAGGCGCAGGTGTTGTGGTGTTAACAGAGGCACTCTGGTGGGTCTTCTGCTCCCATATCCCATGGAAGCTAAAGAACGCTGCAGAAAGCTAAACTGAGCTGCGGGACATGCGCGTGAGGCCCCCTGCATTGAATGTAGATGTGATTGTCACTTGTCCATTCTCATGGAAAATTCTAGCCAGATGTCGCTAGTCATGATCATTAAGCTCCCGTTAGCAGCCACTGCGCTGTCCACTGTGGGTGGTAATGCTTTCTATAACATATCCTGTCACCCACGTGTCACTGTGGATCGAGGAATGTTAAATGCCCACACAACTTCGGAAATGGAATGTCCCATCCGTCTGGCACCCACCATCGTTCAAACTCCGATAATTCACGTCACCTTGCCATGAGCACACTGGCCAGTGCTCTGCCACATTGGCAATATAACACCTCACAGCTTATATAAATGTGGGAGTTCCCAAGTCATCCCTTGAAGTAATGTCACTTCTTAATCAAGTTACATGCTGCTATCCCATGACTGGTATATCAGTATAGTGTAATGTAGTGTAGTATAGTAAAGAATGTATAGTGTAGCCTGTAGAAGTGCAGTGTGATTTGTGCCATTTTTCATCTGTATATCCTGCACTCGTTTTCAGTTCTTCATACCTGCATAATCATAATAGTTAAATGGAATGATATAATTTAGTCATATTCTCCACTCTCCTTATAGCTGCACACATATAATCAGCTTCTTTCCACTGGACTCGTCTAATGAGAGGGTTCAGTTACAGACGTGGCTTTATTCCAACACAGCAGTTTCTCTCGCACTCTCTCTCTCTCTCTCCTTCTTCTTCTTCTTCTTCTTCCTCTTCTTCTTTCTCTCCTTCATTCTCTCCTTTACTCTCTCTCATTCTGTCTCTCTGTATCTCTTTTTTTCTATCTCTTCTATCTATCTTTTTTCCTCCTTTCTGTTCACTCTTCTTGTCTTTCTCTTTCTTTTTCTCCCTTAGTCCCCCAACTCTTTTCTCTCATTTCTCCTCCTTTTCTCTCTCATTCTTCTGCTCCGTCATTCTCTCTAACTGTAACTTCATCTAACTACTTCTTCTTCTTCTCTTCCTTTTTACCTCCCACTCCCTTATTTCACATCAGTCAATCTTTGCTCTGTAATGCTACTAAGCTGTAGAGGTCAGACTTGAAATCTAGAGAGGGGTCATAGGTTGATACAGGGGGTAAAGGGTCAGTAAGCCATATGCATCTCTCTTTAGTTTGCGTGTATAGAGAGATGACGTGAGGTCATGGGTCACATGCTTTAGACATGATGGACATTTTACACTCATCTGTGACTTAATGAGACAAAACATGAGGACACTTGAGTGAGATATCCTCCTAAGGTCAGACTTCAGAGGAATATAACGAGGGACTGACAGAAGGAGAGGCTGATACAGCAGCTTTTCTGAAACAAATTTTCTCCACTTACAGAAAATCTATTTTCACAAATGGAGCAGCAAACCGCAGTAATTATTCTGCTCTTCCTGCACATCTAGAGGTGCAATCTGTGTTGATTTGATTACATTTCCTAAATATGGCCCTGAAATGAGGCTTAATCAAGGCTGTTGTCTGTGCAGTGTTGCGAAGGCAGTGGACAGTGGGGGTAGGCTTGCGACTGGGAATAAGTTGGCCTTTAGAGACTTGACTCCCTGTGACCAGTCAGCTGCACATGCTTTTGAGGGTGGGGCTTTACTGGAAGCTCAACATGGGGACGTCTTGTTCTGCTTTTTCTTGTGCAGCTTTAGGTGGGGCTTTAATTCTGTGGCGAAGCTGATTAATGCTATGATGAACGATAGCACCAGCTCCTTTAGTGGAGTGAATCTGATTAAATAGGTTGATGCTATTAAACTACCTAAGATGCCCAAGATCAAATTGAGCAAAACATCAACCATGGTTGTTTTCAGGGCCAAAAGGCTGAATATTCTCAGACATCCAACTTCAGCAATCACTTCTCTTCAGGGGTGCAGTGCTATGTGGACACAAACCATTTCCCAATATACAATAATATAAAATATAAAATATAAGTGGTTCCCAACTCACTTCTCAGGGCCCCCCAAACGGTCCCCTCTGTATTGTGAGCTGGGTTGGAGAACAAAACTTAGAAGCATCGGTGGAGCCCTGAGGACCAGGTTGCAGCCCACTGCTCTAAATTAAATCTGGACTAAAACTACCATTGCAAAGAAAAGCTGAAGCAATTGTTTGATGCAATTAAAGTACCTAAGATGCCTCAAATCAAATTGAGTTGGTCAAAGGTTGGAATAAAGTATTAGTCCTTTTGTAGATTACAGAAATCGCTCCCTCGGATGAAAATAACCCTTACCTGAGTGGTGGTGAGTTGGTATGCTGCTGCGCTGTGATTGGTTATATTTATAGTGTTCTGGCCTGTGGGATGGTCTCTGTTCTCTGATGATAAGAAGCCAGATATCTCACTTCCCTCCACTTTTATCTGCTGGAATGCTGAAGACTATCAGGCCCTGCGGCATTCCGACACCGCAATGGTGACAGGACTTGGATTCTGTGGTCATGGGAGTTGGAGATGCTGGGAACATGCTGGGACTGTGAGATGACCACTGGTTGAAAGTCACACGTTGTGTATAAGGAATTCCTAAGATTCAGGAGCTGCATGGCATTCTCAGAGCAAGCCACGAAGACTTGGGAACTTGAGCGGCATGGGAATGAAAAGTGTTAAGATGCTTAAATGATACTTTAGCCTTCACTCAGTTGGGGATACATTCACAGACTTATGCAAAGCCCCCTTCAATACAGTACACTCTGCCACCAGAGTTCTGATCATGAACTCTATCTCTCACTTTAACAGAGAACCTATGGGATGGTTCTACATTTACATTCACTACCTCCTGGATTCATCAGAATCTTTCTAATAGATGTTCCAAGCTCCTTTTCCTATTATCTCTGTCTTTCTCTCTTCAACCGGGATCGACCAGAGGAGGATGGGCTCCCCCCTTGAGCCTGGTTCCTCTCTAGGTTTCTTCCTTTACTCTAAAGAGTTTTCTCTTGCCACTGTCGCCTCTGGCTTGCTCACGGGGGGCTTGGACCCCGGTTCCTTTCTTGAAGTCTATACATGGACTTCTTGTTTTCTGTTCCTTACATAAACTGCTTTTCTGTAAAGCTGCTTTGACAGCATTAGTTATAAAAAGCCCTATACAAATATTGATTGATTGATTGATTGATTGATAGTTGCATGCATGGATGTAGAATAAAAGAAGTGTGATGCCTTTATTGTTGGAAACACTTCAATAGTTTTGGAATGTGGGTTCAGAACAGAATTTGGATCGGTATAAAGGCTGAAGGACTTTTAACCCTTCTTCCATTTGAAATGTAAAAGTGTGGTCACTGTTTTGTCATTATGTGCAAGGCTCCCTCCCATCTGTTTTTCCTCTTCTCCCTGTTTCTCTTTCTGTCACCGCTGCACAGATGAGGCATTGTGTCTGCTGCTGTAATGGATCCATTGTGTCCTAACAACATTCCCTCTAGTGCAGCAGTCTTTTTCGATTGAGATGCCATTGTGCTGAAGAGGTACATCATCTCATAGCATTTCATTTACACAATAGAGGAAAGCAATGCAATAACTTAACATGTTTCTCCCACTCAGTCATTGTTTTACATAATGGAAAACAATACACATGGCTTTCAGCTCACACATGCATTTGTTAACATGACAGCTGTCATCTCCCATCCTCATGGAAAACAGCATATAACTCACCAGTCTAAAACTGCGCTATGAAAAGAGAGCGAGACAGCAAGAGAGAGAGAAGCAGAAGACCTCCATGCTACGTGTTGGTGGTCTAGCTGCAGCCTGGCTCGGATATTTTATAGGGCAGTCTAGTCGACCCAGCAGGCGGATGTAGAGCGGTTGGCAATGCTACTCTCAGAGAACCTGACATTAAAGAGGCCCATTGCTGGAATCCCTCTTACAGTACACCACACAGCGAAACCTACACAAATATATGCCTAAAGTCAACGTGAATCAGAAATCATTCCATATTTTCCTTCCGTGCTGTGACGTTTCTGAGTGAAATACTGTGTCAGGCGGGTTTCTGACGTAACTGAGTATTTTTGGTCTGTGATGAATGGGAGTATAGGGAGGAGGACGATGAAACATAATGTTGCAGATTAATAATATTTGCCCCACCCACTGATGCACAGTGATGTAATCAAAAAACATATTCTCATTCTCACGCTAATGGGCCTCTAACAATAGTTATTGGTTATTATTGGTTAATGTTAAAATTTCTGTCATTGTATATTATGAATATTTATTTAGATTGCTCTGCTTGTGTTATTTGCTATCCAGTCTTGAGGAGGACGAATCTTGGTTCATCATAAGGTTACTTTTAGGGACTGTTTCCTTGCCACTGTCACCTTTGGCTTGCTCAGCTGAGCTTGGACTTGGATGTCTATACTTTGTGACAACAGCCTTTGTAAAAATAAATCTGGATTGAACTGAAAAAGATATTGTTGTAGGGACATGCAAAAATATATATATTTTTGAGAATAAGAATACAGAAATAATTTTGTCTGTTAAATGAAGTCAAAAAAAGTTTTAACTTGATCTCTTCAGATGCCGGAGTACTATTTCAGTGAATGCCTGGAAATTCTTCATTGTTAATTAGAAAAATGTCCTGAACTCCAGATTGAAGTAATTGAATCTGGGAATGTCCACTTTGACCTTAACAGAGGAATTTGTAAGGTGATACAACCGGCAAAAAGCTCCTAACAAATAGGAGGCAACATATCACCAGAAATCCACCCCAATGTAACAAACATGGACATGTGCAGTCCCTCTTCACTCCATACCAGTGTAGAAAAAAAGTAATGAGTTGGGGAACAAACTTCTTCCCTTTTCTCACTAAGAGGGTCTCCAGCGGTGAAGAGCGATGACAGCATTTCCACTTGTTTTGCTTCTATTTATATCACTTTTTTTGCTGCCAAACATGGTTTCTTACTCAGAGCAGGCGATGATGTTTACTGTCCCTTTCATTGGCTACCTGTCCTTAAATGATCTAACCAGGACAAGGGGTTAAAATACATCAGCAGGACAGTGCTTCTTCTTCATCCTCTCATGTAACTGATGGCAGACTCGACATTACAGTGACTCTTGATCATATCCTGAGGTACAAAGTGGTATTATGAGACAGTATGACCCAGGGCTAGCTGGTTAGCAACTTAAGTAGATATCTCTGCAACATGATACATAGACGTCTTTGACATGCCGCACCTTTAACAGGGTCACTGGTGAAAATGCTTCCATTTTGCTTTTTTTTTTTAATTTAATAGAAAGATTTTCTTTGCAAATTCTATTACAAGCATTACAGTTGGAATAAGAAAGCCCAATCTTTTTAACAGAAACTAGTAAGTAGAAATTTTAACATGGCATCGCTTTATTGATATAGCGAATGAATGTTAAGCAAGAAAATATCCTAGTTATTTTAATATGCTCTCAGACCAGATGCCACTGTGTAGCAGTGATGTTATATGTTTCTTTGTAGGAACATGTGCAGTCTACCTTTAAACATGGAAACACAGACAGTAGCATTATTCATGCAGCATCTGGCTTGTTTCTGTGAAATCACAGAGCAGATAAACTGTACTGAGCCACAGGCCATGCGTCTGGATGCTGATATCGGGCACTGCTGTGAATCCCTGGAGAGTTGAAGCAGAGTGTTTAAACCGTGTGCTAGTTGCTTGAAGTGGGCTTTAAGCTGGGAGTGATAGCATGGCTCTCTGTTATCTCTGTGTGCGATCAGTTTTAAGCAGGGATTATGCAACTCTCCCCTGAGCCCACCAATTTATGGGTCCCATTCCCACACTACTCAACCTTTTGGTGTGCACATTTGTAGGTGCGTTTTGTTTTTACAGTGGGTTAAGTTGGACATTGATTTGTGTCTGGTACTTTCATTCTGCTTCTTAACGTCTGAGTGTGTGTCAGTGGTCAGTTAAAATCTCCTTTGAGTTCTACATTTAAATCAAGAAACAAAGAGAACTCAGACCTGCTTGTTGTGCTTCTCAGATCAGCAGGACAGCAGATTACACACATGCCCACTACCTATAGTCTTTAAAAGTAATAAAGATTTGTAAACAGATCTTGAGTTTGGTGTTTGGGGGGGTTTGGGGTAAAAAAAATAATAAATAATTGGTGTATGACTTTGACATTATGTGGAGATTGTTTTGTACCCCCACATTTCTTTTACAAAAATGGTTCCCTAAGGAAATGTTCTCTAAATGTGGTTCTCAAATGGCAATGGCTTGTAAGAACCATTTATTTTACCTTTATTTTGCCTTTAAAGGTGCATGAAGGAGACTGAGAGTGTCTGAGATTTCACTATTCGATTTCTGTGCAGCTCTAACACTCACCATGACTTCTAAAAACATTCTCTGGTCGCTGCAATGGTCTTAAAGACATCTAAGTACATGGTATGGCGTCCTTCGTTTCTTCCTAAATGGAAACCCAAAGTAAAGTTCCATGAAAACTATTTTCTTTCTTTCTTTCTTTCTTTCTTTCTTTTTTTTAACAAATGTGGGCATTTCAAAAATATCTTCTATTCTTACGCCAAGAGGGTAAAATGTCATGATGGAGTCTCTTGCTTGTTTTATTCTTTCTCTTTCTCTCTTGTTTACTCTGTCTCGCCTAGCTGGAGGAGGCTTTAGGCCACAGACCACTGTGTTGCACTTGGACTAAAGCTCACTCTACCCCACCGCTCTCAAACGCACTCCAAACAATATTCCTATAACCCCTCCTGTCTCTGCGGCGGCCACATTATGGTGGCTAAAATAGAATGCTTACTTTTAGCTTATATTTAGTTGAAATGCTTTGCTGGCGTAACCATTAGATGACAATATTGCTGAGGAATGCAGTCTTTTCATGATTTAAACCATTGTTAAAAGCTGCCGGGGAGAATGACTGCGATTAGATCCTAGATTTTAATACTAGGATATGATTTCATTACATAGATTTTCATTAGGTAATGCTTGATGAGATTGGACAATACAGAGCAAGTAATCTGAGACCGCTCCTTAATACACCATCTTTCCAGATCCTGCAGAGTTGTACGTTCTCTCTTGGACTCTTTAGTTCTTCAGTTCACCTCATAGATTTTCAATGGGGTGTAGGCTAGGGCAGTGTTTCTCAACCCTGGTCCTTGAGGTCCACTGCCCTCCCAATGTTTGAGCTTATCCTGCTTTAACCCAGCTACTCACCTCAACAATGGGCCGTTAATGAGCTGATTAGTTGGATCAGGTGTGTTGGGAGCAGGGAGAACACTAAAAACTGCAGGGCAGTGAACCTTCGGGACCAGGGTTGAGAAACGCAGGGTTGGGGCACTGGATAGCCATGTCAAAAGTCTAAATTCTGTGATCTGAACCGCGTTTATGTGGATTTAGACTTTACCTGGTATTTTATGGAGTCCATGATCCATTGTATTCTTACAGCTCAATATGAAAAACAGTTCAAGGACATCACAGGGGTGCCGCCAGGGATTTTGGGCCCCATGAAAAGATATCACATCGTGCTGAGCCTGCTGAGCCTGAAGCTGCATCTGTTGGACCTGGCACCAGGCGAGGTCGGGAACACTGAAAGTGTGCCTGCATTGATTAAAAGGCAGATAAAAGAGGAGTGAATTGTTAACACTCAGAATGTTCTGTGAAAATACTGAGCAACTAATGTTGGTGAATAACAGTAGACTGTTTCCCTATGGACACAGCTAACAGGTGCATTTCTTCCACCCACAGACTACACAAACCTTTCTCAGTGAAGCATTGGGCCCTCTCATGGCCTGCTTTATCTTTGTTTTCCTTTTTGGGAAACAAGATTTTTCCTTTAGGAAGCAGAGACATGATGCTCCTCCGGAACACTTCACTCACAGTTCACTGCTAGAAAATGTCATTCATAATTATTAAGACCCATATCAGTCACAAGCCTATAGAATGTCTTATGTATAACCTGTCTATTGCCAAAAAGCTCTATTTATGTCTTGTCTGACCACAGAAAAGTTTCAGTAGCATGCAGCAAACTCGCATTTGTGATTAGATATAAGATATTAGAAAATGCTTTCAGACATACCTAATAGACTGTTGGCATGGAGGTGGCATCTAATTGTAGCTTCGGAGACTATGTGACCCCAAAATCTTGCTTTTCCAAGTCTCCAACTCTGATCTTTTCCTGCTCATTTCATGCAGGGGCAAAATACACAGGCTCTTCCAGGCATGTTAAGTAAAGCTTTGGTTGTTTTAATCATCTTAATTATTGGTGGAGAAAACAGGCATGAAAGTAATTAGGCCTCTCTGTCATCTCATATTTATAGTATAGTGAAACAGGAAGTCTTGACCACATAAAGAGTTTCTGAACACTCCGGTGGAAAAAAAGAAATATAAATGAAAAGGTGCTTCTGTTCCATTATGATCATACAGTTTTCATACAGTTACAGGGGAGTCACTAATTGACACATGTGGTCATGTTTTTAAGCAGATAAACTTTTTTGTTTTCTTAGACTAAAGTTCTTTTTCTTTTGGTTTTCTATTTGAGATTAAGAGAATTAACCACAAAGAGATTTTTCATTCTACTTTGATAATACTTATGGAGCTGACTGCACATATGCTCTGCAGGGATTTGGTGATTCTAATAGCTTTGTTTTCCTTTGCACATGTACTTTTTGATTGGCTGACAGTGGCATTAGACATATGTAGATATTATATACCTGTTATAGTAATATACTACATAAGCATCAGGCTACTCACTTGCGAAAATACATTTTCAGTACATCAAACATGATAAAAAAAACTTTTACGATTCAGAGAAAATACCTTTCATGGCATATGTACACATACAGGCTTCTGCTTCACACACTTACCACACACTTCATATGATCTCAGTAAATTCTGTGTTTGGGTGTGGATGTGGGTTGAGATTATACCAATTACTCACTAACAGTAATTCAGAGAAAAGAAAATGGTAGTTGGAAGTCGAGGGAGTAGACGACTATAAATAAGACACACGAATGACACCTCACAATATTTCTCACCTATCGTATATAGATCGTTCTAGAAAATTAGTTCAAAGTCAGAGATCAAAACACATTTAAGAGTTTTGACCGAATTAATATTCTGTTTTGTCACTACCAAAACAATAATAACACCTCCAAAACATTACCATATGTTTCAGTAGCAGCTGTTTCAGTAATGACAACTTTTGAGCTGAAATCCAAAACGCTAGCCAGTACGTGACTAAAAAACACAGCCATGAACTGTTGTCCACACATAAATCATATTTCTACGTTAAAACACAAATAAGTTCACTGATTTTCATTTCACTGAAGGCCAGAATTGTGGCTAAAATAGGGTTACAGGCTAAAACTCTGTCATTATAAATATATAAGATCTGAATATTAAATTAATTTAATTAAAATATTATTTATATTGTGGAACCACAATTTGAGCTGGGTAGAATCAGGTAATCAGGTGAGTGCATCATATACCTCTCTAAACCCAGACAACATTTACATTTTCTTTCTTTCTTTTTTTCTTTCTTTCTTTCTTGCTTTCTTGCTTTCATGTAAACTGACACAGTAATGCACTGAATTTATTTGATTTGAATTTTTCCAACATGTTGCATTCAGAAATAAACAGTAATTCTGCATTAAAGTGTGCAGTAGTGTGTTCTCCGGAGAGAATGTGTTAACTTATTTTAACATAGGAAATCTACAAAACCTGCCATTTGACGAGGGGTGCTCGAACCTTTGCTTATGACTCTATAACATTGACATATTATGTTTGTCTTCATAGTTGCTTACATTATATTACACGAGCTGAGAATCTATATATCTTACACTTTTTGTTATTTATAGTGACTGTATTGGTCATGGCTGCATGTTCAGAGTGCACTATAGGTTGATTAGTCAGTAGAGTGATAGAGTAGTTAGAGGGATAAAACAACACACACTGCATCCAGATGCTGTGGGATTTGACACACAGCTGAGCTTTTTGTCCTCCTGTTTGTTTAGCATACTTTCCACATTATTTCTCAGATTCTGGAATACTGGCTCATACTGAATCATATGTCCTGCATGTGTATGTGTGTGTGTGTGTGGGGGGGGGGGGGGGGGGGGTGAGTAGGGGGTGTATGAATGTGTTTGTTTTGTATGCAGAGATGCAAAAAACTCCAGATGTGGATTATCATTGTCTGTCTTCCAGAAGACCTTCCACACTGTCTTTATCTCTTTCTCCCAGGCCGGGTGCAGAGCTAGATAGAAAGAAGAGAGAGAAGGTGAAGGAAGTGGCAGTGCCTGGTACTGAAGCTGAGGTGACCTCATTCATATCCATTGTTATAATAATCACTAGAGCTCACTAAATAAGAGCGTGTTTGAGCGTGTGTCTGTGTGTGTGTGCATGTGTGTGCAGCTGGGCTGGCTTGAACACAGGCTTTGGATTTTTGTGGATACATCTGAACTAGTACTTAAATTTGTTCTCAAAGTCACACCATAAAACAATATTGTATGATGTGTTGTGTGATGACAACATTAAATTGTTTTTCCATCATTCTGATGGACTTCCATTTCAGTCACACTATACGTGCTAGGTCCATGTCTCATATACTCATATATATATAACTGTTTAAATTTAAATGATGTGGTAGAGGTGGTTGCAGGGCAGCTCCTGTGCTATACTAACTATGTGTGAAGGAGTCGCTCTGGATAAGAGTGTGTGCCAAATGCCATAAATATAAATGTAAATGAGAGAGCAGTAAAATAAATATACACTCATCGTTTAAAGAGTAGTTGCACCCAGAAGGAAGTGTCAGATTGCAATGCTACCAGGAACAATAAATGATGATCCATTTTATATATATATATATATATATATATATATATATATATATATATATGTGTGTGTGTGTGTGTGTGTGTGTGTGTGTGTGTGTGTGTGTGTGTATAAAAAGAAAAACAAGCATCTCCAAAGTGGCGAAATGTCTTTTTTTTTTTTTAGGAGAGGGCCATAATCTTTTAGTGTAAGTCAATGGAACCAGACTTTTTTCCAAGCCATTTCTGTTGATTCATTCATCCCGATATTTTCACACAGTGTAAAGAACAGCTGTACAGAATTTGACCAATGGTGCCCAAATTGCTGCATATGACCATATAAAATGTATAGGACATAATGTAATGTACATACACGTGGTTATACATATAGGTCAGACAGTAGGAGGCCACATCCTGATGTATAAAGAACTTATGTGTGAGGTGTGTATGTGGTGTGTCTGGTTTTGCTGGCCATCTTCAACAATTAAAGACATACACTATGACTGTAAATACTTCTGACCTTGTCAGTACAGTCAAAACACTTGCCCCTCTTCCTTGTTTCCCTCCTTCCTTCCCTCTTTCACTCCCTAGGTTTTCACTGCGCTGTACTGCTGTGATGTGCTAACACACATGCACACAGATACACTTATATTCTTTTATTGTTTTGGCAGTGTGCTTGTCTGCGTTGGAGTGCTTGATGTTTGTGTTTTGCATTCTGCCAAGCATGTGTGCGTGTGTCCTGCTTAACGAGCTACTGAGAAAGAGCTGCGGGCAGTGTGTGTTTTTACAGTGCAGTGAGGGTTGGAGCACAGACCAGATTGTAAATATCTCAGACTCCTGCACTCACACATCAAAACAGACAACAGAGCCTTAAACAGCCTCGTAACGTTTCAGTTGAGTGAATTGAAATACAGAGCTTGCGGTCAGGTTTTTCCATACTGTAGTCGTCTGCTCAGCGTACAGGCAAAGACATCTTACTAACGTTGCCTGTTTGTTAGGGTCTTGCTTGGAGGTCTTGTTTACATTTGCAGTTGTCCTGCATGGTCCATTCTGTCCACATAAGCAAACGCTAACATCAGTCTGAAACAGCCTTTTTGTTTATGTAAGTAATTCGTGTCTCTGGTTATATAAAGCACCTTTTACACTCATCATCAAAGGAATAGTTGCTCTGTTTCAGATTTCAATGCTATTGGGAAGGAAGATAAAGGTTACCAGGAACAATGAATACTAATACATATAGACTGATATGGGCAATATTTATGGGCAATAATGGTGTCATGTGACAATCCAACCCATGTAGCTTGAATATTTTCACACAGTTCCTGCAGATTTTGCAGTACGGGTGGAGCTAAAGTGACACCAGGCCTTCTGGACATGTGACATGTGACAACAAACCATTCATCTTGCCGCTGACCACAGTGCCTCCACACAGATTCATGCGTTGTCTTCACCAAGACAAAAGCGGGGCTCGTCACTAAAGATGATCTGCTGCCATTCTGAGTCACTCCATGACAGTCTGGCACGACACCAATGCAGTCTTTGGCAATGTGGATGTAAGGGCAGTCATCAAAACGGCCTGGATGCATGTAGTCCTACGTTGTGCTGCCAGTGGTGCTGGCAGGATGACCCATGACTGTTGGGTCAGTCAGGTACAGCAATAAGGCCTGTCCTTCCTTACATCACAATATTAAACTTGTGATTACATAATTAGTTTGATTACAAATAATAATGGGAGAAACTGTTAGTCTGCTGTTACAGGATGAGAGTTATGATAAGGGAAAGACGATGGTTTAAGATTAGGACCAGGATGAGAGCCAGAGTGAGGGTTAGGATTAATGCCAGGATGAGGGTTAGAATGGGTGAGAATAAGGATTAGGGTCAGGATAAGAATTAGGATTTGGGCCAGGGTGAGAGTTAGGATTAGGGCCAGGATGAAGGTTAGGATTAGTGGGGGTCTCTTTTCTCAGTTCTCTCTAAAGTGCTGCGATGTCACAGTGGGCTAAGGAAGAGTCTGTCCTGGCCATATTAAATTAGCCATGTTGTCTAAATGCAGGCTCGCTGTTGACGGCACTCATTCAGCCAGTGAGAGGTCAGATGCTGCATGCTGTTTAAATAGAAAAACAGGAAGTGTTTAGCAGTCTTTGGCACAAGAACACTGGTTCAGTTCCAGGGGCCTTTCACTACTGTTTGATTATGTTTTCCTTTTTTGGCTGTTTCTGAATTTGTCAATTGTGTGAAAACTGAATGGAGTTATTAAGGGGCTGTTATTACTGAGTTACGGAGAGACTGAGCTCCATTAAAAATGCAGTTATCTGACATTTTTGTTTAGATGAATAAGACGGTGGTTGAATGTTTGAGAGGGTAGAGAGAAATATCTCTCTTTTTGCTGAAACTTGAATGCATTTTGAGGTGTATCCATAGTGTGCAGTGTGGCACATAATCATTTTCTAATTATTTTAATTTCTAATCTTCGATTACAATATAACTCCTCTTTCCATTACTCATGATTTTCTGAACAACCAGATGGCACAGCTTTATATATCATCTAGATGTATTTTAGGTATTTAAAGCCCATGGAACATAAATCTGTTTTTCTTTCTAATAAAGTTCATTTTGTTCTTCTGGACCACAATATATATGTACACATGATGAAAACCATCCCAAAATCGAATACATGTCTACTGTATTTCTCCATATTTTTTGAATTTATAATAATATATAATTTTTGAATGTTTATAATAATAATAATAATGTTTAAAGAAATAAAACAGCCCAAATGTGTTAAATGAACAAACGTGGACATAATTCGGGCTTTAAATGGTGACTTGTTGTTTTTAGTCTTGCACCGTAAGGAAGCATTTTTTATATATATGTGATGTTAATAGGTGGCTGTGAGCTTCTTTTGATTGGTAGCTATTTTTGCCTCTTGGCTCCAGTGCAAACACAAAAGGCAAAACCATGAAAAACATGCCATGACTGTTCATTTGAGGTGAGATGGACATTGTATGAAATTGGCCATCATTTTAGCTATTACTCTTGCCACCCGCTGCCCATTTACCATATAGGTGCACTTTGTAGTTCCACAATTACAGACTGTAGTCCATCTGTTTCTCTGTATACTTTGTTATCCTCCTTTTACCCTGATCTTTAATAGTCACAACACTCACAGGACCACCACCACAGAGCAGGTATTATGTGGGTGGTGGATCTTTCTCAGCACTGCAGCAACACTGACGTGGTAGTGGTGTGTTTGTGTGTGTTGTGCTGGCACAAGTGGATCAGACACGGCAGTCCTGCTGGACATGACTTTTATTGTCTTTGAAAAACTAAAGATGATAAAGGTTAATATCTGATCTTTGAAGCACTGTAGATCAGCTCAGAAATATTAGACCAAAGCCAACCAGTCCATTAGAGTGTGCCCTTTCCAACAAGGCCTGGATCACTGCATTGCTAGTCTACAGGAAACCGGAGGTATAGACTCCAGCCATGATGTTACAGTGGCATTTGCAACATTTAGCAGATGCACTTGTCGCACTAGTGTCATAGTCAAATAATCAGTGACTAGTTGACATCAAGCTTAAACCCCTCACCAGCTAGCAAGCTCTGGTTGAAACACGGGAGTTAAGTTGCTTGGCAGTGGTAGCCTAGAGTTTGACAGAGTGTGCTGACATAATAGGGTTTAATATATTTCAGAGTGCAAGAATGTTCACTTGGCTCTATTCATGTCATGACTGCTAAACAACCTCATAAGTGAGAGAATCCAGCGACATTCATGGGAAAAATGTGTGTAGGACAGGTTTGTAATGTGTTTGTTTGCCAAAGGATGTGATAGGAAAACACACAATGTCATTCAGTTTCCCTATAGAGAAATCTCCTTGGGCATGACACTCCAACTCCAGAGGTCTAAAGCTCTACCAGGTTCGATTGCAGTCCCTGTAGTTACTGAATAATACATGTTTTAAGGGGCTAAATAAAGTTTTGGTCAATCCTGACTTTTTCGGAATGAGGCTGCTGCTGTGTAAGGAGTATGAAGTAAATCCAGATAAGCTTCCTTGCTGAAGCCTTTCATTAGAGTGGGCTTTGCTATAGCAGCTCGCTGTATGAGGCTGTGGGCTTGTTTCACATCAAAGTGGATCAGCGTGAATCGGTGTATCAACAGTAGGCAGCTGTTCGGCAGGCAGTTCAGAGGTGAGTCAATGCTACATGATCCTCATGTGCTGAACTCAGCCCTCCTGTGCTCTTCCCTTCCTTACCATATCCAGATGCCCCAGCTGAGGCAGAATTTTATACACAATTCCACCCTTGCCCTACACCCCCCCTCCCACAACTCCACACCCCCCAAACTCCACACCCTTCAAATGAGATTGTACTGCAAGGTCTCTTCTCCACCCCACACACATCTGTTCCGTGTTAGCATAGTTGCAAGCTCAGGCAGACCCAGTCACTTAAGGATTCGCATTGGCCAAGGTGGAGGAGGAGTGGAGGATCATGGGAGGTCCGCTTCTCGTGTTAGGGGTATTTGCTTGCCATATTATGTGGTGTGTGAGAAGGCAAAACCACCATGGCACTACAAATATCCGCTCTCTGTGTGTTTACTGTGCTGTGTTTACTGTGTGCATGCGTGTTTGGGCGGGTGGACTTTATTTGGGGGTTTCCGGAGTCCTTTCATATTTTGACGGTGTGGAGTCGCAGCATTTATTCATTAGTTTGGGGGCTAATTGAATTGAACTTTGTTCAGCACCCACTCTATTTATGCTTGTGGCTTTATTTAGATAAGTTTACTCTGTGCATTTTCAATTTGGCTAAACAAAGAGGCCGCTGTGGCATAAATCAGGCTCTTTCCTTTCTTCATTCCAGTTTCTTTCCGGAGGAAAAACTGAGTAGATTAGACACTGTGGCTGGAAATAAGAGAGCAGTGACAGCTTTGAGAAGGGCCTGTGCTTGTGATCTGACGTCAGTTGGTTTCCTTTCTTCATGTACTTCTGAAAGCTTTCACAGGACCCTTAAAAGTCATCCTAACAAACTTGTCAGCTTAGT
The DNA here is from genome assembly GCA_034552555.1 of Semaprochilodus insignis. NCBI lineage: Eukaryota > Metazoa > Chordata > Actinopteri > Characiformes > Prochilodontidae > Semaprochilodus > Semaprochilodus insignis. The sequence goes on from CM067491.1 coordinate 13,555,142, forward strand.
GTGACTTTAATTTATAGCTGTTAAAACTTTTAAATGAGTGGCAAAATTAAAAATTTAAACATTACTGCATCTGTTGAAATCATGCTTTCTACAGTGGTGCCACAGTCTCTGGAGTGAGATTTCTGGTGTAATTTCTAGGAAACCCCCTTCTGCTGAAGTATATAGATGGTATGTGGAATTTCTGAAAAACTATAAGAGCTTTGGGGTGGATATTTGAGGGTAGGCGGCTTTAATGTTTTCCCTGCTAGCTGTTTTAGAAAGAAGCCAGATAGCTAGTGTTACTGCTAGGAAGCTGAATATTATGTCTATATGTATTCGACTCTGTATCAGTGGCTACGCATACAGTCACAAATTCTTTATTTGCATGGAGGAGATTTCTGATGCTTATATGATGTGTTTGCATTCTGGGAATGGTAGTGAAGGAACCTGGATAGATAAAACCAAAAAGAATATAAAATGGTGAAAGCAATGTCTAACTAATAAAACTGAGGAATGTAAAGCTGCCCTAAAGAATGTTACAGTATATACAGTAACATGGCAAACAACTTTAAATGCAACTTAAATGCCAGTTTTAGGCTGGAATACCCCTTTTAACTAAAAAATGTGTTTCAGATTTTATAATTAATTTATAATTAATTTACTTAACTCAGTTTAAATTGGGGATTTTCATTTCATTATTTATCTTACTCATTTAAATGAACCACAGCTACAGTACATGCACACCGTGCTGAAAGCTAAGATAAATAGCGCTGAGAAATAGACCAATTATTTCTTAAGGGACAAAAATTATTATCTGAGCAACTTTTCCTTTTATTAACAGACCCCAAAGCTCATTTCTATAAACTATAACATCATTCTGGTCACTGTATTACAGCACATGCAAATATACTGGACCACAGTATGCCAAGAATGTTCTTTCTGGTTTCTTGGTTTCTGATTTCAATAGTCTCACGTGTCAGCTGCAATCAATGCGGTGGCCGTCAGAGGGTTCCGGCCAGACAAGCCTGAGGCATGGGCTGCCTGGTGGCCTAGTGCTTGGTCTTGGAAACATTTCCCAGCCTTTTAAAGATGGTACAGACCCAAGTGACCATGGGGCAATGTAGGGTTTCTAAAATAGCCATGCTAAATTATAGGTTCAGGCTGGACCCAGAAAGAGCAGAGCATGATTTCAGTCTGCAGTAACACTCTGCCTATGAACACTGGTAGTTATTCCATCAGATTTCAGTTTGGCATCCTTCTGTTTGCATGGATCTTGTGAACCCTGGTAATGTTTTCCTACTCAGGACTTTTTTCTCTTAAACCACAGCCTGACTTTTCATTTTTTACTCTTACTGGCTTTAGTTTGTATGCCTATCAGCAAACCACAGCATTGTGAACTTCGAGGGCCTACAAACAACCAAGTAGATGTAGAGCTGACAAGAGAGCATTTCAGCTTTATGTAAATTGAAATAATTTTAATCTTAAAGTTTTCATCAGCAGCCAAAAATGTAATGTATAATACTGTAGTGTCCAGTTACTGGCTTGTGTGGCCATAGGAGTGTAGGAGGCATGGCCATGCAGAGGAACAACGTGCGGAGTCTCATGGAGTACGGCACTCCTGGTAGGAGAGGCTTAAGCCTTGTAAATAGTTATTGTCAGTCTTTGGGATTTGTATGTGCGTTTCTTGTGTTGTTCTGTGTCAGGTTGTGGGGAACTTAGGTTGGTCTGTGAATCTACTATGTACAGACAGTGTGTGGTTGGAGGCAGCCTGTCTGCTTTCCAGCCTTTCCAGCCTTTCCAGCCAGCGCTGAGTGTCGGTTCGCCCCTGCTGCTGTGTTGAGTAACAAAAAGAATTTGCTTAAAGCAGTACGTTTCTCTCATTTTCTTCTGTCAGTGCCACAGTATAATAAATGTATCATCGCTCTCCAAAGAAAAACAAGTATCTCCAAAATGGCAACTTTACAGGAGAGGGCATAAAACCTAATTTAATATTAATCTCGTTGGCCATTTCTGCTGGTCCATTCAGGCAGGATTTTTCACACAGTGTAAACGGCAACTGCTGTGTTCAAATGATGCATAAAAGAAAAAAATTGACAAAAAAAGATATGTATATTTTTCTTTGGAAAGTGGCCCAGAAGGAATCAACCGACGTTGTGCGAATGGTTCAAGCTTCATGCTGGCCTACGCATGTGATGTGATGGGCCTCTTCTGTATGCGTAGCTCCAAAAATATTGCCCATATCAGTCTAAATTTTTCAAACCTTCCCGGCAACCTTTTCTTTCCCCCCAAGGTTAATAGGGTCCCCCTGATTAGCTCCCAATTTCAGAATCCTCCAGAATCTCCCATCTCATCTCCAGATTCAGGTTCATGGTTTACAAGAATCATGTGTAATGCCTTAGTAGCGTTTGCTGGAAATCTACCCCATATTATTGCTGAGGACATATTCCATTGACTAAGTTGATCACATTACGCAGGGAGTTCAAGGTGAAGTACGTAGATCAAGAAGGGGTGAAACCTTGACTGGTGGATAATCTCTCTGTCTCCCTCATGCTCTGTGTGATTGAGAGAGGTCAGCTATCAGACAAGCTATCACCACTGACTGATTGGCTTTCCAAACCTTTCCTTCTATTTCAAGCCAGCAAACTTTTTAACTGCCTTACAAAAACACAGTTAGGGTCCATGTACATACAGTATCTGCTACCCAGTCCACCGAAGCAGAGCGTTTCCCTCTTTATTGGTATGCATTAATGACCTTTAATTATTTTTTTTGTTTAACTGACCAATTGTTGGGCTATTGCTTTTGTAGACAGAAGGTAGAATATACTGTTAGGTCACAATATTCTAGATTGCATCATTCAAGTTGCTTGGACTTCCTAATGGCAACAGAATGTTAAATAATCAGACTCCCACCTATAAATGGATCCAAAACCTCAAGCTTAGAACCACCTCCCAGACTTCCACCCACAGGACATCAGAAACAGATCTAAATCTTTGCCATAGTGCAGCACACTGTCATACATCTTACCAGCACTCCATTCCGGAGTCTCTATTAGGCGTATTTATACAGGCCTATTTTATAAACTCAATACCCTGCATGAATGAAGCTGCCTGTTGGTTTAGAGGTGTCATGTCCTTGACATGCCAGAGCTGTGAGATAGAACTATGAAGTGGCTTTGATTTGAACCTATTTGTCAAGCTGCTGGACAATTCATCATACTTCTAGCCGACAAATGAATCTGCCTCACTTACAATGACCTGTCCACTACAACTACACATGTAGGAAAGAGATCTTATTTTAAGGCCAAAGAGCTTTCTTTAGGAAATAGTTCTCTATTTGTTTGTATGATTTCATCCCTTTACTCGTCAAGAGCATCTCCAGTAGTGAAAAGCGAAGTCAATGTTAACTCTAGTTTTTCCTTCTGTATATATCAGTTATTTTATTTGCTGCTGAATGTGGATTCTTGCCAGGAGCTTTAGCCATTGTCGTGTATACTCTTCCTTTCTTTGGTTACCTGTCCTTAAAGGATCAAGACAAGAGTTTACAAAACGCTACCTAAGGCAGTTTTACAGTGACTGTCACCTCTTGGGGTACAAGCTTGCATTATGAGACAGGACAGGCCAAAACTAGCTGGTTGGCATGCTAACTTCAGTAGATATCTCTGCAACATGATACATAGAAGTCTTCGATGCACCATGAAAACTTATTTCTTTATGTTCTGTTGAAAGTTTTAACAAATTGCGCATTTAGAAACAAAAAAGGATTCTGTTCACCATGTTTACATGAATCAAGCAGGGGTGAACAAATCAGTCTCTAGACTGAAAGGATTTTCTCATGAAGATGAGGTTTGAGTGACGGATGCTACACCATCAGATGAGCTATGCTAAGGCTAAAACTGGAGCTAGCATTAGTCGGTGAACTTGAGATGCAGAGAAGAACTCAAGCATTTTCCTGTTCATCAAGTTAACTGATAGCATCTTAGCATCTTTACCTTATTCTGTTTCATTGTTCATCATCAAGCATTGTTTTAAACAGTGCAGCCTGAATAAGGCTTAACTTTCATTAGAGTAGTGTTGGATTTGAGCTATTGGCCCTCCAATTAATTTAATCCCATTTTTTCCAGCTTTGGGAGTGGATGATCAGGATTGTTAGGATCCTTGTGAGGTTTTTTTTCCCTCACAGTGTTGTTCTTTTGCTCGACTGATGGTCGTGATTGGCTGATAAGCATGTCATTTATAATGCTGCAATAACAGTAGCCCACTATCGGAACAGTGCTATATCTATAACTAATGTATACAGGTCACCCAGGGGTTACCTTCTTACTGTGTGGTCAGTCACACAGGCGCGGTGTGGTACATTATAGTACTGTGTGTTACACACTCACACTCTCCAAAATACACATATACATAATAGATGCAGAGAGAGCGGATGCTACGTCATGTTATACAAGCTATGATTTTCCTTAAGTTTGTTTATCTAAGCTGAAGTAGCCACAGGAGATGTGGGGGGTGTGGAGCCAGACCTAAACAATGGACAGATTTACAGATAAGCATCAAATAGGTCATTTGAACTGGACCGGATCTATCTTGAACATTAAAGTGGTTGGGGTTCTGTGGCCCTGAAAGTGCCCTCAACAGATGTGCAAATGCTGTGGAGTCCCTGAAAACAGATCTAGCGAACACCAAAACAAGTAAATGATAGCACTTGCAGCATTAGCTCTTCTCTCTTGTTGAACATTAAGGTGGGCTGTGGATTGAGGTTGGCCTACCAGATACGAACAACCGAACTTTCCATGAAAATCTTACGCAGATTCAGTGATATGCAACATCTGTGTCAATATTATGAAATCTGTCTGCCTTTGTTCTTCTGAATTGCTCAAGATCTGCTCCATCTGAGAACAGTCAGCCATGAAAACACTCAGGTATGTGGAGTCTATGTATGTGTGTGTGTGTGTGTGTGTGTGCACCTTATGTGGACAGGGCATTTTAGCAAATGCCAGCAATCAGAGTGTTTACTGTCTAGGGTTGCATCGATACAAGGTACTGGTATTGGGTATCAGGTCTGGCCACACTCCTCTATGTGTCTAATCCACAGCCATACTGACCCACACTCCTCTATCTGTCTAATCCACAGTTATACTGACCCACACTCCTCTAACTGTCTAATCCACAGTTATACTGACCTACACTCCTCTATGTGTCTAATCCACAGCCATACTGACCCACAATCCTCTATCTGTCTAATCCAGTCATACTGACCCACACTCCTCTATCTGTCTAATCCACAGTCATACTGACCTACACTCCTCTATGTGTCTAATCCACAGCCATACTGACCCACACTCCTCTATCTGTCTAATCCACAGTCATACTGACCCTCACTCCTCTGTGTCTAATCCACAGCCATACTGACCCACACTCCTCTATCAGTCTAATCCACAGTCATACTGACCCACAATCCTCTATCTGTCTAATCCACAGTCATACTGACCCTCACTCATTTATGTGTCTAATCCACAGTCATGCTGACCCTCACTCATCTATGTATCTAATCTACAGCCGTACTGACCCACACTCCTCTATCTGTCTAATCCACAGTCATACTGACCTACACTCATCTATGTGTTTAATCCACAACCATACTGACTCACACTCCTCTATCTGTCTAATCCACAGTCATACTGACCCTCACTCATCTATGTATCTAATCCACAGCCATACTGACCCACACTCCTCTATCTGTCTAATCCAGTCATACTGACCCACACTCCTCTATGTGTCTAATCCACAGTCATACTGACCCTCACTCCTTTATCTGTCTAATCCACAGTCATACTGACCCACAATCCTCTATCTGTCTAATCCACAGTCATACTGACCCTCACTCATTTATGTGTCTATTCCACAGTCATACTGACCCACACTCCTCTATCTGTCTAATCCACAGTCATACTGACCCTCACTCCTCTATGTCACGTTTTCATCCCTTGTTCCTCACATTCATTACCAACAACACCCTGCAACCTCTTGCCAACCACCACCAACCCCTCAGTAAACACTCAGTATACCCTGGCAACTTCTAACCAACACCTTAGGAACCAACCCTTATACCATAGCAACTGCCTAGCAACACCTTAGCAACCACCCAGTACACATTGGCAAACGCATAGCAACAAATTAGCAAATGTCTCACACCTAGTAACTAGATAGCGACACTTCAGAAACCACCCAGTACACCTTGGCAACCACATAGCAACGAATTAGCAACTGCCTAGCACCTAGTAACTATGTAGCAACACCCCAGAAGCCACCCAGTACACCTTGGCAACCACACAGCAACTACCTAGCAACACCCTAGCAACCATGTAAAAAAAACTTTAGTAACTGTCTGGCAATGACATTTTCGAATCACTGTGCAATTACTCTGCATCTTCTTCATAGAAATACCCTTTTCCAGTTATTATTATTATTATTTATTATAATTCTATTTGTTATTATTGCTTTCATCAGTGACTGAACAAATACTAGGGCTGACACATTAATCATCTTTATAGCAGAATCACATTTTCTAAGACCTGAAGGTTTTTATTTATAGCCTACATTATCCAAACCTCCATGTGCTGAGACTTCACAACTTTCAGACAATGTGAGCACACCACATTCAGGGTCGAGCCTCCAGCCAGAAAAAGGTGGATGTTGTGGTCTTTAAAAACTCAGGCCTGAACTTTGGCTTACAGAAAATAACCAACATTTGAACCACAATCACAACATTAGTCAGAAAAATCACAGTTATATAATTTCTTCTAATCTTTCTGCCCATATACCCTGTTCAGTTAATTAACACTTTATTGCCACACATTCTCACACTAGTCTGACACTAGAAATAGTCTAGTATTATATGGTTATTAGATGTTTTGGTATCAGGTTTCGTCTGCTGGCTGAGTGTTGGGGGGGTGAAGTTTACCCTCTCTTTGGGAGGAACCATTCCTGTCCTGCCCTACACACATACAGAGAGAGGGAGAGGGAGAGCAGATGTGGAGTGTGGAGGAGGAAGCAGCTCATTCCCCGCCGTCTCCTCCAGGCAGCCTCAGGACTACAGAGCAGCTCTCAGCGTTCAGCTGCAGCTCTTCAGCCGACAGCGCAGCTCAGGTACGCGAACAGCACGAGCGGTTATCTACGTCACATTTCAGCACACTGGCTTGTTTACCGGGGTCTGTCGCCTCTGTTGAGATTTTTATCTGCGCTGAAGTGTGATGGTGGGCTTCAGTGAACGCTGGACTGGGCTCTGTCCCGCATGCTTGAACTCGCTGAGTAACGGAGCTGAGGGTGAAACCTCGCCGCAGACCGGGCTGCTGCTTAGCCCGAGTTAGCTAGCAGACGTCTGGTACGAGGACGAGTCGTCGGGGTGAGATTTCTAGCAGGGGGTCGCGTTGTACGGCACAACTTTTCTCTGAGAAGAAGCAGCACGGGGGGATTTGCTGGGGATTTTCCCCCCAGGAGAGGCAGTTTAGTGAGCTAGCTGGTTAGCTGTCTCAGGGCTCAGGACGGGGTCCAGTGCCACTTACTGCTAGTTTCATAATCAGCGAAAATTAGCTACCAATTAGCTGACTGAAAACAGGCTGTTTGGAAAGAAGCTAGCGGGCCGTTTGAAAAGTGCTGCTTCTCAGCCTTTGGACCAGAAATGAACTGCAAAGAACTAGACTAAAAAATATTAACGTTTTGAATGAATTTTGGAAGCTCCTGGCAGTTAGTTATATGGTCCAGTTGTTGTGTAGTTGTTGTTTGGCCAGTTAACGGTCCGGAAGACAGTTGGAGTGGTGCTGTGTTCACACCCGCTGGTAACTGAACTACTTCAAAGGGCGAGCGGGTCTCCTGACAGCAAGGAGAGCTGACTGAACCCTCAGTGTGAAACTGGCGGGATGCTGCTGGTTACTCACCCGCCTCAGGTCGATCCTGAGCGGGAAAGTGTGAGGTCAGCCTCCGTGGCTCCTCTCTTACCCTTCTGCTGCTGAGGTGTGAATGGGGGTTGAGAAGGCTCTCAGCTGAGCACCACTCACCTTCCCTTCGCCCTGTTGGTCCATCTACACAGAGCCCAGCTTTATCCTGATAATGGTCCACTACTGTCTATGTACGACCGCATCACTTAGAAATGGATGGATGGATCTTAATGGGACTAATTCTCACATTTCCAAACCTTTGAAACTTCAGAATACAGGTGGAGCATCTCTGTAGGTACCCGAGTCCCCACACAGAGAAACACTTATGGAGAGAAAGTGAGGGAAAACTGTCTGCCAGTAAGGAAACGTACAGATGTCAAGTTGAGGTCAAGAGGATTACTTCAGCCTGGAAAAACTGAGATGCATTCAGTGAGAGAACTGCTGGAGTTAACCCGAATTTATTCAGACACTCTTTTAACTAGAATCACAGTTCACTTCCTGAATGCTGCCTGCTAAGTGACGATGAGTCTGTGAGGAGATCCTCAAAGTAGGCCTGACCTTGGAAATCAGAGTGGAGTCGGTGGGAGTTGGACGGAAGGGTGTTTTTTTTTTTCTTTTTTTTAATTCACAGCCAGAAAATCACTTATCTTATAGGACATTAGGTCTACGTGGCAAGTACAGCAGGGTCTGTTTCCTGGTAATAAACAGATAGTGAGAGCATACTTTCTGCTTTTGGTCACCTAACCAGACTACACTGTGAATAATACTGGCAAACATTTATGGCTGAGAGTTTATTATGAAACCTCTAAAAGTGCATGATTCACAGTGTTGTAAAGCTTCTTATAGATCTTTAGAGAGGCTGTCAGTTTATCCAACTGTTTGTAGTTTTGTTTGTTGTGAACTTTCTAGACATTTGCTGCTGTCCAAATGCAATACGTGTCTAGATGGCAGCTGCAAACATTAAGTTCTGCGTCCTGAAGGCCTCCTTTAGTACAGATCAGTGGATTAAGTAGTTGTGTCTGCCTGCAATCCTGATGAAAGATATGCATTCCTCAGTCTGCTTGATTATCATGTTTGTACTCTATGTCCAACCCTTGCTGTCCAAACGTCTGCTAAGTGTCATTATCTCATTCTGCTAAAATTGACTCGTTGTATTAATGCAACAAAGACCTTATTCAGCAAGCATCTCCAGTTGAGAGTGTGGTCTCAAAAAGCCTCTTCAGAGTTTACTTCAGGGGTTCATGAGTGGTTCTTGGCTGAGAACTCCAAACAAAAAAAAAATGCAATATTTAATTGCTAATCTTGCTAAACTTGCTAATCTGCAGCAGATGTGTAATCTTACTTCACTGCAGAAAATAAGACCATACAGCCCATACAGTTGACATTAATAGGCTGAACCAAAGATGTGTGTTAATATGTAGTAATAAGCCCACATTGTACCAATAAGTGCAAGATTCCAGGCCTTTCTAATTTGTGATTTCAGCTATTTCTTTCCAGAATAACAAAAATGATGAACAGAGTGTAAAGAAATATCAGTTTCGACGGTGCGTCTCTTGAAGTTAGCATGCTAACCAGCTAGGCCTGGCCCGTCCTGTCTGTCGTACCACCGTGTTCCTCAAGAGATGACAAGTTGAATCAGTCCTGCTTGAAAGGATGAAGAGGTAGCACCAACCTGATGGTGCATTCTAACCTCTTGTCTATCACGTTAGAATCCTGCTGCTGGTTGGATCATTTAAGGACAGAAATTCAGATAGCTAATGAAAGGACCAGTAAACACTGCCACCCACTCTTGACAAAAATCCACTTTTGACAGAAAATGAAAAATAAGTGATGCAAATAGAAGCAAAATAAGAATTAATATTGCTGTTGTTTGCCACCACTGGAGACACTCTTGGCCAGTAAAGGGATGACGTTTTATGCTGAACTTAAATGTTGTTCTCCTAGACAGATAAAGCATGAAAAGGGAGGAGGAGGGACTATGTATGTCCTTGTTTCTTATGTATGGGGTGGACACCACAGCTTTCAGGTGATGTGTTGCACTTTTTGTTTGGAGTATGGACTCTAGAGGTTGCGTCATCTTACAAATTGTACCCGTTGCTGACGCAGGTGTTCAACTGCGCACACGCAGCTTGTATAATCCCCATAGAAAAACATTGCCAATAAAATGGGACGCTATGGAGCAGCTGCACATTAGTCTAAGGTCACCATGTCTAATGCCAGGCATCAGTCAGAGGGGTATAAATCTTCCCAGCAGTGGGCACTGGAGCAGTGGACCTGTGTTCTGTGGAATAGCGTTCCATCCAGTAGTTTTAGGATGAGTTAAAGTGGCATTAGTGGTCTATACCTACTCACCCAACACCAATACCTGATCTCACTAATGTTCTTGAAGCTGAATGCAGTCAAATCCACACAGCAATGTTCCAAAATCTGTTGTAAACTTGGATGAAATGTGGAGACTGTTACTGTCAAACTCCCTCTTAATTCCACAGTTGTCAAAATTTCCACTTCTGTCTGTGGAATGTTAAGCAAAGACAGTGCTTTGATGTGAAATTGTACTTTGAATTGTGTGCATTTGTAGAGAAACTTGCTGACTTGGACTTCTTCCCACTGTTGGTGATAGAACGCCAAGTCAGAGGTCATAACATCTACAAAGTAAATATAGCTGTTTAACTTCAAAAAGACCAGTGAACCAAAATGTGTGTCTTGTGAGATTTTATATGTACTTGTGTTTGTTTTGTATGTTGGTTATGGTATAGCCTCATAGTAGGAAAAGCTTCTTTTGGGGGCACTATTTTGTCATACAATACCTTGCATGTACGTCTACACTATGAATGGATTGAAAAAGTGTTTTTGTGGGAAAACATTCCCATCTACAAACCGCACTAATGACTGTTTGACATCTTAATGATGTATTTTATACGTCTGGAAAAAGCACTGGGGATCCCAGTGGTATTGATACCATCGAGTTGTCAAGAAATGCTGATTGAGAACATTTGAACATATATCCCTCCTGCATTCTTCACTATGTTTTAGTGACATTAGTTATTTAATTAATCATTGCATTTCAATAAAATTAATTATATCACAGATACCCTGGCCCTGTCTCACAGGATTATGGGGTCTCAGAACCCCAGTTTAAGAACCATTGTTGTAAATGAGCTGTCATAGTTCTTGGTGGTATTCTTGAGAATCTCAGAGCTTATGCTAGTGTAAAACTGACTCTCTGGGACTGTATGGCTTATCCAGGACACAGTTTCCATTTTGCTGGTTTCTTTATGGTCCCCAACCTAATAGAGGTTCTACTAATAGAGCACCACTTCTCACCCCTAAGTTTAGCCAGTCGTGAAATACAGCCTCAGATAGTGGCTGTGTTGTGTGAGGGACATTGTGCTCCCAGTGGGAGACTCTCACCGAAAGGAAGAGTAGAGGGAAGGGGGAATGTGTCTGGGTCGGTGTGTGCAGGCTGCCGTTGTTTGTGTGTGAAAGAGTGAGTAATTGACTTGCAGTGTGTCTGTGTTTGCTCGTATGACCTAAGCACACTTCGGTCATTCTTGTCACTGCTACCAGAGGAGTGTGGATTGTGAGAGTTCCCCTTTAAGCGAGAGTGTGTCTTTGGCTCCAGCTGCAGAGGAAAGGGCTGGTCAAACACTGCTGAGCCACTGGAAGATATTCCATGACTCATTGTTTTTAAAGTTCTTTCCCAGTAGTTCACCAGATCTCCGCAGAGACGCCAGTGCTGTCTAGATCTAGGCTATCTACAACCTTGATAAATAACTCATTATGGTTATGTAATTTGGAGGGAGGTTACTAAGATGTATCACAGTGCGATAATGTTGCCCAAGGAAAACCTGACATGATTGCAATAACAAATGTAGAGCTACTTTTGTAATTAGGCTGATCACTGTACACTGTACAAGCGGTAGACAGTAGTTTTCCATAATGCACGGCCATGGCGTGTAATTGAAATGACACTAAACTGTAATTGTAAAAAACACTTGTGAAATGGTTGATAGCCGATGCATTAACTAGTTTAAAATACTGTATTTTCATACCCTGTCAACTGAGGTTGTTTCATTTACTCATTAAAAAGGGTTTGGTAGTGTCTAGAATTAAATTCTAAAGCAGCTAGGTCTGATCCTAAAATTGGATTGGTGTTTTAATCCACAGTGAAATATTCGTATAAACATCTGTAGGCATCTGTATCACAACAACTGAATTCTGTATTACTGCACAGTCACTTGGACCATCTTTGACTGTAATTGTGATTGTAAAGACCACTGAATGTAATGATGAAGAAAGAACCCAATTCTGCTTAAATTGAGGGGTTGAAACCTTATTTAGAACTGGGCTGATTAGCTGGCTAAGGTTCTCAGAGATAGCTACCAGGCTAAACATTTCCTCCATTAACACATGCACTGAATTAAAGTATAGCATACTATATGACTTGCAGTAAAACTGCAACATGAATGATTAGAGAATGTATGTCTTAAATGTCTTGCATGCTTCAAATGTTTGTGTTTTAGATAGATCTGCCTACTAAGCCTGGTACTAATACAAGACTGGAAATCACATAGAGGTGGAAATTCGTGTTGTTGTCATGGTGGGCATGTGTGGTGAGGGGCACTGTTATAGAAGTGTCTCTAGTGGCTTATTGCTTTTGTACTGCCTTTTTGTGAGCAACCATTTATACTGATTGTTGTGAAAGTACTATTTGTCAGTGTTTCATGATGTATGTTTCAGAATGTAAATGACCAGAGAGACAGAGAGAGAGCTTTTTGCTTTGTGACATCAGAATCGTGCTGGAAGTAGCCATTAGAAGATAGGTAATGTAAATGGTAGCCATGAAGGGATGCATATGGTCAGCTCAAATAGGCATTTAACCAATGATTGATTGGTATTAACAGGCCATCATCAGACCAGACCATGTTTCAGCTGTCCTGTTTTGGTGAGCCTGTGCCCACTGCGGTCTCAGATTTCTTTTCTTGGCTGACAGAATTGGATCCTGACGTGGTCTTCTGCTGTTGTAGCCCATCCACCTCAAGGTTCGACACGTTATACATTCTGAGATGCTTTTCTCCTCACCACCATTGTCTCAAACCAGTCTTGCCATTCTCCATTGACCTTTTTTTTAAATCGACAAGGCATTTCCGTTTACAGAACTGCTGCTCACTGGACGTGTTTTGTATAGTGCACCATTCTGAGTAAACTCTAGAGTGATAAGATTATTCAAACCCCCTCAAAATTCCAGAGATCACTGGCCTGTATCATTATTATATGCACTGCACTGCTGCCACATGATTGGCTGTTTAGATAATTGCATGAATGACTAGGTGTACAGGTGTGCAATGTGGAAATATGGTAACACAGTGAAGGAGAGGGAGGCTTATAAAGATTCCTGTTGAAAGATTCAGCTTAAGACTAAGGGCTGGCCTCTTCTGCTCAAACTTTCAGATTCCTTTTGGTTGTGATAAAAGTTACAACCATATGCAGATTAGTAGAAACTGGATTGGAGGTAATTAAATGTGATGAAAGCTGAATGCTTGTGTTTTGTGCCCGCCCAGTGATTTGATGGATACCGCCATCTGGAACGCATATAGAATATACTCCCTGTCATTTCTTTTGGTCAGATTGATTACCATGACGTGCTTGTGCTTGAGGGAAAAGCATGTATCGATAAGCATCTGCTGTTGTGATTGCGCAGAGCTGTTCTCCTCTCCAGTTCAAAATAAAACCTATATCAACCATGTGCACTTTTGACCAAAGTCACAAATATAAAGCATGAATGATCTCCCTCGCATTCATCTTCTGTGTAATATTTCACAAATGCCACATAGTCAACAAAACCATTCAGATGATGGAGATTATTTCACATCAGCAGCTTTTAAACAGCCGTTTTATTTTATGGGCAGTGGCTGTGTCCAACAATGCTTCAGTTTTTCCATGAGACGTCATGTTTAGCAGAAAGGTGTTTGTTTAAATGCCTCATTCTCTACTTCCTCCTCATTCGTGATCTTGACATATTAAAGATGGTAATTAACCTAGTGCTTGTGTGTGCTTATTCTTTGATCTGAGCCCCCTGAACTGATAAACTTTGTCACTGTCATCTCTCGGTAGTCTTAGCTCCTTGATGGACGCTAATTATGTACAGCCATGCTGAGCAGGTCAAAAGCAGCTCTGCACTGAGGATCAGTCTGAGGAATGGCCTCAGCTATAAGTCATGCTCAATACTTAAATTTTATAGGCAGCAGCGCTGCCTACATCATGATATATCGACGTGCTGGTTCTGTGTCCCACATCTCTGCCAAAGCCTTCGTTTTTTTCAGAGCTGTTTCTTCTCTGTAGCTGTTATCATGTGTTTTTGTTTTGTCTTTTCCAAAGCCTATTTTGATGTGTTTCCTTCAGTCCACACAACAATGGTGTGTTTGTTTAACTTAGAGAGATATCTGATTTATCACTCAGTTTTCTTTTACTGTCACAGGGAATGGGTACAGTGTCAATAATATAAATACTAATCTCTTACTAATTAATAGGTTTTCTAATTAGTAGGAACATGATGAAACTTGAGGAACTGTTAGGTGATGCTGTAGATTATTCCATAATGGTGAAAAAGCCATATAACTTTGAGAATGGAGTTATAATAAAATTTACATCCAAATGCCACATTTTTAGGCAGAAATATCTATAAACAGTCAATTATATGAAATATATTTCCTATGTAATAACTTTTTGGTGGCCCCAAAAGTTTATTAAATAAATCAATGTAAATGCATTGTAAAAAAAAATGTAAAAAAAAAAAAAATACATTTTGCATTCTAATTTATGCACAATTATGGTCCAAACTGTACAAGCAATTGATAAATAAAACTAAAACAACGAATACAACAAATGAGCAGTAGTGTAGCATAGCATTTGACTCTGCAATTAAAATAGGGCTTGGTGCAAAGACTCTTTCAGCTTTAGGGTTTCACATTTAGTGTCTGACTTGAGATTAAATGCAGTATGTGATAAATTGGACAATCATGCCTGAATTAGCAATTCAGTAATTGATTCCTCTTAGAAGTCTTCTCTGAAGAACTTGATGAAGATTCCAGATGGTTTGAAATAAAGTATAACCCATTCTCTGGATAAACTGCATGTCAAACCATGCGGGAACTCCATTAAGTTTCACTTTTGTTCAGGCAAGTCTTTGAAATTACTCAAAATGCACAAAAGACTTAAAATTTACTGTGAAGTGCTGGGATGGTGAACACGTGCGTGTCTGTGGAACAGAAGCCTGGCACTGTGAACTGTAATGTGGTTGTTCCATCCTGAAAAAGTATTATTTCCTGCCTTTGATGATAGTGGCAGTTGAATTTCTGGCATCTTAAAGCATTTCTTTAGTGCCAGAGTCGTCACCTTACGTGTACTCTATTCTACGAAAACCTGCTTTTAAGGAAAAGCAAAACATTAGTAACCATGGACACTGCCCGAACAAAACAAGGGCGGTGGGTGGCTTCAGCTTTGCCCAGGAGGGTTAGATTAGGGCCTCTTTGTGTGTAAAGAAAGCCCTTCACAATTTAGCTGGCATTAGCATCCTGAGGCATGGGAGTCTGATTTAGGGAGCGACGTATGCTAATGGATGAGCTTATTTCCTGTTGTATATGTACAGGATTTGATTCTGATTTGGTTTCATTAACCTGGCCTGACTACAGATCAACCTTTACATACCACTTTTGTGTTTTTTGTGATGCTTAAAGTTTCATTGTTGATACAATGAAATCACTGCTTGAGAAAACAAAACACAATTTCAGGGTATTTCAGGGTAAACAACATCAAAATATTGGTCCCAGCATTTTAATATTGTAAAATAGACTATTGTAATATTTCTTGAATTAAATTGCTTTTTTAATATGTCTTTTTAACCGAGGAATGTTTAGACCATCCTAATTTCAGTCAGGCCTTGCCAGACATGACACAGCAATATGCCAAAATATCCTCATATAGTGTTTTGAGCAATATTATTAAATTAATTTACATTTCACATTTACAGAAATGACAAACAGTCATTGAAACTTTGTTGGATTTTAAACTAGAGTTGGGCAATACAGCAAACGCAGAATAATACCATACATCAACATTTCCAGATACACAGTATCAAGATGTTTAGTTTGTCTAAACTTTGGAAATTTTGAACAGACAAAATAGAAGCAGTTGTGCCACTTTTAAAAATACTTAGAAACATTTAATGTCATACACATGATGCATTTAATGTAATACACATGTAATACCTTTAAAGAAATGGGACTAATTATGCTGTAGTTGGTCAGTGATCTTTAAGCACAGACAATATCCATGATCTTCCAGAAAGTAAAGCAACAGTAAATAGCGTCATATAGCCCACCCTATTTTTAGTGTATTTTATCGTACGCACATGGATTTTGTCATCAGATTAATTTTAAACACTTGTGAGACATCTGTGAAATTGCAGTTTGTAGCATGATATGAGATATGGAATGCAATTCTGAAAAAGCCTTTTAAAATAATTATGGATTCTTTATAATTTATGACCAAACAGTACTTTCGCAGTACAAAAATTAGCTTAAAACTGCTGATGTTATTCTGTGATGCAGGGATTTGTACCCTTGACACACCAGTTCTTAACCTGTTTACTGTGTAAATGAATCTGCTCTGTCTTCCCTGTTTATTCCTTCTGTGCATTAAGCATCAAGTACTTAACCCTCAAGGCACAATGTTTGGGCACCCCTGCTTAAGATGGTTAAGATGGAAATACTTAAGATTTAAATGAGTGAGTAAAGTGAAGGGGGGCTCTGCCATAGCGACAGGTGTTGAGTGTTGAGAAGTGGAGTTACTTCAGCAATATTTCACGCCGGTTGGGAGGCCAGCTCACTGTAGCTGATTTCCTCTGTTTCTGGCTTTCTCCTCTGAGGGACCAGTCAGATCTTCCTCCACTGGCACTCGCACAAACCACTTTCTCTCGAATCATACACATCCTCAGGAAGAGCAGGTCGACCTTTGTGATGAATCTGAACTGAATCTGTGCATGTGCATCTTTAGGACACTTTGAGGGCGGCGCTGGAACAGAGAGAATAAATCAGTCGTTAAGTGTGGCTCGGATTTTGTTTGAGGACAGAATGTGCATGATGGTTCATCTTTTGTGCCATTTACTTGTTGGCTAAAGATGTTGTTTTCATACAGTGTCCAAAGAACTTTATTGTTATTATTATTATTATTATTATTATTATTATTATTATTCAACATATATTATTCAATATATTTTTCT
The DNA here is from genome assembly GCA_034552555.1 of Semaprochilodus insignis. Taxonomy (NCBI): domain Eukaryota; kingdom Metazoa; phylum Chordata; class Actinopteri; order Characiformes; family Prochilodontidae; genus Semaprochilodus; species Semaprochilodus insignis. The sequence goes on from CM067491.1 coordinate 13,572,335, forward strand.
TCAGAGGGTTAGCTTTGGCAAATGGCATTTTGGTCAGGCAACTTTTTCATTGACCAACTTAATTTTATTTTGCAAATATAAACAAATTTAGAATTGGAGGCCTTCAGTAGGCTCAAAAAAGAGTCAGAGGCATTTCTACTTCATTTTAATTCAACTTTCAGTTTCAGTTTTGCAAGATGAATTTTTGCCTACTCTTTTCATACATTTTCAGAGGGAGACAGATATGGACTGCAGTCAGGCCAGTCAAGCACACACACGCTGGGTCTACAGAGCCACAATTGTTGTAGCACATGCCGAATTAAACCTGGAATTGTCTTGCTGAAATAACCATGGACGTCCTGGAAAAAGACAAAAAGTCTCTTTAAAATCCCAGTATTTGCCTCCATGATTTAAAAGTACCTTCACATATATACACAAGAGCCATTAGCACTGATGCCCCCTACACCATGACAGATTTTGGCTTCTGCACCTTTCGCTGATAAAAGTCTGGCTTTTGTCTCTGGCATAGAGAACTCGACATCCATCCTTTCCAAAAACAAGCTGAAACATGGACTCATCTGACCACAGCACACATTTTCACTGTCTGAGACCATCTGAGATGAGCTCAGGCCCAGTGAACTTGGCAGCGTTTCTGTATAGAACTGATGTCTGGCTTTCTCCTTGGGCCATAGAGTTTCAAGTTGCATTTCCTGATGCAGCAGTAGACTGTGTTCAGTAACAGTTTTTTGAAGTACTGCTGAGCCCATGTGACTATAGTGACTATACTGACTACTGCAGCATGACTGTTTCTAATGTAATGCCATCTGAGAGATTAGAGGTCACCTACATTCAGCAGTAGTTTCCAGTCCTGCCGTACACAAAAAACTGAGGTTTCTCCAGATTCCCTCAGTCTTTTATCAGTATTATGTACAGTAGACCTAAACTCTTAGCAGTCATGTGGCGAGAAATGTTTTTGAACTGTTTGAATCTGTTTCTCTCACAGTTTGGCACAAGGTGGTGAGCCACAACCCATTTGGTGGATGTTCGTTTTATACCCAGTAATGATCCCCTCACCTGTTACCAGTTCACCTGTTTATGGTGGAATCTTTCTAAATAGTTTTGAGCGTGTTGCAGGTATGAAATTCAAACATTTGTTTTTAATTATAACAATTATAATTAATTATAATAATCAATTATAACAAATAACCAAGCTAGTCAGTCAAAACATTGTCACTTCTGTACTTTCGTCAGTTTAAAAAAAAAAAATCAAGAGAATTAAAAAAAAAAATGCACAGATCCTTGTTTTTATTGTAAAATGTCCCAACTTTGAGGTTTTGCAAATTGGGTTTGTATATAGAACCATAGTACAACACATTCTTCATCAATCTAAAGAACAAATTTACCATGCAAGGAATTATTCAAGCATGTGCTTGTTTCTTTGAGTGTTCACAGTTATATAGAACCATTGTCTTTACCCTTGATCCCTTAAACCAACTGTTTTAAGGGGGCAGGAGATAAAACTGTCTCACAATGGTATTATAGCAGTTACAGTGTGGATATGCATCTCTGTGCTTCCGGACTTCTAAGCGCTCAGAGATTTCAGTAGTTTTGAGTTTCTGGCTTAAACTAAATTGTGAAATCATGATGATTTCAGGCATCCCAGGGTTTAGCACTACCATTAATGGTGTAATTTGATCAAGCTCAGAAATGACTCCACAGGTTTTGCTTCTGGGTGTCACATTTTTGGGTTTTTTGTCCCGCACCGTTATTTCTACTGCCCTGCCTCCTCTCGTCCTCTCGAGCACACTCCACAAATCTCACTAAGGCTATGAATAAGGAGCTGACACCAAACTGTCAGGGCGGCAGTGCTGGGCGCTCTGCGGCCCTGATGGGAAGGCGGGCCAGATGCCCTCGAAACGCACAGATCTAAAAACGTGTGATTTATTTATGAGTGAGGCCAAGGATTTGCGCCACAGTCGTACCTCATCGTCTGCAGAGGAACAGAGTCCATACCTTCACCTCCTCACAATGGAGAGGTTTAATTCAAATCTCTTATTAAACTGAATAAACTTCACAAGGCAGAGTTCATCAGTGTTGCTTAAGGAAACACTTTTTCTTGCAAACTTGTGTGTTAAGCTCCCCAGTACCGAGTGCCTCGAGGATTTCTTCTGAATGTTTTTGTTTTTGTTGAATCGTCCCACTGTGCAGTTTTGGTCTAGGAGGGTGCAGCGGGCTGTAAAATGGGGTTGACTACATGTGTGACTGTTTCTATGAAATTTATTCATGCACTTTTTCAGTCTAGGATTTGCGCAGCGTAGTCTCATGACATCACCAGTCTGCATGTGGTTTTATTTATTTTTAGCCCGCCGCATATGTTAGCCATAAAAGCAGGTCATTAATAAAAAAGAGAACGTTATCGTCCAAATCTACCAGATCCGCATGTCTCAGAGAGCCTCACTGAGAAGCTATTTTCCATCATGAAAGCGGTAGTCGTGTTTTTAAAATCAACAAGCGCTTTTGGTGTCTTTCAGCAGCAGCACAATGGCTTTGATTCATTGTACGAGTGCAGCGAAGGCTGCTGCTTACTTTAGCAAAAAACAGTGTATGAATGTTGTATCAAATGTTAAGACCGTTGCATAAGAGGGTTTACTGGATTTTAAATAGTGCTGGCTTTGGGATAATAGAGTTTGTGTTGCGAGTGTGTCCGTATGCGAGAGCTGGTGTGGATATTGTGAAGGTTTGGGTGGAAAATGTGGAAAACCAATGGTTTTGATAACATCTGTGCTCACTGCATTTCCTTCTTTTTTGCTTTTGTTGTCAATGGGAAACACATGGTTGGTAGACATCTGTAGTTTCATTTAAGCTAAATGTTGCTTTCGATCTCACCTATCAAGGACCTTCTCAGCCTGTCGTGTGTGTGTGTGTGTGTGTGTGTGTGTGTGTGTGTAAAGAAAACAATTGGAAAGCAATCAATACTGGTTTAGAGGCCACTCTTTTGACCTTTGTCTCTATTAGTTGCTGCAGTGAGGGGCTCTATTCTTAGGTATCACACGCCAGGGTCTGTGAAGCTATATAAACTAGCCAGGCCGGGGTGAAATTCATAAAGTCATTCACTTGTGACCTCTCCACATTCACTATACGAATCAGTGCCTTTCCTATTTGCTAGCCTTTTCTGCAGGTGTAGACATTGGTGTGGGGAATATGACAGTTGACTGTATTTAGGCTGCAGGCAGATCTGATTTGTAGACATTGGTGTGGGGAATATGACAGTTGACTGTATTCAGGCTGCAGGCAGATCTGATTTGTTTCTCAGATCAGATCTTTTGAAATGACTGTCCACATTATTTGTAAGAGATCAGATTGGATTTGTGTGTCCTGGCCTCACCATCCGATCTTTACTGACATATAGGTATCAGTAACTATGTAGCCATGTTGGTGACATGGCTTTCATACGCGAATGCAAGAGGTGCATCATTTCATCCTCCAAACAATCACTCTGTCAAGCCACGGTTTGTAAGTCTTTGGTGCCCGTCTTGAATCCTAGCACTTCAAGTGCGAGTTTCGCAGAAGACACTTTGAAATCTGATTTCAGTAGCCAGAGCATCCAGACAGACAGATCTGTAAAAATCTGAAGGGAAACACATTTTAAACCACCTTCAAATGTGGCTCGGATCCAATTTGCATTGGATTTTGTGTTTGTCCAGACTATCAAAAAAAAATCCAATCTTGATATCTCTCAGAAATTGGATTTGGGCTGGAAGTCTAAACAAGGCCAAAGTTCACACAATATACTTTTCCGACTGCCGATTCATTTCAAGCCCAATTCTGAAAAAGCCTTAGCTTTACAAATAACAGCAACAAATAATTCAAGTAAATAATAGTGTTCCACTCTTTCAGGGAATTCAGGGAACCAGGAGATCTCTGGATTTGGATTCACATACAGTATTACTTCATATTCTTTTCAAAATGAACTGAAAGTTAAACATGAGGTGGTGCCACCAAACGAAAGTCAAGAGTCAATCCTCCAAGACTAACAGGTTTAAGGTTGTGAAAGAGAGGTAATCGCATTAGTGTTCTCTGTGCTCAGAGAAACTTGTGTTCCACACACACACAGAGATCCACTCAGCCACATCCGTGTATGAATTAGCAGATGCACTCAGGTGGAATAAAGGACATAGAGGTTAAAGCTTCTTTCATGAAGGATTTACACTACAGCGGTAGATTAAACAGGTATCATCTTTCAGTTTGGAGAGGGGTTTAACGTCTCCTGCAGCGAAGACGTAGTGCTTACTTTACAGACTGAACCAGGCAGTTCTTGCAGATCTCCCGCCCTGTGGTATAAGGGTGGATGGTATGGCAAAAACATGATACAGTATTTTGCACGAAAGACAATAAATATTAGGGTATTTAGTTTCTTTGAGGTTTATGAACAAATTGGAACAGGTAAAATGCAGCATTGGTACATAAAACAAAGCCATAAAACTATGAATATAGTGATTTTATTATTGAATGTTTGCAAAAATAAACTATTTAGGGAGAATAAAAGAATAATATATGAATAAGATAATGGAATGATGTTGTGCCATCAGATCAACTATCAGTCAGTTATTATGAAGTTTATGCAGTTGTAAATCTAAACTGTATGAAATAATGAAAATAGTTCTTCAGAGTTCTGGTACCGATAATACTTTTGATCTGGACCAAAATAGAATGTTTGTAAATGTTCTAGGTGGATTATCCACATCCAGTCAGCAAAGAAGCAGGTTAATTTAGGTAATAGCAAAATGTGTTTGAGGTTTTAATATCAGATATTACCACGCATGTAAAAGAACTGGTTTAACGTTTTCCTCCATCCATTGCACAGAGTGCAGTCTAAAACCGTTTCCTTATTTGGACTGCACCTGGGGTTAAAACCAGTTGGCGCCTTAAATCAGATCAGAATGGAGTCTTGACAGCTGTGCTGTCAAGTGTTTGTAGTTTTAAAACATTTAGTTTAAACTCGAATCAATTCTCTACACTATAGAAACCAGATGTGCTGGGAGGAGCCAGTAAATAAAGTAAATAAGGATTAGTAACGAGGGGAGGGGATGGTAAGGCCTGGTGAGGCTGGCGAGGCCTGGAAACTATGAAACATGGTACTAGTAAGGACAAGTTTTTTATTTTATTTGAAGTTTACAATCAAAAGAGTAACAGTAGTGCATGACTGTACAGGTGCAAGATTACTGTATATGTAGGAGTAAAGTTAGATAAATGTATTCCTCACAAACACACCTCGGTTCTGCAGTGTAGTCTTTCAGAGGAGTATACAGAGAATAAGCCAGCGAGGCCAGTGCCTCTGGGAGAGTTTGGATGAACATATTATATTTGAATGCTTTAATACAGTTTTGTTCATATTCATGTGTACGACTTCCTTAAGCAACCAGTTTTCTATATATAGAATATACATACACTTAGTTCCTTGACGCAGCTGTATATGCGAGATGTGCTGTGGAAGTGACTTGTTCTTTAATGATGTATTGATACAGTGCAACTCTAGTGCAAGTCTTATGCATCCCCAAAACTTGTTTAATACTAAATAAAAGATAGTTTCAAATAGTCAACAAAACTGAATCATTGAGTCATTTTGATGACTTGAAGAGACTAGAGAGTGGGGATACAAAATGTTTGTTTTTCAAACATCTGATCAGTTGGAACAGGGAAAAAGAAACAGTAGTACTACTTAAAAAAAAAAACTATTATAAACTGTGAATACAGTGATTCAGATACTGCGTTGCACTAATTCCAGTTAAACTGGACTAATTTTACTCTTTATAAAGACGCATGCAGTTGGTTAGTGTTGTACATGTGCTGAAGATGCACATGATATGTTCAGATAAGCATATTGCATTGTGGCATAATTGATCATGATTACAGTCTTATTGCCCAGCTCTGACCTTAACTATTAATTTAAATAATGGTAACAAAACTTTGTAAACTGTGCTTTAAATTGTTGTTATGGTACCTTGTCCATATAGGCAAAGCATGCTCAGTAATCATTCATTTAAGCCTTATAGAGTTTTCACTGAAAACAGTTATGGTTATAGCAAGCAGCATAACATGGTATTCTTGCACAGTAACAGTGTAACATACAACTGTTAAATTGGTTTCATTTCTTAATTAGTCTTTAAAAGTTTGAATTAGTTTCATTCGTTCTCTGCTAGTATCTTGTGCTTAATCACTCATCTCATTTGTTGTCTATTGTCAAACATTGTTTTACACCATGTAATCATCTGTACAGACAGAAGCTGGCTATTGTTTTGGCTGTAGTCTTGTAAGGATGGCAGTGTAGATTCTGGGGAAACAGGGTAATCTGCTGATTGAGGTTTTTGAGGTTTTTTGAAGTAATAAAAATGTTTTTTAAGTCATAACAAACTAAACAATACAAAACCACACACAGCTTTTTAGCCTTTGTAGACAGGTATCTTGCTCAGATACTTTATTTATTTATTTATTTATTTATTTATTATTAACAGTCGGAGAATTTAAAATGTGCATTTTTATCCATGTGATTAAGTTTAATCAGCCAATCAGCCTTAAATTTTGTCCTCTTTATTGTGCTGATGCTTATTTTGAACGTTGCCTTCAATCGGTTAGAGTATCATTGCTGTGCTGAAAGTGGAAGGGAGGGTAAGAGGGGTGGAGAGGATTGGAGCGGGGAATTGGATAGACAGGCAGGCAGACAGCCATTGAGAATTCCCTCTCTTCTTGTAAGATAGGGCCTTTTTGGTTAGACTGATTCCCTATGGGTAGGGGGGCGCAGTCTTCACATGAAAGGGATTTGGAAGGATAATCATATTAATGGCACCGTTCTCTCCCTCACTCTCTCACTCGCGCTCTTTCTCTCTTTTCCCCTCTTCCCGTTTTTTTTGGTCTCTTTTCACAGTGATGGCCCCTCTCGTGCAGCTGTTCCTAGGCTCGCATCAGCTGGGATCCATATAGAACTCTGACGATATTCCACGCACACGCACTTAGGACACTACAGCACTCTGCCGCTCAGCCATGTACAGCGTGGAGGACCTTCTCATCTCTCACGGATACAAAGTCGGCAGCAACAACAACGTCCCCCCTTCACACTCGCCCTCGTCCCAACACACCACCTATGATCAGCGCCCGCCAACACGCAGCAACAGCCGGTGTGAAATCGGTGAGAAGCGGACGGGACGCGGCACAGTGAATGGCTACAAGGCGGACTGTGTTTATGGTGGCGGTGGTGTCAGGCAGACGTCGTTGAGGGGCGGCCCCAGTGACACAGAGAACAGGGACAGGAAGCAGAGGACAGAGGAAGAGGACAACGGTAACCTAGGAGATGGACAGTCGCCAGGAGACAGTCTGACCACAGATAGTGGGTGAGTGAAAGTGTTTTCTGTGTCTAACACCCCCCTGCCCTCGTTTTAAACCCACTTTCGCTGACTCCAGCACATACTAGACCTTCTCTCCTTTATGTCGTTGTTTTTCTTTTTTCCCCCCTTTTTGATCTTGCTGAGCAGCTCAGGTTTAAGCTGGCTTGGGGGATGTGGAGTGGTGGAGTGTTACGTAAAGGTGGGAGCTGTCAAGGACTTTTCCACAGCTGTAGGACAAGATTTTAACAGATCCCTCCCTCTTTTGTACATACTCTCTCTTTTTACGCCATCACTTCATGTCTTCTTTAAACCTGTACCAACTTCATACAGCCATTCTTGTTCATTAAGCACTTTTTACAACTCCATTTCTCTTGTTTTTATCTCCTGCCCCTCTGTTTATCAGTCCATGCTCTGTCCATGATGGATGTCTAGAAATGTCAATCTGCTATTTGATTCATTTCCTGCAACCTAGAGCTACTGTGTCGTAAACAGCACTGTAGTGGGACAGCCCTTGCTTTGCATCCTCAGGCAAACCCACTGGTAAACTATGAATCTCATGTGGCCTTTTTCAGATCAATATTCTGCTCCTTATGTCTTACGTAACATCGGAATTAATAATACATGATGAATTCAAGTGTGAACATCGTTGAGCTACTAATAATAGTACAGCAGTTTCATAGGCGGAGTCAATGCAGTGCTGCCATGAGTACTGGGGGGAGAATAACCTTTTCGTGAGGGTGTGTCTTTTTTGCCAGCACTTGAATATGAGCACTTGAATGTAGTGAAGATTTCTGGGGACGGCTTTGCAAAAATTAGGCCCTGATTTTTAGTTTATTATTTAGATTTTCACTTTATTATTTTTAATTTATTATGAATATATCAGACATATATCAATAATAAAAAAGCCTTAAAATGAATTATTCTGTGATCTTATTCCTGTTCCAGCTTTTACATCATTTATCGTTTTCAAGCCTCATCATTACTGAAGTACATCCACTAAGATGACAGGATTTTAATGATTCCTTGCTGAATTAAAATTAGGGTTTATACAAATGCAGGCTCAGAAGCCACACAGTTTTGTCTCTGTGTCTATGAATTACTTTTATCATATGTTTTGTAAATGACACATCTACTTGAGAAAGTTACAATGTGCACATTTTATCACCCCTGTTTACAAATGAAGATAGCCATGAAGATAGTAAATTGGTATGATACTATGTAACTCACTCTCAGATTGGTTTAACATCTTGTTCTTTTGTCTTCTCAATGCAGATTTCATGAGAGCCACAAAGGAATGTACTCTCAGCCCAGGTCAGAGCGGGATGTGTCCTACTGGCGCAGACGGGGTCAAGACTTCAATGTACTTCTGGACTACACTGACTTCAGAGAGCCGCATGGAAAAGATTTAGGAGTTCCTATTAAGGCAGAGGGCATGCAGAGAAGACCAGAGTCAGCCTTAAGCACAGAGGAGCATCGCCGTGAGAGGCAGCGCAGGGCGGAGAGTGCACGTGCCAGAGAGCGTGAATTGGCCCTGTACCAGTGGAGAATAGCAGCAGAAAGGAAGTACCAAAGCCTGGGAACAGAAGAGTGGCGCCCAGCTGTGGGAATGGGCCGACAAACGTCCGAGAGTGAAGGTGAGAGATGGGCACAGGAGCAGCAGCGGCGGCCTCGCACAGCAGAGGGTGCTGTTCCACCAAGGACCAAAGCCAAATCCCAGTCACTGCCCCGAATGGCCATGCCCTCAGACAGTGTCCAGCTCTTAAGCACTTTGTCCCCTGGTCAAGATCCATATGGGAGCTACCGAATAAATGGGCATCAGATACGGGAGTCGCATGGACGTAATCTTAGTGAAGGGGAAAGCAGGGAGCGGTGGACTGACAACGGGCGATCTGGCGTACAGTCTGCACCGCCTTCAAAACCCCGTTTTAGCCGACCTCTTAGACCTCCGTCGTATGAGGTTCACCAGCAGATGCGTGGAAGTTCAGAAATGCTCTCTGGAGAATTTATGCCCCATGCCAGAGACAGGACTCCACTGCCTTTCACCAGACAGGAGTATTTTGCACAGGAACCTGGAGGGTCTGGCATGGAGCCTCCAGGTTACATCCCTCCACCATCCTACAGGAGACAGCCTGCAATCAGGGGAGGGCACAGGACTTATGCAAATTCTGTGGGGAACTACCAGTACAGGGGTGACCCATATATGCAGGGACCGGCCATGGCAGAAGTCCAGGAGTGGTTCATGAGACAGACGGGCATGTCTTGGCCAGATCATCACAGGGATGGGAGAAGGAGTATGCCCTGCAGAAGACAGGCCTACCCACCTTACAGTGAGGAGCGGATGGGCAATGTTCAGTACATACCCTTTGATGATCCACGTGTCAGGCATATCTCAGGAGGAGGGATAGATGGGAATTCTTTAACAGACGCTGATAAAATCAGGAATATCAGAAAAGAGATTCCCATCATCTCCTTATCTGAGAAAACTCCTGATGACAGTGGTTTTATGCTCACAGAAAAAACATACAGCAGCACAGAACCAAGTAAAAGCAATATCAGTGACTGTGTTCATGAAGCAGCCATGCAAAAGGATGTTTCAAAGGACTTAAAATCAGTATCTGATGAAAATTCCAATAGGTACCTATCTGGCAATAAGTATTCTGATCCCTTACAAACAAGAACATCACAGCAAAGCTGTGAGACAATAACCCAGGTTAAAAAATTTGAGGCACAAACTGCAGCTGAGAATAAGAAAAATAAGAAAAAAATGAAAGAGACCATGTTTTGCTTGGTGTCAGTTCCAATAAATGTGATGGCAAGCAAGGGAACTGCTGATCCAAACAACAATGAAAAAGTGCCAAGCCCAATGGTGGCACCTTTAGAGAACACTTTGACTCAGCCTAATGACCAAGACCACTCCACCATCTCCATCAGCAATGAACCACAAATACAGACCAGCAGCTTCTCAGCAGTCAAGAACTCTAAAAGAGCTCCACTTAAGAAAGAGATTGTAGATGTTTGGTCTCTTCAAGCAAGTGCTGATAAAGAATTGTGCTATGCAGGGTCCTGGCCAGGAGATCAATACAAGAACCAAGAGACTCAAACAGGCTCTCCTGAAGTTTCCAGAAGTCTTAATTCACCAAGCTGTCATACCCAGGCCACATATGACCCTCCGTCCTCTGACACCACTACAGACAGTGGAGTGGGCACAGAGTGCAATGCCACTTTTGGGTATCCCATGAAAGGCCAGAAGAATCTTAACCTTTCCAACAACAGTGCATTTTCCCGAATGACAGCGGGTAGCAGCTCCGGTGCAAAGAGTCCAGCTCAGCTCCTAACATCTCCAACACCACCATCTCCCGATCGCCAGCCTCCGTTGAGGAAGAGTGCACCGAAAGCCAGAGCACAGGCTAGCCAAGAGGCTTTTGGCCAGTTCCTTTTAAAACCTGTAAATAGACGTCCATGGGATGCCATTGGGGAACTTGAGTCTTTCAACAAAGAACTACAAGATCAAAACAGCAAACACCAACCAACCATTGACCAGACTTTAGAGGATCTGGATGAGGCATTACAAAACATTATAGAGGTGACCAATACATGCACAGAGGTTATACAGTCTGGGTCAGCGCCACAAGACTTGAAGAGAGACCAGCCATATACGGAACCAAGCCCTGAGCAGCTTTTGAAGAAGGACAACTTAAACATCAGGTCTGATTTAAAGAGCAGGGGCAAAACAGAAGCGGATCAAGAACACAGGGAAGTGAGAAGTGCCTTCTCCAGGCCGAAGGGGAGAATATCAAATTCTGACATTGCACAAAGACAAGATATGCCTGTACAAAATGACACAAGTTTTGTAAGCTACGAGTTCTTGCAGAGAATGCGAGGTGACCCCACGGGACAAAGGCTAGATATTCCAGTGCCAAAGGAGTCCTTACTAAAGGATGTGGGGCTTACTGTGTACACTGCGATCCCAGACACTGTGACATCGGGATCACCTACAGGTTTAAGCCCAGAATCCCCGATGCTTACAAGTCCCTCAGACAACTCAGAAACATGTGAGGCCTTACACATCACATCATCGGATAGTGGAGGAGACAGAAGTAGAAACAGCCCTGAATTCATTCTGGATCAGAGCTTGAATATTCAAACCTGCATCACTGCTGAACTTGACCTTGAGAAAGAGGTAGTTAGCAGGAGCAAAGGAGCGGTCACCAAACAAAGGTCACCTCACATCCATGTTGCCAGAAGTCAGCATTTCAGGTTTAAGGCAAACTATGCTGATGACGATGACGATGGGTATTCAGACTATCTCAGCTGGAGTAATGAGAAGACATTAGCAGATGAACATCTGGAAACTCTTTTAAGTCAAGAGAAAGCCAACATCATGCCAACAGAAGATCTAAGCAATCTGTACCAGGTTCAGTGTGCTCAGGGCATTCCTGTGCATGAGTCAATTGAACAGAGGGCTGCCAGGATCTTGGGCATTGCTGTGCCAGCTGAAGCTTTGGTTATTAATCAGAATGATGGCAAGCAGAATGAAGGAAATGCAAATGGCACAAATCAAGCAGTCTTTGCTATACAAACCGGGGAGATAAGCCAAATTGAAGATACACAGCATGTGCATAGAGAGTATGAGGAAGTGATAGAGACATCAGTGCATAGCTCTGACCTAAAGGTGGAGAAGAACGATCTGGAGATAAGGCATGATAATGTGTCTAGGGAAGAGCCCAGTACAGAGAGCCAAACGGTTTCTGTGGTTTTGGAGCTACCCGAGTTTCCCCCTAGTAACTTGCGTTTGTCACTACCAATGACTGAGGATGAAGAACTAGCTCTTAGTGTTTGTGGACATGAGAAAAAGACTTGGCTTGCTGAAGAGGGTTTTGAAGGCCAAGAGGATGGGTCAAGTGCATATCTCCCATCCTATATGTTCAGAAATGAAGAGCTGCCTGCAGAGCACATTATTCCAGTCGTGGAGGGAGAGCCAGTATCATGCATCAGCACTTTCACCAAAGAGATGGAGAAAGAGGAGGAAGCAGAGGAAATGGGAGAGGAAAAATCTGTTAAAGAGGAGGAAGTACTACAAGAAGAAAAGGAGCAAACTGTACAGAGTGAAATGGAAGCAGATGAGTGGGAAACTGCTTTTGAAGAACAGGAGGATGACGACGATGACAGAAAAAGCGAAGAACCAGAAGAAGTAATATTTCAGGAAAGTTCAAAACAACAACCAAAGCCCATGATGCATCCAGTCCCTCAGCCTCGCAGTGGCACAGTGACCAAGAGAGAGATTACCCTGCCAACCACATTCAGCATGTCCAGTGCATTGGCTGCACTAGACGACGACGAAGACGAAGACGACGATGTTGTTCAGTCAGTCTCAGGTCAGTGCGGGATTTCTTTACATAGTGATAAGTTACCAAAGATTATTGGTCGTCTCACATTAGCTACCGCTGTGTGGTGTACCAGAGTGGCACAAGTGGCTTTAGACCAATTCTACAGGAGAATATGAAGACATTTCAGTCATTCTCTAGACCGTCTGGATTTTACATTGACCAACATTAGGAACTGCATTCATTCATAGTTGAATGAAACAAAAATAACAGTAAAATGGCATTCACTGAACAAAACAATTGATATAAAATTTTATGAATTAAAAAAACAATAAATTGAATCGGAAAACAGTTCATTGAAACATCTACAGTACAGTGACACCTTATTAGTATAGTGGCATTTTCATTTTAATTTCCTACTAAACAAGTATATGTCAGCAACTCTATGTTTAAGGTCCCCCTTTTAGAGGTGGACTCTGAGGTGCTTGCAGTGCAGTCTACACCTTAAAAATGACCAGTTAAATGTTCAGTGATTATCTACTGCCTGGACCAGACATCTTGTGAATGCTGACAGTTATGTTGCGGTATACATTTCTTACCACAAGAGGGCGGCATCGTCTAGTGTATTTCATAAAAGGCAACCCCTCACACTAATCCAAAATTACTCAGCTACAGTAAAAGCTGGGTTTGGTTCCTAAATCTAATTGGTAAATACACTCAACTGTCCTTTCAATCCTCAGACGCCTATGATCCCAGCCGAGTGGAGAGGGTGTGAACTTGGAGATTGTTATGGCAACCCAAACTGTCATTCCTTATCACTGGATCTGCCATATCCTGGCTGGAATATGTGCTACAGTCAACGACTCCACCTCTTGGTATTCATTTTCTTAACCTCTGTAGATATTAGGACTTGTTCCTTTGTACAAACAGCATCTACTTCTCACCTGTAACATATTTTTATTATTATTATTTTTTACTTCACAAATGTCAAATGACTCTTGTTGCGAGAAGGTGAGTGATCCTGTTCATCCGAGTCTGTCGATTGCTGTTGAGATATACACATATCTAATTAAAGAAAGACTGGACGCAAAATAATAAGGGTTAGACGTACAAGTTGTAAATAGTTTTCTCTGCACCAGCAAACATTGACGTTTTGTCAAATGTTCACCAAACAGTTTCACAGTGCCATTGAAATAAAATAGAAAATCATGCCAGTTTACACATGTCCTCTCCTGCAGCATTGCCGATACCAAAAACGTTCACATAGACTTATAAAGCAATCATTATGAGCCTTGTGCTCAATGTGTTAACTTTGAGGCCGGACCAGATAGATTACACTGTGCTATAACTTAAAGATCAAAGTATTTTTTTGTATGAAATCTTGGATGGATAGAAAAGAAATATAAATATATATATATATATATATGAAATATAAATAAATATATATATACAGAGAGATATATAGATATACAAGTTAAAAGAACAATGTCAGTAGGTGTGTATTGAAATTCATTACCACATATCAGAGTAGTAAATCCACTTTATCAAACATGGTGGCTGTTGTAAATAATATAAGCTCAATCTCAAGTGTGAGTAAACATTTGCATCCTTTTCATTCCTAGTCATCTGATCAATACAGCCACAACCTTGTGATTCCTAAGGTACAATACAACCAAATATGTTGCAAGAAAAAACTTATGTTACACTCTGCCTGATATTACATTTACATGGACTTGTGGTCTCTAAAAGCACATCAGTCCCAGCATTATACGTAATATGTAATTCTGGAACTTGATCCGTCATGTTTTTCATAGCCAATGACGTAAGACTTTACTTTTTGCTCTGACTTTCAATATCTTATATGCAATACAAGGCTTATAATTAGCAGTAGCCGACAGAGATCACCCCATGCCCACTCATGCTAAAAAGAATGTGCATTTAGTTTTATCAAGCAATCCTCAGACTGTAAAAATGAAAAATATCCTAAAAAGTGCTTAATAATTAACCGTGTCGTCATTTTATTTGCTTGATTAATCATTTGCATATATGTAAGTATGTGTCAGAGCCTGTGTTCAGGTGGTGTTGGCGTGCCTTATATGTTGTGTTGTCTCCTCTCAAGTTGTCATGGTGTCAAGTTTGACTTTCTCATTTATAGTGCTGCCTTGTGTGTTCCTGTAGGGTATACATGATGTTCTGCCAAACTATATTAACCATACATGTTCTAGCACTCTCAGTATGTGTAGCTGCTTTGTAAATGCTGTGCAATGTGGGACAAATGTATGTATACACGAATAACAGCTACATATGAACACCATTTTGATGTACTGAGCAATGATTGTCATATGGGTTAAAGTAGCTTAGGCCATCGTACTTCATACATGGTTAGTATAATAAGCATATGGGGGGAACGACACTTTAAATGACTCTTACATCCACTCCCCCACCATTCCTCAAATGTTGTTAACCGTTTAATGGCCATTGGCATCTGTGTATAGTTAGTCTTTGTAAGAGTTTGCGCAACATGAAGAACTATAGTGTTGCAAAATGTATGTTTCATTTAATATTTTGTTTTCTATTTTCATACAAAAACCATGTATGTTTGTTTTTGTACAACTTGGTATTAACGTGTGTTCCCTCTCCGCATGAGTTGAGCAGTGTATCAAGGGTAAAACTGGGGACTAAGGTTTTGCATATTATTGCATTTGGTACTATATACTAAACAAGACATTATATTTCAAAATGCATATTTGTATCTTCCAAAAGAAAGCTTTGACAGATATATTTAAATTCAGAACCTTATTTTTAGAATATTTTAAAGAAGGGAAGTGTTTATTATATAGGCACATATTTGAAGCAATCAGTTTTACACACAATGTTGGCAAAGTGCTTCCTTTGTACATTACAGCAAATTATTCATTAATAAACTCTTTGCATGGACTGCTTTTGTTTTATTTCTGAGATCCAAAGGCAGATGCCTTACAGAAATTGATACTGAGTGGAGGATGGCAAATGAAAGGCTGAATAATATAATATTAATAATATTCAGGGGACATTTCTATAGAAGTGTGACCAGCATTCTTCATCATCTGTCATTTGTGATTCATGATTGTTTTTTTTGTTTTTTTTTGAAGGGTTTTGTTCTAAAACCACTTTCATTAATTTACATCACTTTCATTAGAGAAATAAAAATCTGTTTTTTGAGAAAGTGCTATACATCAGCTGTTGTTCTTTTCACCTTTCTTTTTGTTACAAACGGATGTACAGCTTTTTGCAGTGAAATTCTTTTGAATCAGTCAACTTCTTTAAAATGCAATGATTTAAAAGTTTGAGAAATGAGAGTTGTTTAGTATGTTAGCAGATACACCTACCATGCATCTACATTTATTGTTCAGCTCCACCTACCATATATGTGGACATATGTTCTACATTTACAGCCTGTAGTCCATCTGTTTTCTCTGCGTACTTTATTAGCCCCCTTTTACCCTGTTCAGGACAGGACAACTCTCATTGTAGATGTAAAGTCAGAGACAGGAGCTCATGCACAGTTTGTATTAGTCATCCTCTAGTCCTTCATCAGTGGTCACAGGACGCTGTTGGCTGGACGGTTTTGGTTGGTGGACTGTTCTCAGTGCAACAGAGACACTGAGGCGTTTATAACTCCAGCAGCCCTGCTGTGTCTGATCTACTCACACCAGCACAACATACACTACCACATCACCACCACGTCAGTGCCACTGCAGTGCTGAGAATGATCCACCAACCACATAATACCTGCTCTGTGGTGGTCCTGATCAATGATGATCAGGAGGGGGGGATAACAAAGTATGCAGAGAAACGGATCTGTAGTTGTAGAACTACAAAGTACAACTATATATATATATATGTATGTATATTGTGGTAGGTAAAGCTGTTCAGTTTTCAGTGGGTGCTAGGTAGGTGTACCTTGTAAAGTGCTCAGTAAGTATGTGCAATGTGTGCAGTGTTTTAAAATATATTCACATATGTAAAAATATTTTTTCAGTTTTTAATATTTACATATGTGTCCAAATATTTAATGTTTTTTAATATTTACATGTGTCGAAATATTTTACACACTTGATGCATATCCTACAAAATACATGGTAATATACTGTATTTTCTTTGCTTAGACAGACTGGTATGCCTCAGTTACAGAGGTTCTCCCTCAGAAAGACAATGAACAGAATGGTCAAATGAATGTGTTTGAGTGGATTGAGCTAAGAGGCTTCCTAGTAGATGTTCATATGCAGATGAGAGCTGCATCAATGACATCAATGTAGGATGCCGCTATGTGTGTGGAAGCCATCAGGATCTCTCCCTGACTGCATGAATAAGTTGTGTAGGGAAGCAGTTTGTGATGACATCACTATGGGGTAGAGTTGTACCATATAGATGAACAGTTGGCATCATTAAAGCAGTAAGAACTAAAGCAAAAATACGCTTGATTTGATTTCGACTTATTAGGTGACATAAGCAAATGTTTTGTTGAAAATGAACGACAGTCTGTCATAATATTTTGACTGATGATTGCACTGCTTAGATGGGAGGTGTTGACTTGCGGGCACAGAGCAACACACGTTGCATTGTAGCAGTTTACACTGGCAAATCCAGTTTCTATTGACCACATGAATGCTTGCATGATTGAGACATGGATTATCCCTTGTGTACAGTGAACAGTGAGGCCTGACCAGAAGATCAATAGAATAATGAAATAAAGAAGCAGGGTATCCGCCTGTGCACTGCGAGCGAATGTGGGGCTCGGGAACCTCTCCGGATGTCGGCCTAATCCTAATCCGGTTTAAGGACCCTCAGGAAACACAACGTCCAGTCGGGCCTCTGGAGGTTGGGAGGAATTAGAGCATAGGCATGAGAGAAAGCATGTGAGGGATGCCATTGTTACTGTATGGCACGAGAACTTAAACTGCTTACAACAATCTCTTCTTATTCACTGCTAAATATTAGACTATACTATTAGAAGGTAAAGCCCAGTAATTCACTGTACATTGTTCTCTCATGTGTATAACCTATCAAAGAGAAATGATCCAATGAAATTTCTTCAACATGAATAAAATACATTACGTCAACACAATTCTGTCTTACTGTTTACTTAGCTATGGCAGTAATCTAATTAGATTGTTGATCTAATTCAATTATAAATGTGGAAATCAAATAAATTCACTGCATGACTTGTTTTCGAGTATTTCCATTGATTTATACAATAACTTACTTTCAAAAAAGTGAAATGCAAGCCTAATTCATGTTCTTCGATCTTTCCAACTGTCCCAGATGTTCTCATTCTCTCTCACACGAACCTCTTTATCAATCTTAAAGGTCAGCAGCATAGATTCCCAGCCTTGGTTAATTCCAGGACGTAACTTTAATTGTTGATTGAAACTGGTTTGTGTGTGTGTTTGCGTCTCCAGTTACAAAGCGAAAAGGTTAAGCTGAAGAATTATTCTCCGCTCACAGAGCCGGAGCCAGTGGCCTTTCTGAACCAGACGCGTAGCCGAGCGATGGGGCTACAGCGAACAGTCATGAGCTCATTCCAATTAGACTAGCAGAGAAAAGGCCCTCTCTTAATGTTGAAGCGCTCACTCTCGGGCCAAGGCTGACTAATGCCTCTCATTTGGCAACCCATCCGACCTTTCAGACAAATCTCAGGGCTCTCTCGCTCAGATCTTGGCAAACAAGAGAGTACAAACTGTCAGTGTTTCTCTCCAGATCAAGATAGCGCTTGGGCTGAGTTTCGAGCGAGTTGCATGGCTCTTTGGCTTGTGTGATTCACCAATTCACACAGTGGCCAACTGCATTCAGTATCAGATATCAAGCAGCGGCATGTAATTAAAAAGCAGTCAAAGAGAAGATGCTCCTTAACACTGCTGGATGGAGAACAAGGAATCACTTGATGTTAATCACCATGCTGAAACAACCATTGAACCTGGGTCCATACGTGTTTATTAGTTGTGTTGAAGAGCCGTAGTTAAAAGGGACTAATGAATAATGCTGCATTAATACTTCCATGTTCCTCATTTATATGTAGACAATCACAATTGGATCAAAACAGCTGATTAACCGTAGTCAATGGTGTGTGACATACTGCCATACAGCCTTCTCATAGGAAGCCTCGTGCACACTCTTCCAAAGTTACAAAGCACTAGAACTACGTAGCAGGCGTTCCAGACTCAGGGTGACTCCATTATATTATATTATAAATTAGCGTACCATCAAAACGATTTTGTAGCTGTTATTTTAGAGGCAAACTGTTACATAATGCTGATTCAAAGTAAATGGAAATTACCAGTGGTGGACAGTAACTCAGTAAATGTACTTAGCTGCTGTACTTCAGCAGTTTTTTTGTATCTGTACGGAAGTATTTCCATTTTGGGTGACTTCTTTTTACTTTAACTTCGCTACATTTCAAACTCAAATATCATACTGTTTATTCCAATACATTACATGAAAGCAAATTGCTCCTTAATGTGCATAAAATGTAACATGTCAAACCTAATAAAGTGTGAAGTGAACCCACCAATCAGAGCACAGCACACGCTTTGTTTTAAGCTTGTTTTGACCTGTTGGACAGAGCTTGGTTCTACCTAATGAAAATTGTTCTCCTTCAGTGTTTTGTGCTTATGCTAATGTTAATAGACATTAGTGTCAGACTAATTACTGACTAATGACCTATTAAAAGATTGCTGGACTGAGAGTGACACTAGAGTCTACACCTGATTACACCTAACATGAGTTGATTAAGGCAGAGTCTGTTGCAGAAATGATAACAGAACATTAGAGTCATAATAAATCATGCTACTTCTACTTTCCATACTGAAGTACATTTGAAGCCAAATACTTTTGTACTTTCACTCAAATGGAGTTCTAAAGGGAGGAACTTCCACTTTTATTTCCACTTTTACTTTGGGAATCTCTACTTTAACTCAAGTACATGGTTTGTGTACTTCGCCCACCGCTGAAAATTACGTACTTAATGTAAGTTAACGTAATTTTGCACCACCTTTATTGGTCCTCTCGAAATGTACATGTAATATAAAGGCAGCTGGCATTTTCAAAAGGTATTAAAAAATCATTCTAATAAAACCTTCCTTACCCCTAAATAAACACACATGCTGATGTGTTGTTTCCAGCTATTATCACTCATTCAGCCTTAACATACGCCCCGTTTTATCTCGGACAGAATCTGTTGAAGATAAGATCGCTTGTAGTCCACTGAGGACCGTGGAACTATATGTGTATAGGCCAAATACCTGGACGTGTTCTGATCCTGCTGCTCTCCATGTCTAAACTTTCCTGGCACTCACATTTACATTTACACACACTTGCACGCATGCATTTTGAGTGCCATCCAAATTCTAATATGTTTCATCATGTTATTTGTTTTTTTTTGATAAGCAAAATGTTGCAGCCTCATGTTTGCTAAGCTATCTGGTTCTGGTGTGCTTGAGTTTTAGGTGTGGAAACTGTGTTTCTGATTTCTTGACTTTGAGTTATTACACAGCTCTTTCCACAGATTAGGGAATTTCTGTAAGTTAAAGAAAGGGTCAAGAGTACTGACTTCATCATTCAGTTACAACCAGCCTTACTATTTCAGAATAGTAAGAAACATCCATATATCTATATTCACCCTAATCTGCTGCATCTGCAACACATGCACAATTATCACCAACTGCAGTTTGTTCTATACACACCACTTTATGATCATTTCAGTCATTTTCTGGTCAGTAAAATAAAGAGAAACACACTGAATTTATTGTTTATCATCAAGTGGTATACATAGAAAAGGCATGTGTAGTGTTTTGTTGGAGATCATGCCTGACATCATTTAAACAAAATGAGTTCGGCAGGCTAGTACGCAACACACTACACCACGTTTCTTACTAACAGGAAGTGACGAAGCCTACGTCATACCAAGTCGGTCTCTGAAGGCTGCTTCTGTTTGATTACAAAGCGCAAACAAATAAACACATTATTATCTAGAATCATTTCTACAGGCTGCTTTTACAGAGCTGGGTTAAACTCACATTTATACACTATTTCTTCCACCAGCGCACCCGCCGTCGCATCACCGTCCGCCATTTTTTTCAGAGATTTCCAGACGTGACAAAAGCTCTTCCTTTCCGTTTCCCGTTGCATTGTGGCACAATAGTGTCGAAACGTTACCACATTTAAAAGTTCTAAGTGTGTATTGTGTATACTCAAAAACTAGTTAGTGTTAGTATTAAGTGAGCAACTGGGACTCGTACAGCAACTACATGCTCTTGAGTAATCAGCTAATGGGACACTCCGGGTCTACATAAGCAGCCCTGTCGCCCTCTCGCGGTCGCTGTGTTAATTGCTGCGCGTGGTTTTCCGCGGTCTGTTTCCGCACATGCGCAGAATGAGAAATCCGAGAGAAATCGGAGCGTGGGTTTACATGCGCGGAGAAGCCGGATTACTGAGCTAAACTCCAGCTCTTTATCGGATTTATAGACCTTAATCCGATATAGGGAATCGGAGTATTCTGTTTACATGACCACTGGAATAATCAGATAACTGCAGAAATCCGGTTATGATCGGATTATTGAGTGTATCTTTAACGTCCCGAGTGATGTAACTGTCTAAGCACTGGCCTGATGTTGAAGTAGTGTGAGTTCCATTCCCGGTGACGCCACTGACATCTGTGGCGGAGAGAGCATAATTGGCCTCCGTCTCTCTCCCTCCCCATACCCCGGTGTAATGCTAACCAACGCTGATGTAAGAGAAAAGGCATTTAGCGTTCTCGTTCTGTTGTCCTAAACTGTCCAGTGACATTGCTTTAATGGCAACTGGAAGAGATGTGATGGTGCCTCATGTGTCTCAGAGGAAATTTGTGTCTTCACCCTCCCAGCCAGGCAGTGATGTGTGATGAGGAGACCTAGCAGGCAAGTGGATCTGAGTTTGATAGAATAAAAATCAGGTAAAAAAATATCTGTCCTGTAAAATATGCTGGAAAGGTCAGTAATGAGTTATTTACTCCCTTACATGTGCTGATTATGATGTGCTGTGTTTTCAGTTGATATATACAGTAGCCTATATTTGTGAGGACTGTGCGGGAGAGTGAGGCACTACCTAATACATTTTGGTTTTTTGACTAATTAATTATAAAATTATTAATTATTAATTATAAAAGTATTTGAGCAAAATGTATCATAGTTAATATACATGTTAGCTATGAATATAAACAAAAACTTTCCAGAACTTTCATGAAAAATATCAGCCAAAAGTGAAGTGTGTGCAAAGGTTAGAACTAGGGCTGAAAGATGAATAGATTTGATATGGAAATCAGATTTTAAAAGAGTGCAATATTCAAACTGCAAGAGCTGCAACTTTAATCATACTATATTATCAATAGTCAATATAGTCTGTGTAGGTTTTATAAAGACTGTGTATTATATGGGGAACTTTAACATAATATCAGAGCCTGTAATCTTCCTGTAGATGAGTTAAACCAGTCAGAGGCAGCCAAACAACTATTTGCAGTGTCATCACAACCACAGCTAACTGAGAAAGAAGACACTCTTACTGACCAAATAACAGACCTGGACTTCAGTTCCCAGAAAATAACTGCAGTTTAAATCGCAGTCACAATACTGATCAGAAAAATCACGTTAGATATCATTATCGTTAGATAATCTTCAGCCCTAGTTAGAACACAGGTGGGATTGTTTGTAGCTAGTTATAACACTCACTGTTAAGTATGATAAACCGATGTGAACACAGTAAAATATATAGTTTGAACTGAGAAAGGAGAGTGATTAAAATGTACAGTCATGTAAGTTTGGCTACATCTGGGGCATTCAATCTCAAAACACTGGGTACAGTTTCCGGTTTAAACAGCAAGTTTTGCCGAATCGGTGCCAAACGGTAAGATACTTGCTTTAAGGTACAGTTTAAGGTACTTGTGTTTGAAGGGCATGTCAGCGGTGTCACCCAATCACCAGTGATGTGTATATAGACCCTGCTGTATTAAAGGCAGTGCACACAATTGATTCTAATAAGGTACTCTCCAAATGTGGCCACTGCAGCTTGGCGTATGCAACAATTGGATGTTGTAAAACATGTTTGTTATATTTCAAGTTCTTTTAATCAGAAAAGGATGCCAAGAATGGCCTTCTCAACGGCCATAGTTGCAACATTGTGTAACTAACATTTTGTTTTGTCAGTAGTGAACGCAGCCCTGGCCAAATGAGATGTTTGCTGATTTTCTTAGCGAAGATAAGCTCAGGCATGAATTATGTGACTTATACTAACAAATGAGTAATCAAAAAACATATAATTACTGTTAGGATTACATAATGAAACCATACTGTTACGGTATAAGCAGTCTTTAGGGTGACTCTGATTGCTGGTTATGGGAACATGAGACAACTATTAACTGTATTTTCTACTTAAAAGCTGTTTAAAATAAAATAAAATATCATTCTTTCATTTTACTCCACGTTTGAGTTTGTGACCCACTCCTCTCCACTCAGTTACATGTAATTACTCTTTGGTGACATCATCTGTCCTGTTTTGTCTGACCTTTAAGCTTCAGCATTTTATTTTAGACCATAAATCCATCAGAAAGTAACGGTACTTCGGAATGCTTCCCATGCTGATAGACGCTGGATGTATCAGTATAGTTCCTTACGTCAGTACATCTGTGTTTTTTGACACCTCAAAAAGTTGTTTTTAGGAAAAGTGCTTTTACTTTCACTCAAATCTTCTCTTTTGTTTTACTTCTCTGAAGTGAATTAATACCTGACGAGGTTCAGCTACTCCACACTCCTGTGCTGAAGAGTCATGTTCGCAGTTGGCTATGAGATATAACTACTGTACATACACAGCCCTCTCTGTTTCTGTGTTTGTGGGGGGGTGCATGTGTATGTCTCTGTCTGTTTCATCACTTTGCTGATATTAGAGTCAGAGACAGAGAGAGAGAGAGAGTAGATGTTCATCAATTATTCACGTGGAGTAACTGGAGGCCACATGCAGGCCGAGGTCTCTGTGTGAATAGTCTAGTCTGAATAATGCATGCAGAAGAGAGAGAGGGTCCTGGACATCATGACTCACTGACAAAGAAACCAGTGAGTAAACGTAACCCTCGGTAATAATGTTATTCTTTGTCTCCTTTGAGAGAGGAAGAGAGGGGCAGAGGGTAAAATGATAACTGCACTTCACCCTTTCTGTGAGCACATGTAGAGTTGTTTGACTCCAGTTAGTTCTCTTTAGTAAACCTCATTACCATCAACACGTCCACACTAACTGCATCCGTCTCTGTTTACTCTGTATACTATGAGTATATAGCACATTCAGTACTTCACTGGATGGTAAGCGAATGAGCTGACCTCTGAATCTCTCTGTTATCTTGTATATGGTGTCTGTCAAAGAACTCTGTTACATGTACACAGCAAAGCCACATGCAAACTCCAGAAATCTGAAAGTAGAAGAAGGTAATTGAGCCAATAGTATTTCATCTGTCAGCACAAAGGGGACGACTCAGGCACAGGAAGCACGCAAGGACACACAATAGACAATAGACAGTTGGTCGTTACTACAACTCCAGACTGCAAGCACCTAAAGTGTGACAGGAGCTGATGATGAGCCAAACCACAGGTGGTTTTTCAACATTTCTAAATAATTAAACCGTTAACATGCACACAAAGTCATTCAGAGTGCATAGGTTGGGCCTAGCTTGTGTACTGAAGAGATACTTACTGACTCCAATTTCTTCAGGGTGGTGATGATAAACCAAGGGATGCATTTCCTACAACACAAATACTGTAAATTCTATCCAGTAAACCTGCACATGTCTTCTGAGCTTTTTCTATGTGACACGGATTATGATGAAATAGTAAATCCAGGAAAAATGAATACATTTAAAAACGTTTTAGGTCGACAAATCTCAAAGGTTTTTCCAAATATCAGGCAATGCCTTCGTAACCATTTAAACAACCATTTCATTCAGAACTATTCAAAAACATTTTAAGTCTTTTACTTACTGATGATTTCATTACTCAGAAATCTGGCTAAATGTCAGGGACAAAGAACTGGGTTTGACGTGCCCAGAGCTAAAAGCCAAAGGAGGTTTATTTGACACGTTGATAGTCAAACACAACAGCAAAATCAAGGCAATCATAACAAAAGGGGTAATGCAGGGTCGAAGACAGTGAGACAGGCGGAGGTCGATAACCAGGAAGTCAAAACAATCAAGCAAACAGATCAAAAGGGGAAGAGCAAAAGAGAGTAAGTCGAAGACAAAGGTGGTCAAAACCAGAGATACAAGCAAAAGGCAAGAGAGAAACGCTTAGAGTTGCAAACAGAGGTTTGGCAAAACTTTGCAGTGAGTGTGTGTGAGTGTCTGCTTAAATGCAGACTGGTGATTGATGACATCTGTGCTAGAACTCGGGAGATCTAGAGCGGGAATGATTGGGAGACTGGGGACATGTGGGTGTGACGTCATCGGGTAGTGCACTCTGGGAAATGGAGTCCGGGAGATCGGCGGTGTCAGGGAGACCCGAGGGCGTGACACTAAACAAGGCAAGTGTGACTTCATTCAGCCTCTGACATAATACACCATGACGTCACAATGTCTACCAATACTATATTCACAAGTGCAAATTTTTAACACCACTCCCCAAGTGTGATCTCTTCTGATTGGACTTTGCCTCACTATTAAAGACTCTTTTTAAAGACTATTAAACAACAAGAAGTGCCTAAAAATGATTCGAATTTATGATAATATTTTTGGTTCCTCATGACTTTTTTTGTTTAGTCTTCTTAATTTTATTTCAGCTATATTACAGAATGTAACCCTGTCATCACTGTTTTCTGTCTTGTTCTCTGGAACTTCAAACAATAATTAAATTTAAAAAAATAATTAAATCAAATTTATTTCATTTTTTGTTTTATTGCAGAGCACCGTGCTTTGTTCTGCTTAGCTCTGGCTTTGTTGATAACTTCTTGGTCATATGGTATATCATCACTGTTATAAGAAAACCTCTGAAATGATAACTAAAAAAAAAAGAAAATCACTTTTTAACTTTATTGCATTAATGAAGATTTTATTCCAAAAATTGTGAGAGCCATATTCATCGTTTGCACAGTGTAAAGTGCAGCTGGTGGAAAAAACATGTATCCCCAAAATGGTCACCCTTTAATGCAAATGTGAGTATATGTAAGGAGATTATATTCCAAGTGATGGTAAAACATTTCTGCTGGTCTATTTATTTATGAAATGTTGAAATGAATCGTTATGCAACAGTGTAATGTGCAGCTGCTGTATCCAAAGATTAGACAGCAGTTAGTTTGGACAGTGATCTGTGTAGCTTTAAAGGGAGCTCATTATGCTTTTCTGGTTTTTCCCTTTTTTGTGCGTTACATATGGTTTTTTGTGCATTATATAGTTAGAAAGGCCAAAGTACACAATAGAGAGAATAAGTGTGTTAATAGCTCTCTCCCACAGAAACTACTTTTCTTAGCTGCCTAAAATGCCTTGTTGAAATTCCAGTTTTATCTCTGTTACGTGATGACATCATCTCATAACACAATGTTTGTTGCCCACCTACCAGCAAGCCTGGCTCACCTTCAAAGTAAACGCTTGCAGAGTTGCATCAGGTCTACTAACTTGTTCTATCTGACTTTCAGGGTCAGACTCCGTTGTAAGAATAGCCACAGCAGTGTGGGAGGGCGGGTTGTAGCAGGATGCTGCTTTGGCGGTTGACCACTCAGAACAGCGCGGGGAAGCTGACCAATCAGGGGCATCATCGGGAGGCGAGGCTTAAAGACATAGGAGCTCTAACAGAGCGTTTCAGACAGATGATGAATACAGATGTACAGTAGGAGAAAAATAATGTGTTTTGGGAAAATTGAAGCTAGTTGACCCCAAAAACAAAAATATGGACATTGAAAATAGGTCTCCTGTCAGCTTTTTAAGAGCTTAATCATTCGGTCTCAGAGTCGATCAGGTGTGATCCTGCTTTGCTATGAAATCCTGCTCTCCCATTTTCCCTCAGAGGATAAGACACACTTTTACTACATCAAACATTTAATCCAAAAAAGACAAAAAAAACAGATTTGTTAAGAAATCAGTATTTTTATAATTGCTACATGCTACAGTTCCTATAACCCTGTCTTCTGTTCCCACGCCTCCTCCCGCCATTAAGGGAAAAGATGTGACCTACTACTGAACACAGTCATTTCTGTATGTCTTAGTTAAAACTGATCCATGTGCACGCAGTTTAGCTGGGCCTTGACCTTCTCAGCGCTGAGCTTCAGTAGGCACTGGGAGATCGTGAGAGATTCATTACCAGCGTAGGGAAATAGCTTTCTCACATGTGCACACAGAACAGTGCAGAGAGTCACGTGAGTGCCTTATATAACAGTAAAGGATTCAATTTAAAACCACTACTATTCACAGTTTGTGGTCAGGGAACCACTGGAGCTTTCTGTGGTCTGACTGTTTCAAAAAGTCATATAGGTTTCACTCTTACAGCCATGTACTGGATCATGTCCATTAAGGAACATTTGTCTTTGGTGAAACAGAGAATTCCTCCCATTCTCTCCTTCACTCTCCCCCTCTCTCTCTCCTTCTGCTCACTGAGAGAACATTTCTCCATTTTGTTCTGTTTTTCAGCAGTGTAATTTAGGTATGAATTCAGTGAAGCAGTACTGAAGACCTCACTACTGGTGAACTGAAGAAGTTCTGGGAATTCACTACTCAAGTAGTAATTGAGGCAGTACTGCAAAATTCACTCATTTCCATGTCGTGTAGGAGCGGGCGGTTAACCAGTCCATGTGTATGAGAGTGGGACAATATATACAAGCAGAAAAATCTGTCAAATTAAAAAATGGGCTATGAAAACCACTAACATAGTAAGTTAATAATTAGCATGCATGTTTAACATAAAGGGGAAAACAGCTACATAATCAAAAAGTAATGAACATGTTCTAAAATGTTGCGAAGAAACCAATAACACGAACATCACATGAATTACAGCACTGTGCTACAGAAATGGTAAAGCCTTTAGACAGTCAGTCGGCCTCGGCTGTGGAAAGAAGAAAGCCATGGCACAATTAAGCCATGGCTAAAAGCATGTCTGACACGTGCCAGTCGTTTTCAGTCCTGATTATTTCAGGAGAAAAGAATTCAGTCATTTATTTGATGTCATTTAGCCCTGTATGGGACTGCAGGTGGGATTGAAACGTTAATGTTGAGGACGGGGCAAATGTTGCCGATTGGGAGTGGAATGAATTGTAGGGAAAGTTGACAGAAGCGGGATTAAAATATTAGTTCCACAGACTGCTACTGGAAAGCTCACTACTAAACTGTTGAAGTAGTTCTCCATTAATCCAGTACTAGAGAACCAGTAGAGAACCTGCAGCTGACAAACTACATAAAGACAGGCCTAGTTACAGATATACCACAGTAACCCCAGCACACACACACTGGCCTCTTTCACAACAGATCCTCCTTTCTCTCGTTTTCTCTCTTTCTCTTGCTAGGCCGTATGTCTGTCTCTATCTTTCATGTGTTTAATATTTCTTTCTGGTTACAGAAAACACAATCAGCACCATCCTCTGTTATGTTACTTGGGTTGTCAGAGTACAGATGTCTCTCTCTCTCTACCTCTCTCTCTCTTTCTCTCCCTCCCTCTGTGCTCCTTCATTCCTTTCTGTTTAAATCTCTTCTTTCTTTTCCCCAGTGCTCTATCCATTCTTCTTTCTGCTCACATAGTAAAGAGAAGAAGGAATGCAGGGCTTTCAGAGAAGGCCTGCGTAGAGTATGCTGTCTGTCTTCGAGGGGGCGTTAAAATGAATCTCGCAATGCACAGAGCTATTAAATAATTCATTCGTTTGTCATCTTTGTTCTTTATTCAGGATTTCCCAGTGCTCTGTGTTTCTACTCCTTCAGGACACTTAGTAATTATGCAGCTGGAACTTTTTTTCTTTAGACGTTTTTGCAGTTGCTTTAGACAGCATGGAGAAATGCACCTGCAGCTAATGCAACACTCCAGTGCGAATGAGCATGTTATTCAATTTCAGTAAAACGTGTGGGAGTTCTGTAAACTATTGCCATAATGCCTTTGCTGAATCACGCCGCTGTCTCAGTCTGATGTATTTCTAATTACTAGTCTCTAGGATTTTAATGATAGACATTGGCTGCATCTTCTTTACTTTGTATTTACTTTGCCTTATGGCACATTACTTAATCTTCTTAGTCATAACACCATGTGCAGCCAGTTTCACTTCTTACATAAATGCCAGTAAATTCACTGAGATTGTGGGATGAATGAACACTCCCAATAATTTCTGCTCAACACATCTGGACTTTTGTATTGTGGTTGCTTTTGGTTGTTAACTGTTACCAAACACGAATCTTTAAATGTCTGTTTGAATCTTCTTGCTCATCATTGTGCTTTTCTTTCTCAACCATCAGCCTGATATTAGAACGATTGTGAGCCACAAAGGAAAAAACGTGAGTTTAAATATGATGGGTCAGGTGGTACAAGGAAAGCTGAAATGAAGGTGTTCTATTTTGTACAGTGTACTCTGAAAAAGAGGGCTAAGTTTTAAAGTCAGCCTGGAATTAGAAGTTTTTGATAATTCATGTCCCTGGTCATGTTATGATATTAAGGATTATTCATCATATTGTGGCATTTACCAGAGACCACGCTGCCTCTGAGGAGCTTGGGAGTTGTGGCCATGGACCACGGGAGGTGCTGTCTGTAAAAAGGGACATTCATGTTGTTTATATTGTTGTCTGTTTGTTTAATGGTGTATATGTATTTGTGGCTTGTTTTGTGCTGGGTTGTGTTGGAGCATATAGATCACTACCCATAGGTGTTTCTTGTGTCTCCTTCTCCACCAAGGCACTGCAGTGTTGTGGTGTTGGCATAGAGTAAGACACATGAAATACAGAGCTTTAAACTAATGCTGTGTTATTAAACACAGCAGTGGGAAAAAACTGTCACCAGTGCTGGCTGACACAGGTGAGAGGTCCTGAATTCCTTCTCAGAACTGACCTATTTTGACCAATCAGTGGTAAATGTGTCTGAAAACACCTCTATAATGATGATGTCATTTGAATTTTTAGATCTGTTATTTAGAATTGAAATGCCTCCTGAAGCTACCTGTATAATTAACATTACTAACCCCACTGTCTGCCTCTGTCGGCCTCTTTCTCATGTGCAAAATCTGTTGACCATCATGTTGTTTGTGTAAATCACTGTCATCCTTTGTCATCCACTTTTTTCTGCTGAAAGACTCAAATAATACATAATCTCTGTGGAACCGTCTTTACTGCATTGTGATCTCTCTGACCTGTGAAACCAATTGGACAGAGTAATTGTATGTGGGCTGTGTACTCATTAAAAAGCGGGTTATGTACTATAACGGGCTTGGACAGTTTTGATGAGTCTGAAAAACAAAGGAAGGTTTAATCATTCAGCCCACACTTGAGTACAGTCTAGATAACTGAACAGGGAACTCTGAAAAAACTGTGGCGTTGTAGTGCTGTGGTGTACCAGCTCATTGCAAAACATTGCATTACATATATCAGTATTCAGTTGGCTTACTAAAACCGGTTGGGCTTTTATGTTTTCTTCTTCTTCTCCTCCTCCTTCTTCTTCTTGTACTACCAAATTTTCATGTTACTGATCATTATTAGACTGTAACTATCAAAATAAAGGCAACAAACTGCACATGTTTGCTTTTCACATGTTCATCCATGTTTTCTGGTTGTAACATGGGGTAACTTGTAACATAGAGAAGATATAGAAATATGTAACGTAGAAAGGGATGGTTATCACTTCAGTACACATCCACCACCTTTCTGGGTAGACAGGAGAGGTTTGAAGACTTGTGTGCAGCAGTGACATGTTTATGTACCAAAATCTGACTTTGAGGTAATAAGGTCAAATTTCAGCTGATAGCTTGGTTAGGATTACAAGCTTGGTCAGTACTCACGTTAAAGGGGAATTCCACCAATCGTCCCACCAATATTTTGACCTAAACGATATACCCGTACTAGTAATGCTCTTTAGGTAACACTGCTATTCTTTCTTTTATCCCTCCATCTTTTAAATATCAGCAGTGTCAGCAAACATGGTAGAAAGGTTTATGTATAATTTTGTTCCCCTGTTGGGGAAAAAAAACATAACTAATACTCATTATCCAACAGAATAGTTGCACCCAAGGAAGTGTCAGATGGCAATGCTATTGGGAAGGAAAGTAAAGGTTACCAGAAAGAATAAATAATGCTAAATTTAGACTGATATGGGCAATATTTATTGAGCTACACATACAGAAGTAGTGTCTCTCAGTATGGCGTCAGACCACCATGTTTGCTAATGCAGGAGGCCAGAGTTATAGATAGTTCCAAATGGTGTCCTGTGATAATCCATCCCATGCAGCTTGAATATTCTCACACAGTTTTTCTCACACAATATTTCTCACACAGAAATTGTGGTAGGGGTGCAGGTGGAGTGACACCAGGCCTTCTGGACATGTGACAACAAACTGTTCATCTTGGTGCTGATCATGGTGCCTCCACACAAGGATTCGTTGGTCGTCTCCATCAGGACTCGTCACAGCGGCGCTAACAGCGTGCTATGGTAGTATCCTTACGGCCGATATGGTGCCCAATACAATGATAAGACCATCCTGCTTGTCAGAGCCCCCTCTTAGACTTTTCCAACTGCTCAGATTGCTTTCCAAGTCTTCTCTGAGGCACACTTCACTTGCAGAGGGGGCTACCAACACAACAGCACAAGTCAGAATGGAAAGCATCGACCTTAAATAGTCAGTCACCTACAGAGAAAAGTTGAGTCCTTGCTCACTTCACGTGTGCAGCCGAGCATGAACCTTGAATCATGGGCATATCTCATGATGTCAGACCTACCCACCAAGTTTCATTCATGTTAATTGATTTTCGATGCTGAGTGTGCATTTCTTACTGACAGCACCATGTAGTTTACCGCACTGTTATTTCTTTAATCTATTTCCCATAGTAACCCAGAAGTTACTGTTAAAACTGGCTAGAAACATTTTGCTGTAATGTTTTTACTACATTAAAATGAATCACAACTGTTGAAACAACACCATGTATCTCCAAAATGATAACTTTATAGGAGAAGGAAAAGCGTAGATTAATATAAGTCAATGTTACCGGACTTTCAGATATTCCTTTGGGTCCATTCATCATGAAATTTACTCTCAGTGTAAAGTGCAACAGGTTCTTTGAAATTTTTTAAAACATGAAAATGACAGTAGTAGAGAGACAAGGTTTTGTTCTGACAGTGGTGATATACAGGTGTGTTTTGGTCCTCTAAGAGTGTGTGTGATACGATACAGTGATCTGTGGTCCCCAGACAAATGCAACAGGTGCTTGTCTGTCTCTGCTCTCAGCTAATGAACAGATCCTTTCACTAGCCCGTGACCCTGCTTAGCACACAATAGACAGCTTCAAAGGAGCATCACTGTTATTAGGAACTAGAACAGAAAAACAAGAACAGGACCTTCCCCTGTACTCCTGTGTGGTTGATGCCTTTCTGTATGTTGCTTTGTTTACTGTATTTCTGCCAGTGTTGATTTTTTTTTCAGTTTAATAATGCAATAAATAGCAGTGATGCTGTTAATGTACTTGACAGTGTGAATAAACATATGCATAATTTATTGCAGAAAAGGAAAAAAGTACACTGAAAAACAAAATAGTGTTGTGAAGGGATATAGATTCTTTCCTGTAAATCGTTTTAATCTAGAATATTTCTCTTAAGAATGGTTTCTAACATCTAGGAAAATTAGCTCTTTGGCTTTTATGTCTCTGTGAGTCCTGTGATGTGTTCCTTGTGAAGGATACTGTGACATGAGATAAAGACTTGTTTATGTCTGTCTCCAGTCTGTCCTACTGGACACGGCAATGCCCTGTGGTACAGGAATCGGAACTGGGGTTTTCCATCATTGTATAACGGGGGAAAAGGTGACCTTTCAGAGACCTTTACGACCTTGGGTCTGACTGAGAGGGACTCTCACTGACATCATTAAGAGGGGCACTATCTTTGTTGGATGAATCTCACCAATGACCCTGTGCTTAGTTTAGTTCTACTCTGCGTTATAGTAGTTTAGTGATGAATCAGCACTTGTACAGTCATCGTCCAAGGTATAGTTGCACAAATAGTCGCACCTATAGTGAGTAAGAATCATCTGACAGGAATGAAACTTAGTGGGTAGGTTTGAGATTGTGAGACATGAGAATGATTCAAGTTTCATGCTCGGCTGCACATGTGACGTAAGCAAGGACAAGCCTTATCACTGTGCTCCACCTCCACCCCTACTGCAAAATCTGCAAGAACTGTGTGAGAATATTCAAGCTGCATGGGATGGATTATCACAGGACACCATTAGGAACCTCTACAACTCCATGCCGAGACGTCTGGCAAGCTGCATTACCAAACATGGTGGCCCGGCTGAGAGACACTACTTCTGTATGTGTAGCTCAATAAATATTGCCCATATCAGTCTAAATTTATCATCATTTATTGTTCCTGGTAACCTTTATCTTCCTTCCCAATAGCATTACTGTCCATGAAGATGGTATGTTCCATTCTGAATCACTCCATGACAGTCCAGCACGACACAATTGCAGTCTTTGGTGACGTTGATGTGGTGTTAAGGGCAGTCATTGTAACGGTCTACGTGCATTTAGTCCTGTTGTCATGCAGCCATCTGCCAAAGGTGCAGACACTAACAGAACGACTCATGGAGGGCATCACTGCTCACTGAATGTCCGCAATTGTGGCTGTTGGGTCAGTCAGGTACAGCTACAAGATCCGTCCTTGCTTATATCACATGCGTGGCTGAGCGTGAAACTTGAATTATTCTCATGTCTTACAATGTTAAACCCACCCACCAAATTTCATTCCTGTCTGTTGATTTCTTCTGGTTACAACTATGTTTTTGACAATAAGTGTACTTATATTACTTAAGGATCTCCAACCCACATACAACATATACAGTGAAAACACAAATGGGAAGGATATTATTATAATGTATGTATAGTTTTTTTTTAAGCTTTAGCACCATATTCCAGAACTAGAAGTCTAAAGATCACAAATCCTTGCCACATCTGTTTCTCATAGCTTATGATGCCAAATGGAATCGTAATCAAGCCTCTCCCTTAGCTATGAAATGAGGCTTGGAGGAACAACTTTATTTACAGTGTCCAACAGCTGTATTTCATCTCTGCAGTCACTGGGGGCAGATCCAGCGCTCCAGGCATGGTACTTTAGCTTTATAGCTTCTGAACAAACTGTTGTGACCAGCTTTCTGTCTGCGCCTCTAATTTGAAAGAGATAATTGTACATCTGCTATGGAGAAATGAAAGTGACCTGAAGTTATTTACTGGCTTGAGTGACAGATGTGCATTGTATTAGCTATTTAACTGCTGAAGCACAGATTAGTCTGGGTACCAAACTGTCTGCACCAGGACTAGAATATGAATAGCAAAATAACAGAAGCATATATCTCTGAAATGGTCATTCATAGCAGAGAAATGCTTTACATTTTAATATCCGCTAATGTAAGTAGACTTTATTCAAAGTCGTTTTGGACTTCTCTGTTGGTCAATTGCTCAAAAAGTGTTCACACTATGCAAAGAGCAGCTGGTATTGGAGCAAAACATGGCGTCAAAAGGTCTGGAGATGACAGTGATGATATGTTTGGTTATATTCATTTTAAAGGGACAATATGAAAAATGTAACTATTACTTCAAAGTGGGAGAAACTGTTTGTGCAAGTACAGCTGCGTTGGGCTGGATTCTTGGAGTTTTAGCTACCTGATGTTGTAGATATCTTATCTCAGTTTGGCTGAAAGGGTAAAGAACCGTCTCTGGCATCCATTTCGTGCTGAATAGTAAGATTTGATAACTGAGCTAAGAGTTACACTAATGCCAGCCTTAATGCTAGATCGTATTATAGTGACCCGTTACTGGCTGGCACTGACCTCTAGAACCTTGTCCATGCCATAGCCACACCAGGCAGATAATGGGATGCCAGTGCCCTCTGAAAAAGGACTAAATGTTGTTGTTTATGTTGTTCGTTTTTAGTTTAATATTGTTTTTTTAGATGTTGAGGGGGTTGTTTCACTGGCAGCGTGAAGCCTGTGGTTAGTGGTTGCCTGACATTTTTGTGATACTGGACGATATATTGAGTTGTTTGTACGTGCATATTGTTTTGTTGAAAAGGCTGAACAAAATATTGCCCCAACCTTAAAATGCAGAGCTACGTCTGTGCAACTCAGAATGAGCCATTAACATTTTGATGTTTGAAAATGTACATGTAAGAGTGTTGAGCTTTCTGTTCTTGGCCCCATACTCCCATTGTTGCAGCTTTGGTCTGTGGATGTAGTTTTCTTTTACTTCATCTGCCAACCTTGAATCACCATCCTCGCAGTCTCCATTCCTCCCCACACAAAGACGTCTTTATCTCTCTTAGTTTACAGACCTCTGATTTGTGTGGTAGAGAATTTGGGTGCAGCCACAACAATGTTGCTGACAGTGTGAATATTATTTGGCCTGATGAATAATGTAGGAGTTAATAATGTGGGGATAGCTGGAACATAAATAAGGAATTTTCAGGACACACATGGTTTCTTTGTAAGAAGTAATGTTCTCTGTTCTTTCTGCCATACTGTTGCTATGCTAGCTGTAGCTGCTAAGAGAGCTGCTCTCTCTCTCTCTCTCATTTCAACCATGCTATAAAGACAGTAATATACACCTTTGTACCATAAAAAATTTCGCTGGGTGTTTTTCTCTTCTGCCTTGCGTGTCATTTGTATTAGCGGTGAGATTTTGGGATTAAAGGCAGAGCAATTGCCAGTGAGCTCATTCCTTTACAAAAACACAAATAACAGTTTTATTTACTTTCCCAAACCTCCAGTGAACCACGTTGTTTCTTTTATGTATAATAATAATAATAATAATAATAACAATAAATAAGTGATAAACATGGGAAAAAAGTTTTCTTTTTTAGACTATTTTGTCTTGCAACTCCTTGTATGAGGCTCTCTGCCATGAAAAATTATGTTTTAGGACAAAAAAAAATGTTTTAAGGCATGATCATATTAAAGTGGATAGTCATGGCACATGGTCATGGAAAACAGACCAATATCTATTATAAGCCACCCACGAGCATATACACCACCACATGCACCACCCAAACAAAGTCCAAAGTAAATAGGAGAGAAGATAAAAACTTGATCCATTAACACAATTCAAGATAAGGATCTGCAGCTTACTCTCATATACATTGTCTGAGAGAGAGAGAGAGAGTGTTGACGAGATGTTGAAATAGCGGATGTTATAAAAGCATGGAATGACCCAATTCGTATGCAAATCCAGGCGACAAATATGACTCTGTATCTCTGAAAGTCATGCATGAAGGTTGCATAGGCAAAAATGTCTCACTGACACGTGATGCTTTAACCTCATATCCACAAACCACACATTTCCCTCTTTTCTATAATCTTCAATACTAACACAATCACACTCGTTTCATAGCCATGCCAGGAACCAACTACAAAGACTACATACAATCCATCAGGCTGCTGTTAACACTAAAGCGTTAAAGGGGAACTAGTTTTTTTTTTTTTTTTTTTTTTGAATTTCTGAATAATTCCGTAATGTAAACAGGGTAATTCAGTGTGATTTGATATGAAGTAGAGAAACTCACAGACTCTGATTTCTTTACAGTGGTGGTGAGAGGAACCAGGGGTCGCAAAGTCTGCAAAACAAATATAAACCTTTTATTTACT
This sequence comes from Semaprochilodus insignis, assembly GCA_034552555.1. Classification (NCBI taxonomy): domain Eukaryota; kingdom Metazoa; phylum Chordata; class Actinopteri; order Characiformes; family Prochilodontidae; genus Semaprochilodus; species Semaprochilodus insignis. The sequence goes on from CM067491.1 coordinate 13,608,855, forward strand.
ATTCAAAACCACCAGTATACCTACACACATCTTCTGAGTTAATACACTCATCAACAAAGAATAGTTGCACCCAGAAGAAACCGTGGGATTGCAGTGCTATTAGGAAGGAAGATAAAGGTTACCAGGAACAACAAATGATGATAAATTTATACTGATATGGGCAATATTTATTGAGCTACACATACAGAAGTCGGCGTCGGGACATTGTGTTTGGTAACGCAGCATGCCAGACGTCTCGGCATGGAGTTGTAGAGGTTCCTAATGTGATAATCCATCCCTTGCAGCTTGAATATTCTCACACAGTTCACTGGGGAGGCTGTTTTAATTTACCATGCCCAGCATATACCCCTCCGCTGTTAATGGATTAACATAAATTAATTACGACACTTTTAAATTCGAAACTATCACCAACTGTCATAAAACAGTGTGTCGGACAGACCGTCGTCCAAATAGGGGTGTTTATTTTTTATCCACCCGTATTCCGGGAAAAAACCCGCCCTCCTGTGCTAGGATTGGATAATTTAGCCGTCTGCTCCTGAGCACGAACTACTAGCCAATCATAGCGCAGTGGGGCGGAGCTTGTGAGAAAACGGGTGGGAAACAAATGACGCCTGTGAGCCGCGAACGTGAATGGCAGACAGACGGACGGCAGGACGAGGTCTTCACAGCTTAGTTACGTACAACAAGTAGAAAACATTTCTGGGTGTTTTTGTTTCTCGCTGGAGGAGCTGCTTGGCCGACCTGACCCATGTTTCTGGAGTTCGTGTGTGTGTATTAAGTTGTGTTAACGCCGGAAAGAGACTCTTGAGTGTTTGAAGGTTGCCATCCAAACTCCATGCCTGTTGGTTGAGCTGAGCAGCGCGCAGTTGGTCAGCTTTAATCATTCATACAGCACTGCTGAGAGAGTATGTGAAGTAAGTTGTCAGACTTCTTTTGTTCTTGTTTGCAGACGTTTCAGGATGTCCTTTTTATAAGCCTTGTGGGTTTAGGATTAAATGTAGAGCAGCTGCCAGTGAGCTCATTCAGCACTGTGTCGAGAGTTGGTTTAGAGGATAAACCACGCGTGTGGCCTAATGAGAATATCAGCGGGCTGATAGTTCATCACAGCGTTGCTAATTCATGCTGTGTATTGTCAGTGTCTCTATCTAGCCTGTTTGCATCGCTGTGCTCATTCTTTGCTTGTGCTACTTTCGTAGCACGGCTATTTTAAAGACACATAGATGAGCTGAACTGACATGAAGACTGGGATACACTGTTCAACTCATTTTTGCTTGTTTAACTTTGTGTATCATAATGTGTGAGGATGATGCACGCGTCCAATTAAAGCCCCTAAGTTTTTAAAGGCGTTACCTGATTGGACATTACGCACATGCGCACTCTGATACATTGTGAATGGCCTTGTTTGCGTTTGCTTGATTAGTATATTTAACAGAAATGACCTATATTGGCCACGTAAGTCCCGAGTCTGTGGTTTTATCAGTCCCAGGTCCTCTGTTACAGTTTACTTTTGTATATTAGTCTATTATAAATTATTGACGTTGGATGGCAAACATAATGCGCAGTTGTGAAAGAACGTATTCCTCGTTTCCTTGAGTAGCACATTTAACAGAAATGAAATATATTGGCCACGTATGTCCCGAATCTGTCGTCTTCATAACCCCTTTATAAGGTATATTCAGTAATTGTATTTTTGAGGTTGGGTTCCACTTTGGATGTCATAGCTGCCAGTGTTTCCTGGGGATAAGCGTAGTGTTTAGACTAAATTGCAATTCAAATTGTAAATATTGGAAATACTTTTAGGTTTTATCAACAGAATATGAATAAATAGTTGTTTTAAAGGTATGTCGAAATATCTGTGTATCATATTGCAGAGATCTACTGAAGTTAGCATGCTAACTAGCTAGCCCTGGCCTGTCCTGCCTCATAATACCACTTTGTGCTTCGAGGCGATAGTGAGTCACTGTAGTGATAAGCCCACCATTAGCCCAAAATGAGAGGATAAAGAAGTAGCACTGCCCTGGGAGTGTTTTGTAATCTGTTGACACCCATGTTAGATCATTTAAGGACATGGAGGCAATGAAAGAAACTGTGAATGCAATGATAGCTGAAGAGCGATCACCAGCACCTGCTCTCTGCAAGAAACCTTGTTCAGCAGCAACCTAAAGAAGTGATATAAATAGAAGCAAAACAAGAGTTAACACTGCTTCTGCTTTCCACTAGACACACCTTTGGTAAGTAAAGGAATAAGGTTTGATGCTGAACTTAAAACGTTTCTTCTAGACTTGTAAGAAGCGTAGAGGGAGGAATAGAGACTGTGTTTTCCTTGTGGACACAACTGGCAATGTGTTTTAAGACGATGTGCTTCAACTTGGTTTATTCAACAAAGGTCTGAATATAAACATCAACAATGTACCTGCTGAATGCTTGTGAACATAGTAATCAATGTGGTGGAGTTGCGTGGAGGCTGCATGCTATTATAAGCCACTGGCACCTCTTTATTGTGTGCTGGTCGCTGTTTACCTGGGTTGTACCATGCTCCACTGGCCTTGATTACCTTTTCATCCTGCCTCAGGGTTTGCTATTGTTCTAGTCTGATTTACAGATGAATTACTACAGGCCTGTGAAATGAGCCTTGCAGAGATAAATATATTCCATGTTCACCGTGAATATTGTTGCTGCAAAGGAAAAACCTGGGATGAGAACATTTACTGTTGCTTTAACTGTGCTACAGATGTACAGAAGTAAAAAAGATTACCATAGAAAATCATAAACACAAGCACAGTCTTTAGAGCAAGGCTCTGTCAGTATTTGGCACTGTAAGTATGTTTACGTTTCCAGCGATCCCCAGAGAGCTATTAGCAAATGCTGGCTAAGTAACTTGCTGACGTGTTAAGGGATAGGTCTGTATCTTTTGTGTAATGACAGATAAATGGCAAGAGTTTATACAGGACCTAGTATTAAATATCCTTAATATCTTAAAACTTGTTCAATAAAAACTGCAATTCTAGCTAACAAACATTGAATAATTGTGTCTCTCAGCAAATTATCTTTCATGGTGTTACATGCACACACATGCTCTCAGAGAGGCATTCATGGTCCACATGGTAACACTGTGTTATCCCTTACTCATCTCAGTAAGCACAGGGTGGGAGAGTGGCTGCACTGCTGTTGACTGAATAGAGTCCAACCCTGCTAATTCACTTCTATTAGTTTGGCTTAGGCATGCCTGTTTTTGCCTAAGTGCCACTTATGCTTTCATGTATTATGGTCTTTAAAATATAGATGATTTGTGCTGTAGCCTAATGAAGCACTGATGGTGTTCATTTTTCAAGTTCATGAAAGCACTTAGCCTAAGTTTTTCTGAAGGTACTCTCTGATATTCACCTTTTATGTTCAATGGGATTAAGCGTGCACAAGTTGTGAAAGGTGATGGCACTTTGTGACTTTATGGATCTGTATCAATATCATCTTATTTTATGTATGTATTCATAGCATGAAGTTACCACATGCTCAGACTGATGTATGCTGTGGATATTCCGTTTGAAACACTGGCAGGAAGGATGTGACTTGGTGCAGGCCACATGGGTTTAAAAGACCCACACTAGCACCAGCATATGAAAGAGTCTCGTTTCTCATTTAGTAGACCTAAGTGGAGAACCTGTTGGTTTAGTCTGAGCATTAGGACTGGCACTTTTATGGGATAGAATGGAAGTTAAAGTCAATGCCCTCTTGTGCAAGCAGCAAACAAAAGCAATAGGAAGTGCATTTACAAACCTGGCTATCGTTTAAGGTCACTGTGCAGTTCTGCTTGATGCATTTGGGTGGCTCTACATGTTAAGACTTCACACTTGAGAAAAGAAGTGGAAGGTTTTTGATGCATGGTGCTGCTGAACTTCCTCTGACACCACCCGTTATTATCCTAGAACAGAGCAGAATACAGTTCCAGGGCCCCCTCCCACTCCCACCCCCCAAAACCAATCCTGAATTACAGCTGACCCTGTTGCACAAGTCCTGGAGCTTACATCATCGATAGAGGCCCAAGAATGGGTGGTGGACAGGGTTGGAGGCCAAAGGGATTGGGGCCTCAGCCTACCCCAAAAGAACTCACCCCCACTGGTTAGGAGGCAGCTGGGAGCCCCTGGGATCTCTCTGTGAAGTGTTGTGAAAATGGCTTTGCAGTATGTGCTGTGGCAGGAGCCTCTCCTGGTTTTTGCATTTTGGACCATGATGTGAACAGCTTTCCCCAGTTGTGTGTGTGGATGTCCTTGTCTTTTGAATTTCGTCTCCAAAATATGGAACAAATTAAATGTCCCAAAGATACTAAACATATGTGACCTTATCATTAACCAAGTATGATTCAGATATTTTCTGGCAGTAGTTGGGCTTTGAATCTGCAGAAGTAAATGTACCGCTCACTTATGTAGCTGGCTACAGTAACCATAGTGTGTTTTGGTGGCTAATGGAAATAGAAATTTGGCCAGCCACACAGTCACAATTAGCCTTTTATTAAATAACTGGGCTGGGTGTCTATGAAGGGTGGGGAATCCCTTCATTAGAAAGTTAGAAAATGCAATAAATTGTGCATAAAGAACTTTTACATACTCTGCCTAAGAGTCCTGAGAGTATCCACTGATAACAGAGCAAGAGATGGAGAAGCTCTATCCGCAAACAGCTTGACAAAGCTCAAACCTCAGTGTAACTTTTGGAACTGGGGGGTTTCACTAAGCAGGATTTCTTTGTTTATCCAGATAACTTAAGCCCAAAGTCAAGCCTGTCTATTTGGAAAAGAGCTGAGCTTAAGTTATTTGCTAATTTAAAAAAAATCCTGCTTTTTTTATTTGCTAACTCAGAAGTCCTGCTTTGTGAAATACCCCTCCTGTAGACAGTGCAGGCATGTGTGTTAGCTATTTCAGCCATTTTCTCAAGGTTAAGGGATGTTTTAGACACGGTGCTCAAAATATTAGTTTGTTTGCTCATTGGTTCTTAGGCAGAATTGTGGTTTGTGTGGGGTGGGACTGTGGGACCATGGGGCTTTGGTACTGCTCTGATGACAAGGTCTAGTTTAGGCTTAATCTGGGAAACTGGTCATTGAGCATCTAGCTTTCCGGCTGCTGTTTCCTCATTGAGAAAACATGAGGCATTTAGAGGGCTTTGTCCTCAGCTGATATACAGGATGTGACCCTTTGTCAGAGGAGGATGCGTCAAATACAAGAGAGGAGCTTTTAAGAGTAAACACACACACATGCACACAGACATACAGAGTATGTCTTTGAAAGTGTGAGGCACCCCTAGCATGAGCCTTTCATCACATATACACTGTTCGAGCATAAGGTGTACAGATGTGTTGATCGCTCAGGATCTACTCTGGCCCCAGTCCATGGAGTGCCAGAGCAAACTGGAAGGTGTGTGTGTGTGGTGTGTTTAGAGCCGCCTGTGTGTGCCCTTGAGTGTGGTTCTGTTTGTGTATAACTAGGTCACAGCAAGGGGACTCTATCTGTTTCCTCCTTTGCAAATCGGAGCATTGATTTATTTATTGTTGGTTAGTCTCATTCACCTACACATGCAGTAGAGGAGAGTGGGGCACAAAGAAATGTGGGGCAAAATTTGTGATTTGTTTTGTTATCAGTTTAAAGAACACTTTTAGTGATTTTTTTTTCCCCCATATTCTCTTGACAACAACTTCTGCCGACTTTCACAGCAGTCAGACATATTTCTGCCTCTTGTACCATAAAAGTAACCTTTTCATTATAAGAGTGTCTGATTGTTAATTCAGACATATAGTTCACTCCTCTCATCACTCTTTTGCTGGCTGTAATATAGCATCATTTTGGAGCATGTGAACAGCTAACAGGGAGAGCTAGCAAGGCTAAAGTACATCCTCCATATGTATGAGTTAGTCTTAACACCAAACTTTTTTTTCTTATTTATTTATTTTTGTTCTGATGCTTCCTCTTTTGTGGACAAGGACAATTTGCCTCTTTTCTCTTTTGGCTGTTGTTGTTGTTGTTGTTGTTGTTGTATAAAATATGTATTTTTGCTTGTGTAAACATCGTAGAACCATGTTGAATTACTAGTGTTTGTTTATTTATTTAATTATTTTTAAGTAGACCGGAACATATGTGCATCTCTTTTTCATCTCGTTTTGAGTTTGTTAGACTGCCTTTCCCTAAAACATTACTGTTCCCTCAGACTGCATGCAATTATTTAGCTATGCTGTTTTGGCTTGCAAATTACTCAGTCACTTAATGTGGAATTTGCAAGGACACTTCAGCAAAGTTCAGTCAGCTGAACAGTTTGCTCCATGCACTTCTTTGTTTCCTCTCTGCTACATCCGTTTCTGCATGTACACAACAACAAATGTAAGTGTTTACAATCCAGTCTTTCAATTCCTTACGTCGATTGTCCACTTGTTTATAAATGGTATTGAGTGTTTTGGTCTCATTTTAAGGCTATAGTCTTGTACAGGCACATGTACAAGTGTAGTTCTCAGCGTGCTAGTGGCCAACTGCTGTAGTCTACTTAACTGCTGAAATATTGCTGTTTTTTCAGAGCTGTCACTACTAAACCTAACCCAAGGTTAGTAAATAACATCTCAGAAGCCGTTAACGTTGTCGGTAGGAATGTTGTGCTCCTTTTATTTATCAGCATCAACATTTACCAGAAAAATGGCAAATATAAAAACACAGTTGATGTGTTGGGTGTCCTTGCCTTACTTGACATACTTGACTATCTTTGGGGTTTCTTTGACTGCCATTGGCCTAATTGATGTATTTGAGACCATGTTTGGGGTGTCTTTGCCTTATCTGATGTATTTAAGACTGGGGCTGTAACGTATGACCGTTTTGATAGTTCAATAAACTTTTTTTTTTTTTTTTTTTTTATTACCTCTTATGTTGCTATCACCTTTTAAGTTTAGCTTAACATTTTCAAACTACATGAAAGACAATAAAAATGAATGCCTTATTCAAAAATTCACTATTTTGATGAATTTTTAATACTTCTTGCTCCAAGAAAACATATAAATTAGATATTGTCTCATAACCTGAAGTAGGACGGCTTTTAATATTAACATTAGGTAGCTAACACAACCAATTTACTGACAATGGTGAACAAATTACACAACCATGTACTTGTTACAGTAGAGATACTAATTGTAAAATATTCCTTTAGTAAAAGTAGAAGTTCCTCCTTTTAGACCTCCACATGAGTAAAAGTTCAAACATATTTGCCTTAAAATGTACTTCAGTATGGAAAGTAAAAGTAAGTGTGATTTTATTATGGCTCTAGTGTCCTATTATCATTTCTTGAACAAGACTTCCTTAATCTAGACTCTGCTGTCACTTTCAGTCCACCAATCTTTTAATAGATAGTCAGTTAGTCTGACACTGATGTCTGTTCAATGATCATAAGCACAAAACACTAAAGGAGAACAGTTTCATTCCCAAGCCCTCTCCAACAGGCGAAAACAAGCTCTGTTTGTGATTCTTTCATTTTGACATGTTACGTTTTTATAAAAGATAAGATCAAGATAAATAAGATCTATGTGACCTTGAAATGTAGTGAAGTGAAAGTAAAACGTCACCCAGAATGGAATTGCAGTAAAAGAGAAAAAAATAAAACAAGTAAACTGAAAAAGTGCAGTAATGTATCAACTTCCGTACTCTCCAGCACTTCCTAATCCAGCAAGCTGATGGGTTTCCTCTTCAGATGCTCCAACATGGAGCATGTGCTCCCATGCTGAGGTCTGGCTTTAAAAATAAACCATCTGACAACCTTTTTGGCATTAATTCTCACACAGTTTTAGGGTTTTGTTGTTGACTTGTTAAATTAGTTGCCAACTAATTTCGTTATTGGTCTTAGTTGACTGTGGCGATTAATCAGTACACCTCTATTTGAGACAATGTCTGGTGTTTCAGTTTCTTGCTCAACATATTTGAGGCAGTGTTTGCAGTGTCTTTGCCTTACTTTATTAAGGTCAGAAGACACGGATCAAACAAACCTAAAACTTGGCTTGTGCATTTGGCTTGTGTTTGAATGTTGGGATAATCTAGAATGTACTCTGGTTGATTTGGCTTGACCGCTCTTTCTCTGGACCTTCTTAAGACCACTGCAGAGAATACTGAGGATGTTGGTGCTTACTGCAGAACACTTGGTTGGTGTGCCCGGGGTATGTGGTAGTTTGCTAAACTAGTGTGTGAAAGTGGAGGAGCACTCCAGGCTGTTGATAACCGTGAAGTGACCCATGCCTGGGTTGCTTGGTAGACTCACCGAACATGGTAGACCTGCTACAGATGGGGTCAGACAGAGTGATGATGTCACAGATGGATTCTAAAAGGTGGCTGGACCTGCCTGTCAACAGTGAACAGTTTCCAGGACAACAGTGCTAAAGTTTGGGGGTGTGCTATGGTAACAGAGGGATGTCCCAGAGAGAGAGGGCTGGGCTGCCCTGTTCAGAGAGCAGCAGTGGACACGGCCTGTTCTTCACACATGGAGAGAGGAGTAAAAAAGAACATGATTTTTCAATTAAGTCTTCCCGCAGTTTTCCCTCCGTCAGAGTGCAAACAGCCACATCTGGGACATGACCAAACCCCCACCCAAGGCAACACACACGCACGGAATGTTTTCATGTCTCTCTCATGTGCGTTCATTCTCTCTCTCTCTCTCTCTCTCTCTCTCTCTCTCTCTCTCTCTCTCTCTCCTCTCTCTCTCCTCTCTCTCTCTCTCTCTCTCTCGCACAGATGTTTAATGCTTTATTACTCCTCATTCACTCTACCAACAAATTTCTCAACCTCTGTTCTGCGGTGATGTCAGAGCCGCTGTAAAACTTGGGTTCTGTATCATTTGAAGTTTGCTCTCTTTTCCATCTCTGAGTGCTGGTGTGAGATTTTGATAATGCATGTGAGAGTTAACGTGTATTCTGCTCAGTAATTTTGTATGTATGCGGATCCTGCATGTGCAAACAGAGGATGAGGTCATAGGCGTGTTGGTGTTTTAGTGAGAGATTTGCAGTTTCGGAGACCTCCCACTTAATGAGTGATTTATAATGTCTCAGGCCATAACCAAAAACCATAAGGGTCGATTTCCAAACACTGAGAATAACGCTAGTCCTGGACTACATAGCATTCTGAATGAAAGTCCTCCATTTAAAGGAAAGCACAGACCAGAGCTAGGCCTAATTCCCGTCTGTGTGAGATTGTAGCCTACATTTGGAGTTCTGCCACAGATCAACCTAGCAGCAGCATATCAGTATGTTATCAGCCAGCTCTGCTTTAGGCAAAAATAAAAGCTACATATTTTACCATATTCAGCAATGCATGCTGAACAGCGGTCAGCTGCCCGTCTTTCTGTCTGGTATCATGGAGAGATGACATTTGCCCATACAGAACTAGCATTTCATGTCCAAATGGAGGGCAGCATGGTCAGCATTGTTGTTACAGTTCTTAAATTTGTGTTTCTGATTGCAACAGGTTCTTATTGCCATTTTGAGACTTCTTTGAGTCCCAACAGGTGCTTACTGTACTGTGTAATTAATGGGCTACATTATACTGTAGGTCAGAGTGCTGTTAATATCAGCAGACATGTGCTCAAAATAACCAAATTGATATTTTGTTCTATGTTTATTAAAGTTCATATTTGATATTATTCATACTATGTCTTTTTGTCACTGTTCAAATATAAAGTTTTATGGAGAGGGTTCTGTGTAAGTGGACCTGTCATGCTCATTTTCTATGTTTATAATTTTATTTTTGAGGTCTGCTGGAATAGATTTAATTCTTCCACCACATTTTTCCTCATGGTGTAGCCTGCATTTGTATTCACCCTGAAACGTGTGTTTGAGCTCCTGTGTCTTTACAGTTTTTCTTAGTCGATTTGGTTAATTTCTCAGATCAGAATTGAAATTCTCAAAACTGTTCATTCAATCTCCACATCTCCTTATTTATGCACATCATAACAGCATTTCTCATTGTGTTTCACATTTTGCAAATGCTTTTGTACGTTCATGCAAATGGTCATGTACAATTGTCTGTTGTTTTTTGCATTATCAATTGCTTATGTCATGTTTATCAAAATGTGTTCTACTGATTGTCTGTTGAATTGTCCCTCCAAAACATTTAGGCTTTAGGTCATTGCCTAGGTCATTACATGCAAAAGTGCTGAACATGTCATAATCTCTCAGGCATAATTTGTACATTTCTATAAAACATTTTAGGTAAATTTTGGTAATTTATCCTAAACTGATTAAAGAGGTAGGGGAGTCCATGCCCGTAGGTTTGTCCCAGATGAAATATGGGCAACAATTGTGGACCATGTTTTAAATCATGCTCTTACAATCGCTGAAGCTGGTCGCCGGGTGCAGCCGAATAATGGAAGAACAACTGTCCCTTCAATAGTTCAAACGTTTCGAAGAGAAAACAGGTATGCAATTCAGAAATGTGCACTCTGCTGTAATGCTGCGCATTGACATAATTTTTGAAATGTTATTCAATCTTATGTTTTGCATTTTTGCATTCTTATAACATATAGGGCTGCAAGATTAGCTCCTAGGGGTGGCAGAGGTCCTGTTTTCACACCTCAACAAGAGGAGGCTATATGTGCTATGGTCATAGCAAATAATGCCATAAGGCTGAGGGAGATCCAGCAAGCCATTAAACAGGACAACGTTTTTCAAAATATTCAATCTGTAAGCATCTCCACCATTGACCGGGTTTTGAAACGACACCAGATGAGCACGAAACAGCTGTACAAAGTTCCATTTCAAAGAAATGGTGACAGGGTGAAAGAGCTACGGTACCAGTATGTACAGGTAAAACCCTTATGCATACTGACACATTTGATATGGCTGAAATGTATGTAACTGTTTCTTGTTCAAAATGAACATTTGTATGTACTTCATTGCTCCTTTTGTGCTCTAGCGTGTCATGGAGCTGGAATCACTTTTTTTTTTTTTTTTTTTTTTTGTCAACAAATTGCAGTGCAAACAATACAGTAAAAAAATATTACTGTATAAATTTGATTTCAGTCCAATTTCTTGCTGTCAGTCTCCCACATACAGTCATGTGTAACTTTGTGTTCTGTGTAAGTGTGTATTTTGTGTGTAACATGTAATGTTTCAATTGATATGCCACAGAATATGCAGTGTTCTTGTAATGAAAAGCTTAGCTAGTTTCCATCAGAATATACTTTCAGTGTACACTGTTGCAAGTATTCTGACTGCCTTGTTCATAGGCAGTGATACACAGACTAGACATTCTGATGGCACTGACAAGTTGATTGACATAAATATTTGCTTTTGAGGCAAAAACAAGGAATTCTGAGCCAGGTACGTGCTGTTTGCGCTAACTGTTTTGAGAAATGCACTTGTTGTGATGCCAGTGTAAATCATGATGTGAGAAATGTACCAAATCGACAGAGAAAAACTGTAAGCCCCCTCTTTCAATGAGCCCAGTGTGCTCTGATTGGTCAGCTCATATCTGCAGTGGCTATACTTACGGTGGTGTCTGTTCTGGTGGATTGTTTTGCGATATGAGGTCACCTTGTAACAAAAGAGAAAAGAGTTGGAATTCCAACAAGGTGTTTCCGGCAGCTGAGAACAGTAGTTTCTGTAGTGAAGAGTTTCCCCTCTCGGGTGTGTACTTTGGGCTTCATAAGTTTGCAGACCGTTTCTATGCACAAGAAGCTGCATAACACATTAAAGGAAACAGAAAAACCTGAAAAACATGACAGGGTCCCTTTAAATGGTGATTTGTCAGTGAAGGTCTGTTTTGGTGTAAGACCATCTACACTAATGTTCTACCCTCTTTACATTTTCCCTTTCTTTTAACCTTCCCATGGCTCTGAACCTTTTTATAGAAAAGCATTTACATGGGCTTCCATGAATACCAGGGCACTGTGTGTGGGGTGTGGTTCTGTTTGTTGTCTTAAACTCCTGTCGTCTTCATAACAATCATAGCTTCAGAATATCGTTTACCTTCTGGGTCCATCAGTATGGCAGGACTAGCCGTAGTTAAAGACATATGACCTACCTGGTGATCAGGATTCTATTAAAAGATCTGGGGCTGTATTACAGAAGCATACTGAAACCTTATCTGCGCTCTTATCTGTTGCCAGTAGGGACTGAATTTGGGTCAATAGACGTGACACATCAACAGTTCTTAACCTTATCCTAACTCCAGATAGGAAAAGAGCATTGCGGAATCGTCCTAACTAGATGTTTCCTCGAATACTGTCTAAACTGTGGAAATAAGCCCAACAGTGTCCCTTTCTGTTTCACATGACTTTTATTCATATTGCAGAACCATGATTTCACTAAACTGTTGTTATTTATTTATTTATTTTTCCCCCCTTTGGGGGGTGGTGGGCGGGTGGTTCCTTCGCTTTTATTTATTTATTTTTTTTCCCCCCTGCAGACGCTTCATACATGTTCTCTTATTACCTTTGTGTCTTAGTGAAGCAATTTACACATTACAGCAATAGGGATGAATGATGAGTTGTGTGGCTGATAATTCATGTGACTGATAATTGGGAGAAATAACATTAGTGCAGGTCACCAACTGCCTAATCTTTGGTAAATGGAAACTGAAGTTGGCGACGTTCTGCCTAATCTTTGGTAAATGGAAACTGAAGTTGGCGACGTTCTGTCAAACAGCCAGAATGCAGTCACAATTTTCTTACCTTCCAGGTTATTGCACTTCAGTTTTATTAAGATATTTTTACATCAGTAAATCTAGCTATCTAGATAACTGACTTACATTTCTAATGTTATTTTGATTACGTGATTCAGATGTGCACGTCCAGGGTGCTAGGTAATGGACCATAACAGTAAATTATTGACCATGCATGTATTAGTTTAGGATCTTCTAGCAGAAGATATGATCGTGTAGTATTAGACATCATTCCTAAATTGAGGTAAGATTTGCTTCAGTAACACAAATATGTGAGAAATCTTAACATGTCAGATCTGAGAATGACAGAGAAAACATTTCTGTAATGCCCCTGGCCGATGGTTTCTTCCCATACCTCTAGCACCTCATCACTGAAGTGCAGGTTTAGTTAGACTTAATTCAGTCTAGGGCTGGGTGATGAATGATAGCAGTCATTATCACAATGTAACTTTCCGTGATGGAAAGATAATAGATAAATATCTGATGGGTAATATAATTCTAACATTTCCACTTTCTAGAGAACCCTAGTGGCATTTTCCTCTGTTGTTGCCATGCGGCTGCACTTCAGATTTTTTTTGACACGATTCGCAGAGAGAGCGAGGTCTGATATGCCAAATATACTTATGTGGTTTTTAAGTGGAGCGATCATTAGTCTCTTCTACTGTGACCAAATGTGAGTGGCAAGATAAGTGGCTTGTGACTATGCTGGTCTAAAGTCAACTCACTTTATTCTTAACACCTTAACAAGCTTCAGTAGTTAGTAACAAGAAACATTAGTTTCTGTCTCACAACAGGGAATCACTACCAGGCTACATCACAGGAACTTATGCAGTATCTTTTTGGGCATTTCAGATCATAAACAGTTATTTGACCAGTCAGGGCTGAGCTCACCGGTCAGGGACAGCTTTATGATGGAAGAAACCTACACTCTTGAAGACGGTTTAAGGGTTCTTCAGTAAAGACAGTAGTTCCCTACAGAACCATGAATGCTCAAGGAACTTTTTGCATGCTTAAATGGTTTATCGCATAGTGAAATAGTTCTACAGATAGATTGGGATTGTTTTGTATATGGTTCTGTATAGGTCTATTTCGATCCTATATTGTACCAAAAAGTGTTCTGTTATTGCTACCATGCCAGGCTTGTAACAATAGAAGAACAAGTTCAAATGTTCTTGTTTTTCCTATTCACTTTTAAAACTCCTTTGCTACCTAAAAGTGAGTTTATTGTAAATAGTAAATGTATCACTCTTTTTAGGCTTTTTCCCTGGGCTACTAAACTCTCCTGTGATTAAGCCTCTAAAAAATGCAACAGCTGTTTAGATGTTGTTGAGAAAGCTAATGAGAAAGTTGTCTTGATTCTACTCAACAGAATCTTGATGAATGCTTTTATGACGGCATCCACTTCGATTTCTGTTTACATTAGAGCACAGCGACTACTCTTCATATTCATATTAACACAACCTTCATATTAACATGTATAATCACAAACTGATTACAACTTTCTTTAAGGCAGACTAGAAATTGGCGTAGGGCTTTCCGGAATAATTCTTAGTTGAAACTTAGAAGAATGGAGCTACTTTGTCATTAGCAACCACAAATCTAAGCAGGAAACACAAGTGCCCATTCTTGGGTCCTTAGTGTTCAATCTTTATATGCTACCACTGGGTCAATTCCTTTAACATAGCAAATGATCTTGGCATAGCTGTACACATGTCCCAGATCTACCCTCTATAGCTCTTGCCTGATGACTACAGTCCCGCTGGTGCTTTGTCACTACCTAGACTCAATAAATAACTAGTTTAACAAAAGCTTTCTCCAGGTTGTTGTATTTGATAGTAAGGTACAAAGAAATCAGTACTAATCTTGACACCACAGCTCTGCGGGCTAAAGATTAATTCAGAAATTTTGGCCTTAAAACAGCCATGTAAAAGCAATAACAAATGCAGCCGTATACCATCTCAAAAACATAGGAAGGTTTTATAGTTTTTAGATTAAAGTAATGTGTTAATGTCCAGCAGGCTGTACTGCAGTAACCACAAACAGACAACTACAGCTTATTCAAAATGTAGCTGCTCGAATGCTCATAAGAACTAAGACAGCACATTGCTCTAATTCTCAGGTCACTGCACTGACTACTAACTAAATGCAGAATTGCAGATCTGCTTGATTGATACAGACCCAATAGGCTTTCTGATCACTAGGGACTGGTCAGTTAATAGTGCCCAGAATCAAAATCAAACTAGGTGAGGCAAATCATTATCCTGCCAACTGCTGGACCAAACTCATAGATGACGTCAGATATTTTCCAAATGGAGCCATCTTAAACTAGTTAAAAAAACTAGTTTCTTGTGTTCTCGTGTCTGTGTTTAGCACTGCACTTTATCTTAACAATATTCTAATCTCTCTTAAGTCCTGTAGAGGTTGAGTATGCTTATATGCACACCTATGACTGCCTCACAGTAATTGAACTCTGAATTACTGCGCCACATCACAAAGTCCTTGTGCTGTTAATGGAATAATCTTTGACTCTAAAGCTGCTCACATGAATCACAGAGTGTAGTGATGAAGTAAGTACCTGTTTTTATTTCAACCGGTTTGCTGACAACTTATTTTCTTATGCCCCAATTGTCCCGCTGTTTTTGGGAGACCTGAGGCCTCATTTAGCCGTTGACCCAGGCAGATGTACGAGTGGACAAAAGGCCTGCCCTGTTTAAACGTTTGTAAGGAACTTTGCCAGATGGATATTCTGGCTCTGATCCATATTGTTTTCTTTCCTTTAAAAAAAAAAAGAAAAGATTTTTATTCCCCGCTGTGGCCTCTGTGCAAACCTGTATGTGTTCATTTGCAGCAGATTGCTTCACTCTTTTGTCTTAGTAAATGGGAGAGCTTTTACCATGTGCCTTTAAGTCTGCTTTGGTCTCATCTCAGTCAGATGTTTGCTGGTAAAGAGCAAAAAAAAAAAGGCTTTTTTCTTAAATTCCCACCAGAAATTAGTCCACTCAGGGCAACCGCAGAGGCGCTGTTGTCCTGACAGCAGAATAACTGTCCTGTATCTGGCCAAAGAGAGTGACAGTCAGCCAGCGATTTAAGCTGTAACAAAACCACCCTGTTGTGGTAGGACCACACTGGTGTGGAGGCATATTATGGTTTTGGGTTAGATCTGTTTGTCTTTTGTGATTGCCAGTGTGAATGGCTCCTTGTGGTCCCTCCCAGTCCATCCCAGTAGGCTTGTCACTCTCTCGGTTGACTTCCTTCCCCTGTTGTCCATGTGGAGTTCACTATGTGTGACTGAGGAGGATAAGTTTGCATCTCTAAGTCTGCTGAGTTGCACAGCAAGTCCTTTTATTAAGTATCAGGGGAACTGCAGACCGGAGAGAGCAGGATGAGAGGTAAAGTGGATGTGGCTGCTTGATTCAAACCTTCATGCTTGTGTCCTTACTTTTTGTCATCTTTTTAATTTTTTTTTTTAAATTTATTTATTTAATTTTAAAAACTTTCTCATTCAGAGTGGATTAATGAGATTTTGCTTATTTGGATGTTCTTCGATGGTGACTGGAAACAGGTTGCAGTGTCTGCATTAGAGATACAGCAGTTTTTAAACCACCCAAAATTAGTTATCATATCATAATGTAGGTAATGGTGAAATGATGGTTAAAGTTTTCTTTAGACACGTGTAGCTCTCTGCTATCAGTGCAATTTAACAATATGTTTAAAGGTGAAAACTTTCAACAAACGATGTCTCAGACACCATCATCATAACCACTTCATGTAGTGACATCTTGTGGGCTTGCATTTAGAGGCATCAGGCACTTCAGACACCTGGTTCCTATCACCACCATTATGAATACTTAGGACTTTTTAACTTTCTCTAAAACTGAGCATTTTACATCAGACCTCTCTAAACGACACCGTTGCACATTAACATTTGCATTATACTGATAATGCTGATATACTATGGACTTCCCCTTTAATGAGGTCTCAAACTTTATTCAGTCCCATCTTTCAGACTGGTTCTCTCGATCGCTTCTTTTCCCGATGTGTTTGTGTGTGTGTGCGTTTGTTCTCCTTTGTGCTTGTATGAAGATGAGCTTCAGCTGCTCTGATCTGGCTCTGCATGCGTGTTGTCTGTAATGCCATAATGGGGCTGCGGCTCCTGTTGGTTAAGCATGTGGGTCATTTGGGGCTGCTGTGAGTTCGCATATGTCTCATTATAGAGGCAGAGTAAGATTTACAGGCTTTTGTTCTTCCCCCCAAATGCACAAACAAGGTCACCTTTTATATTCCTCTGCCTGTTTACTGTTTGTCAGTTACTGATGAGCTGTTACCCTGCATGAAAGCAGCGAGCAGAGAGATGTAATGCGTTCACATTATCTTGATGATCATGAAGGGGCATTTCCCTCTCTATATTGAATCCGTCTGTTCCAGTTTACGCCAGAAGAGTAGGTTTTGTTGTTGCACCAAGAGCCCACAGAATGATTGTGCAATACCCAAGTAAAACCCTCATGCCCTTGTAAATCCTGCCTCACTCCCACAAAAACGTTGCTCAAGCCTCGCTCGCTGAAAGTGAAGTTTATAATGGTTTCATTTGTTTTCATGGCAGGAACAGCCCTCGGTGAATAGTTAACAAAGGTGCTCAGAGGTCAGAAAGACTTACCACTCCTAGCATGTTACTTCACTTAACCTAAGGTGATTAAAATGTTAGCTTGGTTGTTTTTGTCAGCTGTTTAATTTGCTTGTGTTTTCATGTTTTTCAGTCCTTTTTCAGTGCTAGCCAGTGCTGGGTCTGTGGCCTCAGTGTTATTCAGTTCTAAGGAACCCACCAGCTCCCTCTGCCCATACTAAACATTATCTGGCCTTGTTCTTTGTGTCACTTCAACAGTGTGGTGCTTGTCTATTAGCCTGCAATTAGAGAGGCAGTCACTATATTCATGCGAGTTTGAAGGAATACACTGATATGGAAAGTGTTAGGCTGATGTGAGTATCCGAGGGAAGTCCTTAAACATGTATAAAGCTACATTTCTGTGGGCATACACATGCAGTAACCTAAACCCCAGATACCAGGCCTGTCATGATTTTGGGTGATGATCACTTGTCAGACAAGTTGCTATGATTCATTTCTCAATTGTCTTTTTATGTGACCAAAGCATCTGAATCGGCTGATTAGCCATCTTGCTTGTTGGCTGTATTTACTTTTTAATTCTAAGTCATGCTGACGTTAAATGTTGTACTGCACTGTAGTGCCCCCACACACAATCACAAGTTTCTACAGTTAGAATGAAGCATGTGTGGAGTCAACCAAAACTTGCATTTCTTAAACAAGTGAAAGACTTTCTTCTGCAAGCATGTATGCAAATGTTGGCTTTAGCAGTCTAGCTAACAAACGGAACCAAAACCAATCATTACCCCAAACATGATAAAGAAGTCCTCTTATTCTTCTCTTTCTCTTGATGTGTTACTGAGCTGTTTGTGCATGTGAATGGTCTGCAAAGTTATATAGACCAAAGTACATACCAGAGGGAGAAACTCTCTCCCACAGAACCCACTTTTCTCAGCTGCCTGAACTGCCTTGTTGGAATGGCAGCCCTTTACTTTGTTGCATGGTGATGTCATCTCGTAACACAATCCTTATTGCCTACCAGCAAGCTTGCCACATCTTCAGTCTAGTTTGTGAAGATGGGTCGGGTCCACCAGCTTGTTGAACCTGACTTTCAGGATCAGACTCCGGCCCAATCGGATACGCCAGAACTGAGGCCATCGTCAGAATAGCCTCAGTGGTGTGAGAGCAATCCTAGGCTTAATCATGATGCAAAAGCTCTAAATGAACAAGAAATATTCTCCCCTTTTGTCATTGGAAAAACTGTCACTTTTTATGTCCAAACAAATTTCATTAGTGAAACACTTCTAACTGTTTTTACACAATGCCAACAACAGCTGACACTCATAAATGAGGTAACCAAAAAGAAAGAAATGGTGTTGGAAGGTTCTCACAGCGAGCGCAGCGTCGTTCTATCAGTACATACGTTTTACACAGCCACTGAAATCTTATAAAGAGTCTGAACCCCAGTTTTTACACTGAAATCCTGCAAAAAAATTTCAGCAAAATCTATGAAGACTGTGTTCAAATGATTTTGGAGCCCGAAATGAGGGTTTTTTTTGTTTTATTTTATTTATTTATTTATTTTTTTCGTGTATGTGTGTGTGTGGATGCCCTGGCCTGCTGTTAGTGCAGGTATTTGCTTCTGGTCAGTGGTTGATTGTCATCCAAACCTGTGTATATATAAAAAAACGCAGCAGTTTTTTCTTAATTATACACACGTTGTGTTGATTGCAGCCTTGTGCAAGCATTCTCAGCCTAACACGCTCCTCTCTCCAGTGTGGCTGCAAGAGAACAAAGTTGAAGTGAATAAGTGAACCCTGTAAGATATGAATGAGGAATGTGATTGTGACATGGGAAGTAGCCAGGAGGGTCTCTTTTTAAGCTGTCTACAGTTGTGCTGTATTTCCAGTGTTTGGGATCGTTTGTTGGGGTGGGGGCTGCGTTTGTTGATGGGATTGTTGGTGGGGGGGAAAAAATTACAGATTCTCTGTAAGTGATACTGACTGTGTGGTCAGTCAGAATAAACATGCTCTGCATAACTGTGTTCGGTAATACAACACACATATACATGACCCTAACAGATCAGGTGACTTTCCACTCATCCCTCCTCTCTCTCTCCCCCTTTCTCTCTTTGTCCTTATTTTCATACATTGTTTTCAGAGTCTCTCATGCTTTTCTCTTCTGCTCTTAGTTTTCTAATTCTCTTCGGCTCATTTTTTTTCTAATTCTCTCATCCGTTTCATTTTCTCTTTTTTCTTTATCTCTCTCTCTCTCTCTCTCTCTCTCTCTCTCTCTCTCGCTCTCGCTCTCGCTCTTGATCAGTTTTATCATTCTATCAATTCTTTTCTTTGGTGTTTCCCTTTTTCTCCTAGTGTTACTTCTTTTTTCCCCCTTTATATCTATCCATCTTTGTGCTCTTTTTTCCACTCTCTAGGTTTCTATTTCTCTGTCTCTCTCTTTTGCATTTTTCTCAGCCCCATAAAAAGTTACTAAAGTGGGCACTGTAACTCCTCTTTGTCTTTCTCTGGTGTTACCTGGGCGAAATACATATGTATGTTTGTTTTTTATTGACTCAGTCTCAGGAAGCTAACATGCAAGTTTGAATTCCTGCACACGTACGGTCACAGTACACTTAGAGATTAGGTTTATGGGTCAGCAGGTATTAGGGGTGTGTATGTGTGTTCTTGTTTGAGGGAGAGAAACACTAGATGGAGCTGTAGTCCGTCAAAAGAGACGACTTTGACACAGAATAGGACACACACTGTTCTGTTCTACTTCCTGCAAGCTGTTACTGTCGTCAGTATTCTTTCATGCTACAGTTATTGCGTAATTACAGTAAATTGTGCTGCTGTTGGGCTGATTGCTCTGACATACGCAAAACCACTTCAATGCTGACAGTCACTTGATTTGTCCTGATTGATGTTTCTGTATTTTAGGCACCTGCTGCTGAGCAATACCTATACTTCCTAAAGGACAAAAACCCGTTTGTTAATATGGCAGCTGCATTGTGAAGCAGCTGCTTCTGCCCTGTGAACACTGTTTAATGCTGTCACACAGGCTGTCTCTCGCTCATGATAATCCGTTCAGCCTGTACACAGAAAACCATGTGTTTGACGTTCACTTGCCTCTCTGTCTCCAGCATTATCTCTAAATGATACAGTAGTTGGATGGGCAGTGCCAGATCTAGTACTCGCACATGCAGATTTGATTACTTTAAATCTGGAGCCTGTTGACAACTGGGATTAACATCCGTCTCAAGTGATATGGTCTTAAGTAGACAGCAGGAAGTATAGCAATTTACACCTGGCCTTTCTGTTTGTCTCAAATATGTCTCCGGTTGTGTCACATCACGTTTTTTGGGATGGGAGAAATGCTGCCATGCATGTTCACAACATCGGACTCTTGCTGCATGTCAGACCAAAATGTCCTACTTTGTTCTTGTGTGAGTAAAAGTAAGAGATGTTGCAAACACTTAGATTGCATGAACTGCAAACAAATAGAAATGAATTATGGGTTGTGGTTGGTCTCTGCTCTGATGAAGCAGTTATTTACAACAGTCTTCTGAGGCTGCTGAGGATGCATTCAGGTTCTTCAGTCAGTGCTAATAAATAGGAAGCCCATAATATGACAATATTCAACAACTCTGTTGATCCAATGACCAAGGGCGTAGGTTTGGTCGTAATATTGGTGGGGACACAACAACCCACCCACTTATTCAATAACAACCACCACTCCCCCCACCAAACGCATGCCCACACACACCCACACACACACCAGGACTGTATACACAAAACCAATGAATGGGGAGGGTGTGGGACCAAAAAATGCAGTGCTGAATCAGATCCATACAAAAACATGATTTTGGGCTCCCATTTTATTTTTTTGGAAAAATTGTATTTTTAACCAAAAGAAAATGTAAGAAAATGGAATTTCTGAATGAATATTTATACTATGACTTTAATACTGATGCTTTCTCATAATTCCAAACTCTGATTTGGTGTGTTTAGTTAGTATGTATATTAATGCTGCCCTGATGTAGAGTATTAACTTGAGCCTCACTACAAGCATTTCAGTGCATAGATGTCCTGACATTCTGTGCAAATGTCAAATAAACTTGAATCTAATTCCCAATCAGGACCTCACCAAGGAGTTCAGTCATCCATTTAAATTATAGTTCATAGTTGAAAGGTTGGTGACATTCTGTAAAAGGTCTTTATTTTAAATCACCATGTCTAAAATCAGCTGACTTGTTAGTTTGCTATTGCTAACATTCTGGGTGGTGAAAAATAACAGTCATGGCTTTCATCTTGTTCACTGGCTTTCCACAAAGTCGCCTCCAAATATTGGTAGGGACAATTCTGCCCTAACAAAATTCTGATGCAGACATATGCCCATGACTGTGAAGTTGAGCAGTGAATACACTGCTCTCCGGCTACTGACCAGTAGGATAAAACAGTGTAATGTGTGTTTAAATGGACCATGAATTGGTTGTTTATACCTGTGAAGATGTCAAAAAAGTGTATTCGTGTTTGTACTGGATTGCCATGTGCAATCATTAGCTGTGACCCAGTTTAGATCAGTACTTGATGCTGACAACTTGTGAACAGAGCTCTAGACTCTCAACAAAATATTCTAATGTAGTGCCAAAAAAGGTTACATGATTTGTATTAATAGCAGAACTCCTTTTGGTTGGGTATGTGTGCATGCGTGTGTACAAGTAACTTTTAAATCCTGGTTCTGCTAGAATTCTTCCTAGTCTGGCCAGAAATCTGCAAGATTTTAATTTCTGCCCACGCCTGCCTGCAATCTCATGTGAGGGTAATTGAAATCCTATTTTTGACATGCTCTTTTCATAAATACGTTATTTTGTTCCTGAAATAATGTCTGCCATATGTCAGACTTGCCTTTCTTTGGCTGAATTGTGGTGTATTGGCACTTAAAGCACTTTCCCCTGCTGAGGCTGATTGACTGTCTAAAGGCTCCGTCAGTTCTGTAGCACAGTGAAGCAGTTCATGTTTTGCTTCACAACTTGTTTCGTTGGGTTTATGTTCTTATTGATTATGTAGAGGTTTTCCCCTTATACTAATAATTATGTTTAGAATTTTATATTAATTATTTATTTGCAGGATTTTTGTACATGTATATGTTTACCTGCTCCTGTACATGCTAGATTTACCCCTCAAATCCACCCCGACCCCCACCACTCCTGTGCATGACACTGAAATTTAGTCCTGCAATGCAAGATATTGTGGTGGGTCTGAGAGTCCCAAAGTCTTGCCGAAATGCAGACCTCTACACCAAAGGTTCTCCATAGAAGACAAAAATATATCTTCAGCTATGCGAGCAAAGTGCATCTGCTTCAGTGTGTTACAGTTATCTTGACTAAAGAACCACTGAATATCATCTAACATTAAAGGTGTGCTTTAAAAAATGCTTCTCCTTTTACTTGCCCAGGTATTATTTGAGCCAGTCTTTCTCAGGCATTCACTTTAGGAGGTCAGGCTTTGGTCACACACTGCTTGACCCTGGTTTGCATTCATATCTCCTGTTCTTCACTCCTCTCACTCTCTCATCTCGGCTTCTCCAGTCACTTGTTGGATTGGTGAGGCATCGGTGGGAAAGCACCGTGCTATATTTATGTGCTTCTGATTCCTGCCTGAAGTGCATGGGTCCAGCTGCCTCTCGTTTTTCCTTAGGGGGTGGGTGGCAGGGTTGACTGACGGCATATCGTGCATGTCATGTCTTACAGTACTTAGCCCCCTGGTGTGCTTGCCTCTTCCTTTGACTTCTTCACTGACTGACCTTCTTCAGAACTGGTCAGTCACAAAAGACTGTAAAGTCCATTCCTGTTTTTTCCTCTGCATTTAGTCCTGTTACTGAAGTAAAAGGACTGTGATGAAGGCTTATCACTGAACAACAGGCACAGTAGCACGGACCTTCTGTAAGTTGTTTGGTGTTTTTGAAGTTGTTTGGTCTTTCTGCAGTCTGCTGAGATTAGGTACAGAAGAATGGTAGTTGAGTGTGTTTTAGTCAGTGTGTAATGCAGCTGAATAAATGGGTACAATACTGTGTTTCATGCCATGTTATGGTTGGCATGTGCATGTGAGGGGGGGAAAAGGACCAGAGAATCCCTGTATATCAGGTTCCTCTCTACTGTAAGTTAAGTGGGTCAGCGTGCGTACATCTGTGTGTAAGTCAGAAAGCAGTCGGCTGGATGGAACAGTAACTTTGTGTCACAGTATTTCCTCTGCATTGTTTGTTCTGTTTGCTGCTGTTTGTACTACAGTGGCAAGGGCACTGGTACTGTCTGAAGCTAGATGTTATCATGGATATAAAGCCTGTGGTAGTTGTGTGTGTGTGTGTGTGTGTGCGTGTGTGTGCGCGCGCACATGCATGCACAAAATATCTCATTGTTCATTATCCATGTAGGAGTACTTTTGTAGTTCTACAATTACACCTTGTAGTTGATCTATTTCTTGCCATAATTTGTTAGCTCACCTTTACCCTGTTCTTCCCCCTGGACCACCAGAGTGGCGGGGGGTGGGGGGGGGTGGGGGAGTCTTTGTCATGGTGACCCACAACCTACTCAGAATGGCACCTCAGTTACTGTATAGATGAGGAAGGCGTTTAACCCCTGCACCAGAAAGAGTGTGAAAACAATGTTGTTGTTTTTTTGTCCTTCAGTGCATAGATGGTACTTTAGTACTTTATACTTGCTGCAGTTACATGGTGCATGTATGTGTGAGGTAGTGTTGGCAGAACAACTAGACTTCCAGCTCTGTGGCTATCCACTGAGCCCCACCTGCTCTCTCTTCATCAAAATATATGAGCTAAAATAGAACACACGCACGTAGCCACACATTCAACATGCCTTTCACAAACAGGCTTTGTCCCTGAGGTCAGGGTCAGGATGTAATTAAATGGTTGAACATACATGCTGTCATTTATAACTGTGACTTGAAATGTGAATGTAAGTTTTCCAGGATGGTAGCAAAGATCCAATTAATTTGTCTAATTTGTGCTATTAATGACAGAAGCCTAATGGCCCGCAAGCATGTAACTGCTCGGTTGTAACCGGCAAAGTTTTACATGTGAGTCATTGGTCATTCAACAGCCATGCTGAACTAAGAGCATGCTGAGGTGATGTCACCCTGATTGTATTGCAGTTAGGTTGAAGTGCGCAGTATGGTTATGTTTGTCATTGATGTGATGTCAGAATATGCTTTTATGAGCATACCCTATTTAAAGACCTCTGACAAGCCCAGTAAGACCTATTTACTTGTATTTAGGGCTGAAGAATGAATTGTTGTTATATAAAAGTTGCAGTTTAAGAGGGTTTCATGTTTAAATCACACAGGTGCTGCAATGTTTTACAATTATCGCCTATGTTTATTATGTATTATGTAGAGAAATTTCACCAGGGTTGCGTTCAGCCCCAGCAAAACGTAGGAAATCATTTATTTAAATGAAAACAGTGGTGCGTTGTTGCTCTTGCTATTTTTAGAGAATTCTCAGAGCCTGATTTAAAAACTAACAAACTGACCAACATTCTGGTGGAAAACATGGTAAATCTGGCCTGAGTCTAAACATATAGAAATTGATCAAGATTTAAATTGCAGTCACAAAATTAAATAAAAAAAATCACAATCCTGTTTTTTGCTGTAATATGAAGAATATTAAAATGATAATTGTAAATGTTATTGTGACAGCCAGAGTCACAGAATGAAAAATAGATGTCAATGCTTTGACTGCAAGTTCTTATCTGAGTTATTAATACCAGCATATGCTTGTTAATCAAGCCTTATGCAGAGTGAAACACTAGACTGTTCACCTTTTAAATGGCCGCATGCAGTGAGTGCATGTCTGAATTTCACCCCTGTTATATAAGACAGTCTGCAGTTATTTGTTGATTTGATCTGAATTCACCCTGACAGCATTGGACTGTTTGTTACCCTCTTGCTCTGATTGACTTCAAATGCTTTTTTACCACTGAGTGTTTGATTTGTTCCATGTGTATCCAAGACACTCTATCCAAATTAGCTCAGCTCAGAAGGATCTGTTAACAGATAATTGAGCGTGAGAGGATGACTTTGGCTCCACAGAACATTTGTTTATTTCCATCCTCTCTGCCATGCATGTTAAGGATGTCATAATGAGCTTTGCTCTCTTAATGTGGCTGACACAGGAGAAGCACATTTTTATTTGTGACACCTCATCAAGAGCCAGATTAATGTAGCCACTGTCCTCTCAGCTGCAGCACACTCACTCTGATGACTTTTACTTTCTCCTTTGCCCGCTGTTGCTATACAGGTGGAGTTGCTGTACACATACAGTCTTGCTGTATGACATTGTCATTGCCTTTTTGCCCTTTCATGCTGCTGGTGTTACCATTTACCCCTGGTAGAGCAAAGTAAGACAGCAGTATTCCCGTGCAGGAATTTAATTAAAATATTATATTAATACCATGTTTATTGTACCTAACATGGATGGGCTGGAGTAGATGCCTGTACAGGATAGTCAGTTTATATCATACAGACTATATTACAGTGTACTTTTTACATCAGCTTGCACCAGACTCTGAACACCAGACAAAGCAGATCTTGGGGAAACCTCGACTATGTTCATTAAACATAAGGCAAAACAGCTAAGCTGCAAAAATGTCTCATGCTGAGCTACATACTTTTGTAAGGTCATGAAAACGACGTGTCAGCCTACAGCAGTTTTGATCCGCCCGTTTGTGTTGAAGTTCTAAGGAGCGTTTCTGCACAGAATGCTTTTCAAATGAGGCAGACAAGAAGTTACATATCAGTCTTAAAGACCCAGTAACAGAAACTGCCCATTTAATTCTAGAGATAAAGAGAGGCTGGAAAATAGCTGTGACTTGAGTATTAATTCATCAAGGAGACAAGGTGTGTAATGGTCACTGGTTGTTGGGGAATTGTCCATATTTATGTCCATTTGTCTGCTTTGTGTTGCATGTTTGTGTGGCTGTATTGCTCTTATATTTGGCTTTTAGGCCTGGACAGATCCATTTCATCTTGCTGCTTTTTAAAGCTGTAAATTTGGCTGTTGTTGAATTGCTGTAGATCCTGCATCAGCACTGTCGCTCCAAGAATAATGTGTGTACACACACACACTGCATGTGCCTGTAAACGTGCAGCTGCATTGGTGGCGCAAACAAGTCTCCAGCTAGGGGAAAGAAAGGGCTGCTGACTGAGAGTCAGCCACTCAGCAAACACCTCTCCTTATTGGGGTAGAGCTGTGTGAGTGAGCGAGGGATAATTTTAGGGAAAAGTGACGGGCACGGGTAGATATTTTCATGACCTTGTCCAGTTGCATACCACTGACTCAGTTCAAGAAGCCAATATGAGGGCCTGAAACTAGCCCAGGATGAGCATTACAAGTTAACTTGGTGACACTGACCTCACCTTTGTCAGACTTTCTGCTTCTCTGTATATAAGTGTTTTGGTCATATAGCAGGGATTGTTGATGTATACATATTACCTGTGGTCTGATTAAATATCTACACATCTATATACATAGCAATATGTATATAACAATATAACAATAATAACAATAATATAGACCCACCTTGATGAGAGAGGGAGGTTTGGCTGTAAGGCTTAGTGGATTCCTAAGATACAAATGGACATAGATCTCGTAGATCTATACAAATTTTAAGATAACAACCAGATTTATGTTCAACTCTTACGTTACTTACTCAGAATGGGATTGAACTTGGACCAGTAAGCTATCAGCAGAATATGAACTTCCTTTTAATGAAACAACTGTCTATGTAAATGCATCACTAAGAAGAGATTTTGAAACTCTTAACTTGCATTTGTATTAGGGCTGCACTCGACTGTTGAGAGATTTGTTTGTTGGGTAGGTGTAATATTTAATTGCTGGGGCGGACTGCAAACAAGTGAACTGCAAACTTGTTCTTCAACGTAAGTCCTTGTACAGATGAAACTAAAACAGCCCAAAATATTATTCCTTCTTCCCTTAACTTTGCACTGTGGTCACTCTACAATACATTTTGTCAGCACATTTCTGTACTGTATAACACGGTGCTAAACAGCATGTATTCTCATGCAGCTGCAAACAGTACCCCTGCTGTTCTGGTCTCTTACCGTGATGTATATCTTTTGTACCGTGACTTAGACCACCTCAGGATGTGTATTCAACATGAGCTTTGGATGTAGATTTCCTGAGCAACTTTCTCAGTCCGCGAAATGGGCGAAGCTTCAGGTATTCACTGTTGAATTACTGCAGGACCCCAAGAAAATGGCAGGCTTTTTAGTCTTCTTAGGGGACGTCACTTAAAGGAATGTCCTGTGTAAATACACATCTATCTATCTATCTATCTATCTATCTATCTATCTATCTAGGAAGCGAAAGAATATGCATACAATAGCAGTTAATTATGTGATAGAAATGTTACTCTTGCTTGTGTACTCGCTCACAATCACCATTGAACACTTCAGGCCTGTAAAATGCTGTTCGGGCCACCCCTAGTTGGATTATATTTGGAGATGCACAATTTTATCTGAATCATATTGGTATCGGATTGTGTTTGCTTACAGATTTTACTGATATTTCAAACCAACATTTGATGACATATTTGTCATATTAGATCATTTAGGTGTTGCTAGGCTTGGTTATGAATTTTACTATGTTTGTAGCCCTGTAGGGGGGAAAAAATAGATTTCTCTGTAGTGCTTACATCTGTACATTTTATAAATGTTTATATCACTATCATTTGTACATTAATATACATAAACAATATCAGCATTGGCAAACAATTCCCATATCAGTGCATCCCTAAGAACATGATTGAGCACTTCTTCAGAGCATCCACATTAAAGCACTGACCTGGAACTGTGATTGGCCAGGATGCTCAAAGCACAAAGGGGGCGGGGGGCTGGGTATAAACTTTGGTTGGTGATTGGTTAGAGCAGCGATTCTCCGCTCTGATCCTGGATAACCCCCATCCCAGCACATTTTTGTGTTTCCCTGCTCTTACTTCGGCTCATTTTAGGGAGTCCTCCCGCACCAGGGTTGGGAATCCCTGGGTTGGAGAGCATATTGTAGCTTTCTGTGATATCACTATTACACAGATCACTGTAGTGATAATATATTTTGAATGGTCTTTTGTCCAGCCTTGTCATTTAAGGGAATAATTCATGGAATGGTTTTACTGACCACCTGCATTTCTCAGAAGAGTCATGGCAGTGGAAGATCTCAAACTGCCATTAACCCACATTCATCAACCTTTTGTAGGCGTTATTGCAGTTTTAGTGAAATTTAGGATTAACTATTCATCTGTAGCCTCACAAGACTGTCCAATGTAACCTCAGCTCACTGTGTCGTACCCTGCAGACTTGCTTTAATGTTAGATATATCAGATGAAACACTCCGTGATATGAGGCTATGATCTTAGTCCAGCTTTCTGCAGGCTGCATATTCAGTAAGAATATCCCCCCCCCCCTTTAGCTCTCATCCAGGATGGGTGGAATTTCTCTCTGCTTGAGGGCCAGCGCTCTGCAGGACACCCCACGGCCCCGTCCTGCTCCACAGTCTCACTTTCAAACTAGCAGAATGAAAGACTGATGTCCATCCAGAGGGCTGTAGTAAATTCTGCTTTTTATAACCTACAGCACCACTGAAGCCACAAACTGGCTCAGATTGTCTTCCCTCTTCTTCCACCTAATCTCCCCTTTGGAGACTCATGTTCTGAACAGTGTAAACATCACTTTCAGGCTGCATGAGACTTCCTTGGAGTCAAATAAAAGCCAGCAAGATCTTTTGTTTTTTTTTGTTTTTTTCCCCTCCTGCTGAATGATCAGGCACATGCAAACACACATAACCCAGCAATAAAACACAAATGACCGTATGGTCAAAACAACATAAAAGCTGATGGTAGATGTTCCTACTTTTATGTTTTCAACATTCAGCTAGAAATTAAATAAATGAAGGGTAGTGTCTGACGTTTGCACAGTAATGTGAAGAAGTGCACCCCATGACCCCCCCCCCCCCTTTTGACATATGAATGTAAATATTAACTGAGATGTCTCCCTTCCTGTTCAGAAAGTAAGTGCACTCATGGTTTCAGTAATTATTATTGTCCCCTTTGGCACAAACAGCATTTATCAAGGCGTTTCCTATAACTGTCTACCAGTTTCTGACATATACTGAATTCTTTAAACTGTGTAATGTTTGGGAATTTCCTTGCGTGTGCAGCCAGTTTAACATCCCCTGACTGCATTTCAGTATGATTCATATCTGGGCTTTGATCAGGCCATTTTATAAACCTCTTTCTTTCTCTTCAACCACTCCTTTGTGGATTTACTTGTGTCATTGGGATCATTATCCTGTTGTAAGGTCCACTTCTTCAGCTTCAACTTATGTGGCAGATGTCCTCACATTGTCTTCAGGCGCTCTGGTATGAAAGAGAATTGAAACTTGATTCTATGCTTGTAAGTTAACCAGTAAATGTACTCCAAACCATAACATCTCCACCACCCTGCTTTGTGGTTTCTGTAAGGTTCAGATCA
This sequence comes from Semaprochilodus insignis, assembly GCA_034552555.1. NCBI lineage: Eukaryota > Metazoa > Chordata > Actinopteri > Characiformes > Prochilodontidae > Semaprochilodus > Semaprochilodus insignis. The sequence goes on from CM067491.1 coordinate 13,638,671, forward strand.
AATGCAAACTTTGGTTTTTGCCAAACGTGGCTTTTGGTACTGGGCTTAAACCACTTTGTGGTCTTTGACATGTCTTGTTCCAGTCCTGGTCAAGTTCTAGATATTCATGAGCTAGCATAGCTTACTTTTTGTCCCAGCAGGCTTTTTTGTTGAGACAGAAAAAGGCTTCCTCCTGGCGCACCTCTAATGTAGGTCAAATCTGTGTAGTCAATAGTGGTAGATGGATGCGATGTGACATCAGCAGAGGCAAGAAGGACCTGTAGATCCTGTGATCGTTTGGGCTTCTTAAAGACTTCTTTTAGCATCTAGCGCTCTGCTTTTGAGAGAAATTTGTAGGGATGGCTGGCACAAGTTGGCTGTGGTTTTAAGTATTCTCCTTTTGAAGATAAGTGCATTGATTGATCTCTAATATTTTGGATCTTCTGAAAGCTTTACCTAGACTTATGGGCATCTACAACAACTTCTTTCTGAAGGCCTCAAAGCACTCTTTTCATCTAGACATCATGATCCCACTAACAGCAAACCAGTCCATATATCAGAGGTTTAAATAAGACAAGAATAAGACTGTATTTTTAAAAATAGGACTGTAAATTTGCCAAAATTGGAGTGTGTTTGTTTGTTTTAATTAATAAAAAGACCTGGTGTGCAAGACCTGGTAGACCACCACAAAAACTGTCAACATCATGAACCTTATTGTATATCAAGAACCACAAAGAAATTTAATTAGAAAGTGGGCAGATAAAGCTGAACAGTCATGGAAAATCTCATTGTGTCTCCCTGTCGTTGTGCTAATCCCTGTCTGTTTCCACTGAACCACAAATGATGATAGGATAGATTAGAAAGAGTTTTGAATTATGCCTCTTGTTTATACAGACACAGTCAAGGAAAAGTAAATCTCCTGCCTTAAAGCCAAAATCTCTTCCTGAGTCTTTTTTCCCAGTGTCATTAAATGCTTGCCAAAGCTTTTTAAATATAATGAATGCAAAGTTCTGTAAAGACTTTTGCAGTTTTGCAAAGTTGGCTAATACTGGTACCCGTAGTTATTATTTCTTAAGAAACAAATAGACAAGACAATGTTCATGAAGTTCACCGAGGAAGAGTTAACACATCAGTGCCAGATTGGATGACCTTTGTTTTAGTTTGTGCCTTTGTCCCTCTTCAGCAATGTTTGCCTGATTGTACACTCTTCATTTCGATTGGGTCCCACTCAGACATTTACTCCTCTGTGCTCTAATGTGCAGACAGTGCTAGGCTAGGCCAGAAACCTGTGTACAAGCCTACATTACTATATTTGCTTGTTAGATAGCGTCATTACCCCTATTAACAGTGTGCGCCACGTGTATGTTATCATGTGAGAGAGAAGCTTGTGCGGTCGAGTTTATTATGTCTAATGAGTAGGTGTAGTGAGGCCCTGGGAGGACTAAGAGAGCAGCCTGACATCATCTAGTCAGTCCTTGAGTTTAGTTAGGACCTTATGGCATGTCGAGTGATGATTATTTGGAGTATTAGCTCATGCTGAGGAATGTCTTTGATGTTGTCAGATTGTGTCTTGTAATGGTTCCTGTGTGGAGTCCTCTGATCTCCTGCACTCTTTTCCTCATCCTGTTGCAGTGGTGGCTTCCATAGCAGCTCAGATCTCAGAGCACATGTGGATTTGATTGACGTAGCCTTGGTTGTGATGGACTTCACTTTTCTGTTAAGTTCCGCTCTTTTTCCACCAGAAGCTGTGCGTGTTTGTGTGTGAGAATGATGAGTGTTGCAGTGGAAACATTGCAGGCAGGATAATGTGCCAGAAATAGACCAAGCCAGATGCCATTCTGAATGTATTTCAGTGCTTGACCTCCCACCTGTGGTAGTGCAGCGCTCCCTCCTGCTCTCACTCTCTACACACTTTCCACCAGGGCCCAAGCGATATATCAGATGACTGATTTAAATCACCTGATTGGAAGGTTTTGCATATTTACTGGGCTCAGCAAAAGTCCTGATACTAAAGAGCTGATATTTCTGACCTGAAGTGGGTCACAAAGTTTCTGCTGAACTAAAACTATTGCAGTGATCGGCCATATAAAATTATTTTTGACCATATTTAAATGATATGGTCATGTTATCTGATATCAGATTTCTGAACTCTTTAATATCGGTATCAGTGACGGGCTGTATCAGCCAGGTCTTGTTTTCCACTGCTGCTCCTCTCAGTCTGCTTTCATGTTCCTTTTGTCTCCCATTTTTCCTCATTCTTTTCCTTTGCTCTAGCCTGTCTTTCCTTGCCATACTTTTATCTCCTACTGTTTTTTTTTTTTTTTGTTTGCTCACCCTCCCCAGCCAAAAAGCATAGGTCATAAAAATGCAAGCATTACAGTTTAGTTTACAGTTTCAATTTCTGAAGCTTGGGTTTCCTATGACATGGATCTGTTTGGGTTCTGAGATTGCTCCCCTCATGCATGGTAGATTTATGATACAGTGGTTTGGCTAGTTTTGTCGATCAAATTGTGCGTTAATTGGTAGAGGTAACATTTGGCATGTGTTGTATTTTGTGCATACATATAGACAAGTGTATGTTAATAGAACGTATGTGCGTATGTTTGTAGATGCATTTACATCACTATTTTAATTTCATGTATAATATTGGTCAGAGATGAGCGGTCAATCATTGCCATGACACATCGACACTAGTTTTATGTAAAGTGTAAGTGGGCCTTTATGTCAGTCTGATGAGTGTTTTTGCTCCACATCATAGTGATGTTAATGAGATCATTTTGACATGAGTGAAACAAAGTGCCGAATTCTTTGCTCGAAGTCTTTTTACATGGTTTATTTGGTCAAGCTGTCCGTATTATAAAGAGATGGCATTATATGTTCTTTAAAACTACTAGACTTTAAAATGAGCCATTTTTATTTTAGGTTTAGTTTATTCAAGTTAGTCACTTAAATTTGGATCAACTTGGGAGCATCTAAAAGTTAGACGGTCATGCTCAAACAATTCAGTCACTCTTGAGGTGAGAGGTCAAGTGAGTGCTGTTCCAGGCTAGATTGGATTAGGTTGTTGAATTATTGGTTGTATTTCAGTAAGTTCCAGTCGCAGGCACTCTGCCCACAGATGTAGACAGTCTGACAGCCCTGCTCACAGAAACTCTCTCAAAGAAACTCTCACACAGAATGTTACCTGGCTCTGTCCAGCCGTTCTACCATGCCCTGTCTGATGAGATGGGAAATGAACGATTGTTCATCAGGCTAAATGCCAGAAGCGAGCAGTTCTTTACCTCCTCACCAATTAGCCTTTCAGAGCATGGTATAGGCCACTCTCTGAATCAGGAAACATTTATGAGAGTTGCGTTTGAAACCATACCTAGCTTTTGCAGAGCAGTGCTCCGTTTTATTAAATAGGAGTTTTTGTTGGGTTTTTTTTTGTTTGTTTGTTTTTATCATGCTGGACAGCCTGTGACTTGTGTTTTGCATGCAAGTCAAGCGACCCTTTCCTGTCAGCGAAGACTTCTTGAAACCACCCACTCTGGTTTATGACCCTGTATTTCAGCTCTGCCATATCCAGCTTGCAATGGAATTGTTTTTTATTTCGCCTACCATTTCCACCCTAACAAAGTTAAAAACTGAGTTCTGTTCCCTCCTCCTGCCTCATCATTTTTTACCACTGCTGTGTTTTAGGTATTGTCCTCAACTAGTTGGTCTCTGACCACGTCACCAATTTTAGTTAAGTAGTCTGGCCAATAGATCTTTCTCATCACTGCAGTGAGACTGGTGGTGGTGGTGGTGGTGGTGGTGGTGGTGGTGGTGTGTTAATGTGTGTTGCGCTAACTTTACATCTACAAGGTGGACCAACAAGGTAGGAGTGTCTGAGAGTGAACAGTGAGTGGACACAGTGTTTAAACACTCCAGCAAAACTGCTGTGTCTGATCCACTCACCAGCACAACACACACCAAAACACCACAACCATGTCAGTGTCACTGCAGTGCTCTGAATGATCCGTTGTGACATTCACACTTAATGACCAGGATAAAGGTAGGATAAAATGTACAACAAATGGAAAAAGGAATACATGGAAGGAAGATGTTTTTGAAAACATGTATCTGGTGTATACTGGACATTTTTTAGATATAGGTGGCGTTGATCATCATATACAGTGAATCCTTTGGCCCCTGGCTCTGGCATAGAGTCAGTGTTGAAAGAGATGTGTAGGTTTTGCTTGCAGCAGTGGACTGTCTGCTGTGCGTATGTCTTCACTCACTCATTGACTCATTACACATGTGCGTGTTGAACCCCTCGCACTGTGATAAAGCAACAATGCTTAGTTCATGGTCATAGTTAATTAATTCAGGGAAGTGTCCTTGTAGGATCATGGGATTTTAATTCAGGAGTGCAGATTGTGTTAAGATGCAGCACTTCATGCATTTGTGTTATTATGGAAATATGCCGTACAGACCGAGAACAGACAGTCATAAATCAGAATCCCTTCTTTCTGTGGTGCAATAGCTTTTGCTGTGATGTTATTAGTCTCTCCCTCTGTGTGCTGCTTGTGTGCCATCATTAAGGGATGTGGAATTTCTCATTCTTGTGAGGTGGTCTTTTTCCCTTTATTGTGCTCGCTGTCTTCCTCAGATGTTCCTGAGTTAGTGTGTTATATGTACACTCACAGTTCTCCCTCCCTGTAGTCTCTTGTCAGTAATCTGCTTAGCTTTACGTGAGCAGCTTAGTTAGGCTGTTAGCGTTTAGTGGCGGCGATGCAGCCAGTGCTCAGTAGGAGCAGCTCCAGCCCCATGCAGCCAGCCCAGTCTGCTAGCACCAGCCAAAGAGAAGCTTAAACCACTGCTCCTCCAGCAGAGCTTCTGTATATCCCTGTCTCTGTCTTTCTGTAATGCTAGCACTCTGTCTGCTTTGTGCTCAGCCTCTTTTGCACTCTCTGCTTTCTCTCTCTCTTTTTTTTTTTCTCTCTCTCTCACGTTCGCCCTCCCCTCTCTCCCTCCTCCCTCCTCTGGCTGTCCCAGGACACTCCTGCAGCCTTGGCTGCATCACCTTGCAGTCCGCTCGCGCGCCGCTGCCTGCCTGCAATCCCCTTCCTCCACACTTCTCTTTCGTTCCCTCTCTTTCTCTCTCCTCCTCCTCCTCCTCCTACACCCTCTTGTTCTCCTCATTCTCTATTCCCCTTTTCCTTCCCTCTTCTTGCGTCTCACTTTCTGTTTCTGTTCCTCCATCCACCCTTCTGTCTTCTTTAACTTTGCTAAAATGTACCAGAACCAGTGGATCACCAACTATCTCAGCCATGTCAAGTTCTGTCAAGGTGAGTGGGCGAGAGCCAGGCCTCTGCAATAGGGCTGTCCCAGTAGCGTATGGCCTTGCAGCTGCAAGATGCCATTTCATTAATGCTGCTTTGTGTTTAGTAGTCATTGTAGTGCGAGCTGTAACGTCCAAGGACATGCTGATTATGAGAGACTTTCTGACTACAGGAGAGAGAATTGGAGATAAGAGTGCATGACAGAGAAAGGCAGTGCTAACAGCTTGCTTCTTTGATACTTTTCCTTTCATATGCATTCGGGCAGTACTACCGTTTGTAACACCAGTGCGTTCTGTGGCTTGATTTCTATTACTGTTCTTGAGCCTAATTGTAGCTTAATGGTTTTGTTTTGGTCTTTGTGTGTTTGCAGTGGAACATGACTTTCCGTTTATGCTCAGTGTTGAATGGTCTTCTGCTTGGTTAAGTGCAGCACAATTCATAGCAGGTGTGGGTGAATGAATGTCACCGTTAGACTGTCGGTCAGGCTCTCAACCATAAAGCATCAGTTTATGTGGGTGATTGCTTTTACAGTAATTAACTGTGAAAGTGCAAGGTGACACTGATGCAACCAAATGTATAGTGTTTTCCACATATCATCTCCTGGCATTTGTTTGGTTTTATATGCCAAAGTGTCATAGCTTATTATTACATGACCATGTTGCATCTTCTCTGTATTCCTTATTATTCAACAGGCTCTTACTTTGACTTGAAGACTTTTTTTACTTTGACTGTTATGTGCATCTCTGTTTTGATTGGCAGCCCTGTATTATGTCTCATTTAAAAACATCCTGTCTCATGCTTTTAACAATATTGTGAATGCTGAGGGTAAAACAGCTGTAGGCTGAATAGATGGATATACTGGTATGAAAAACGTTTATTTGTGACTTCACAATAACTATAAATTCAAACAGGCTGTTTTTGCATAAATGAATTGAGCAGTCAATGACCTAATTGAAAACTTCAAAGGAGTACCTGATGAGTAATGAGAGTAAGGTGACGCAGTTTGTAAATACTCTAAACAAAGGGGGCAGCATATGACCAGAAGTTGTGGTGTGCACCCCAACTTAGTTCAGTATCAAACTTAATAAACAAGAGTTTAGTGGTGGAAAGCAAAGCCTGATTGTCACTTGCCATGAGCTTCAGTCATTGCATTTACTGTCCATTTCTTTGGCTAAATGGTAACCGGAGCACCAGGTACCTTTAACGTGATTGACGAGATAAGAAAACACTGCGGGGGCAACGCTACTTCTTCATCCTCGCGTGTTGGGGTGATGCCATGTTTGATGCGACGTTTGATGCTACAGTGTCTTGAGTTCTGAGGTTGAAGTGGTACTGTGTGACGGGCTAAGGCTAGCTGGCTAGCATGCTAACTACTGTAGATATTTCTAAAATACAGTACATACAGTCAAAACTGTCAATTCTTCACTTTCAGTTGATAATTTTAGTAAATTTTATAATATTTTGATCACAAATCTTACAAATTGTTTAACACTGTTTGCATACTACATCAGTCTCTTATTTATTTATTTATTTATTTATTTCCTTTTTTTCCATTTTCATGTTTTGGGCCCTATGATGATCCCATTCTTTCTGATGACGCTTGCTTAGTCTGACTTATGTTTGTTTTCTTTTCTTAAAATGACACCATATAGAGCATACAGAGTATTATTTGAATGCTATTTGACAGAAACCAGATTTCAGGGACATTTTATTCAAGGTCACTTTATTTGGTCTTTCCTACAGTTGTACAAATAGAGTCTGTCATTTGTAATGCCTGATGTAATGCCCCCCACTCAGATCCCCTGGATTGTTATTTCTTCTTGCATGTTTGGAACCTGATGTCTTGATTACGTCACTCATGATAAGTAAGACTATAGGTAGTAAAGTGACACACATCCCGTGTGTCCCCTCGGGGTAATCCACTGTCTCTTTAGAGCTAATCCTTCATTAGCTGAGACAGGCGCTCCACTAACACCCTTCTACCATGCTCTCCTGATGGCTCTTCCCTGTTACTATGGAAAACCCACTCTGCTTTCTGGCCTGCTGTACTGTTGGTGTGATGTAACTGTGCTGCTAGGCTGCTCTTTGTTCTTATTACCTGTGTGTATTTTTTGTGCTTTTTATTACCTGTTTTTCTTTCTAATTGAGGCAGCGCAGTAAACCTTTTATTGGTTTGTTTTCCTTCTAAAAAGCAGAAATTTTATTAGCTTGATTTCTAATGCGGAAGACTTCACACTGTTTTGGTGACAGGAGGCTGTTGTGCAGTAGATTTGAGATATCACAGCGTCCTTGTTTAGGTTGCGGTGTGTGTGTGTGTGTGTGTGTGTGTGTGTGTGTGTGTGTGTTGTCCAGTGAACTGTGTGTGACCTACATTTTTAATGTCTTTGCACAAATCTTCACACTGACATTGAAATGGCAGGCAGCCAAATGGACTCAAAAAACTGCTGCATGAATTCTTCAGTGTAGTTTTCTTCCTTAGACTTGCTGCTAACCAGGCCATGGCACTTTCTGTCTCTTGTCTTTAATGTCTCCACATGCTTGTAGCATGACTTATCACACAGTCAAGGCAGAATGCTTGAGTCATGCGTCTTATCTTGCCTTTAGAACATTACCCTTGACTGCCTGTGCTTTAAAACAGGTGTGCAAAGTATGAGGTGTCTCATGGGGAGGAGGAGAGGAAATCAACTTCCAATAGATGACTGCCATATAAAGAGAGGTTATATAGTGACCTTGGTTATATGTCGCCAGGTCTTGTAATTACGGCTGGGTCCAGATAGGTAGGCATATGTTTTTGTGTATGCTGAGGAGCTGCGAGATAGCAGGCGTGCCATTAGACGTGCTGTAAATGTCACACCAGACTGTGTATGATTATCTTCTCAGCATCACAAGGCACAGGGCCAAGTAGAGCGTCTGAGCTGTAAGTTACTGACAGAAACAAACATGGTCATTACTCCTGTCACCCGAGGTGTGCTGTGATACAATACATATCTGGTGTCTGTCATCAGTTTGTTGAGGGAGAACAAAATGAATGTTGAAATACAGTATCTTTGATGCCCAAATATTAATGTTTTATGATGCACTTGGGAAATACTACTAATGTTCTGTTTACCTAGCATCCTATATAAGGGCATATATCAGTATTCTATCCCCTGTGTATACCCTGTATCTGTTTTATCTACCTCAGACTCAAACGGCATATATGGAAATGTGTACATCTGTATATATCATAGCTTGTATTCATAACTTCATATTACAGTTCTATAAAACTATATATTAGGATAAATAGAACTGTTCTGGTGTTTAGTGTTGTGTGTATTTACTGTCTAATGTGTATAATTTGTGTATTTAAGTCCTACAAGGAACTACGCACCTGAGATTTTCACTCACCTTCACACCTGTGTAAATGTGTTGCGACAAACATGTCTTATGCAGAGGGATGCTAGCGTTGATGTTATGATGCCAGTATTTATCAGCTTCTACTTTAGGGGATTTCTCAATCACTTTTGATTCCCAGTGGTTGTATGATGTGCTTATGGAGCACATACTGGGTATTGTAGTGAAAGATAAAGGATGAATGAATATACAAAATAGATGAAAAGAAAAAGGGGAATTGTGGCAGGAAGATCAGGCTGAGGGCTGGGCTAAAGAATATTATGAAGTGCCTCTTTAAAAGAGCAATAAGTGACTCACTATCACCTCCTCAGTTACAAATTAGTGTTATGAGACAGACCCGGGCAGGTAGATATCTCTGAAACACTTTTTTTTTTTTTTTTTTTTTCTTTTTTTTTTTTTTTTTTGTAGTATAAAAACAATTATTTCTTGATGTTCTGTTGATACTTTTAGTCAATTTGTCAGTGTTTTGAACAAAAAACTTAGATTGTCTTATATAAAAATGTGTATATCTGATGTTAATTACATCGTATGTTTCATGTACTGTCCTGTAGTGAGATCAGTCAAGCTTTTTGTACTTAAACATGTAGTGTGTTGGTCATAGTATTGTTTGTAATATTAATATAAGCTCAGAAAAGCATATTCTGAGGACAGAGGTACAGTTGTCTCATCACAATAAAAAAGGAAAAAAAACAGTGGAATTTAATGAATGGTTCAAGTGTCCAGGATGTATTGCATTGTATTGTATTGTTTGGCCTCTAGAGATTCTCACCGCTGATTTCTAAAGCTGATTTGAATATCTTAAACACAGACCCTTTTAAAAATGTATGTGAATATTTTCTTATATCTTATGGCTCCAAACCACTAATGATGATGTAGATTACTGGCTTCTATGGAATTTTGAGCTGTTACTTGGTGGTGGTAGTTGAGTCATATCTCATCTCAGAGTTGATATAAGTGTTTTGGGGGGGGTTTAGGGATCAGCAGTTTGGTTAGGAGTGAGGAGTGACTCTCTAGGCTCCGTAACTCTGCACCTCTGAATCAGCATGCAGGTGAGTGATCCTTCTCTTTAGCTGACTTCAGTCTGCACCTCAGGCAGTCACTCTTTTTCACTGTCTTTTTTTTTTTTTTTTAATCCATCTTTTAGTATCTCTGTCCTCACTGTTGCCTCATCAGCTGGCGTTGTGCTGTGTGAGGTGAAAGGAGATTTCTAGCGAGAGTGGAATGTTTTTAGCGGATACTCTTCCCAGCTGTGAAAACACGCTCAATACCAAAACACAGCAGAGTCCAGAGTGAAGCTCCACAGCTCTCACTGACTCTGCCATCTCAAATGTTGTTTGTAAAGAATGAGGGGGCTGTAACACTGATCCAACGAACCTCGCTAAAGCCTCACAGATATGAAAGTGTGTGTGTGTGTGTGTGTGTGTGTGTGTGTGTGTGTGTGTGTGTGTGAGTGAGAGAGAAGATGATAATGGAGTGCTGGAGTGGAAACATGTTTCTTCTCCTGGTCTCAGCAGTGTAGCTCAAATATCAGATCATCCTTGCAGGAGAATTGGGGCCTCATCTTTATATATAATATTATTTCATATATTATAATGAACGGACTCTGTACCCAGTTAACTTATTAAAAGCGACATTTGAACCATTTTGACCATCTGAATGTTGGCAATTGCTAATAGTTTGGTCTTCTAACTTTATATGTGCTTGTAGCAGATATGGCCTAATGCAGTAATCGCCAACCCTTCATCTGGAGATCTGCCTTCCTAAAGTCTTCACGTCCTACCTTGATTGAACACATTTCGTCTAGGTCATCAGTCTGCTCAGGGAGACATTGACATGGATGTGGTTAGCGTGTCCAGTACTATTAAAATATATTGCACATTTTGTAAGCAAAATGCTCAATTTATTTATTTAAAAATAAACCAAGTCCCTCTACTAGCAGGTTTACAACTGGAGGACCTCTCTGTTTTGAAATATGTAGTAGCACACACTGTGTGGAAGCACATTTTCAGGCCCCTTCCCTGAGCAAATGAATCTGAGTGTGTTGAAAGAGTACCTTAACGAGAGCCCAGTCAAAACTCTGTAAAGGGCGTGTCTTCAGAGGATGTGAATTAACTGCTATTGGCATCACACCTTCATCAGTATTAATGTTGATTAAGACTTAAAATCCAGCCAGACGGGTAGATTGAGAAATTCCCAACACCTCATATTTCTGTTCTTCAGACTTGGTAATGCCACATTCAATTTGACAAAATAACTTGCATAATGCAGCCTTCACCAAGAGGAAGAACTATTTTGATAGTCTTATTTTCCATATGACTGAGTCCTGTACAACCATGTGACTTTGCAGTTTAACACTGATACTAGAGGTCATCATTTCCTTTTAGTTCATACGTCATATTTTGATAATATTAGACATGCATACTCATTTAAGAAAAACAAATCTCAACTACCAGGGTTCAGTGAAGCAGATTTCCATGGGGGTTTTGCGACCAGTGGTCTAACTGATTGCTGCACAGTTCTGTTTGCATATTGAAGGGAGTTGATCAGCTTCCATAAAGTCTGTGTTGGCATGGATAATTTCTGGTGTCTTGAGTTCTATTATAAGAAAAGGTCCAATTTGATGTGAAACTTTGGCGTACTCTTAAAAACTAAAGTTCCTGTATGATTCTTGGCTTGTATGTGTGATTCTAGGAGAAACCTTTACAGCAGCTATTCTTTGAAGAGCCTTCCACTGTAAGATTTATTAGTGAACCAAAAGTAATTTTCCTATGGCATAGTTACAAATGAAGCTGTTTTGTCTCATTATTCTTTAAGAATGAATGCCCAGGCATGCTTCTAGAGATTTCACCTTTCCAGCCCATTCCAGCAGCCATTCTTGAGAAATAATTTCTTGGGAATTTGCCTTAAAAGAAGGCTTCAGCAATCTGCTCCAGCTATATTATGTGGTTGATTTCCACAGACAGTAATTTCCCTGGAAACCCATTGACTCACAGCACACGTAGGTTAGAAGCCAGTAGTCAGAGACTTCTGTTGTAAGTGTGTTTCAGCTCAAAATTTTTTTTTTTTTTTTACTTTTTTAAATCTAAATGCCGAGAAATTCAGTGCAGAATTCAAATTGCCTTTGGTAACGAGCTGTATACTACAGATGCAGTAGATGGTGATTAAGTTGAGAAATGAGCTTTGCTTTAAGGTGCATCTACGTTGGCTTGTACTTGTAGGCGAAAAGCAGTTTATTTTTCTTTGATGAATATTGAAGGATTTGTGAAGTGTCTCATTTGCTCATAAGACTAGTTACTGTACCTTTCATCGGCATATCAAGAGGAGGGCACATCACAATGTGTTATAGTGAATGCTGACGCTTTTTGCACAGATTGTTTCAACTGAAGAATGTCCCCTATGAACTGTAGTGTCTGAAAAGTGGTGTTCTGAAAGTGCTCTTTTCTTGCTTGTCCACAGGCATCACAGGTGAGGCCACCACCAAAGTTTGCAGACCTAAGCTACAGCGCAGGGCTCTTAGGTAAGTGCTGTTTGCTCCCCACCCTACTACTGGATTGACTTGTGAGGCTCAGTGTTTCAGTGCCCTGTAACCCATCACCTAGCTTTAACCTGTCTCAATCTGAATAACTACACCTGCTTGTGCTGGGTGGGGAGGTGAAGAATACATAAGTCCACCCGGCCTTGTATAGCATTAGCAGAGCTGCCACGTGATTAGTTACATTTTGAAAGACTTAGTTGATAATAATGTAACATTACCTCTGTTATCAGCTGCTGATGAGTGTTGTTAATGGAAAGCAGGTGTTACCAGATATGAGCAAGCAGATGGGAAATTCCTAATCCCACTTTGATGCTTAACTTTTAAAATATTTGATTTACATGTGCAGCTGAAATATTTTGTGATCTGTCCAGATTTTTAAATGTTTGAGAGGATGTATGCAGCTTGTGTTGAGCTTGGGTCAGCACTGGGAAATGTTTGTTCAAATAATTTTTGATGTCGTTTTGGTACAGTGTTACGGTATTTTTTGGCTACGTCATGTAACATAAGTCTGTCTAATAGATAGCAGCCTGTTCTGTAGCATGTTATCAAGACAGTCACAAGAAAGATCAATAATGAGGACAGTGTAGTTCTTATCTAATGCAACATATCATTATGAGTGAGGTGGGGAAAAAAACTGTGTAAATGTGAATTATAAGGGTCTTTTTGTCCCAGTTGTTGTGGAGATGGCTGTTTCCCATTTCTACATTATATCCATTAATGGAGGAAATGAGGTATCGTCTGTGCAGCTAGATTTCCTTACGCCAATACAAAATAATGTATTTGGCAGCTCACTGATAGCAAACTAATTACAAAGTATTAAAAGGGTGTTACCACTGGCAGATTGTTTCAGCGTGATGACCCGGATCAGCCGTATCTCTAACAAGCTCAGGATTACCCTCACCTGTTACTCTACTGAAGAGAGCTCACTGAAACAGATAACTGTTAGTATTGTTGTTATCACTGTACAGGTCTAGTTTTCCAGAAGTTACCTGGATTTATTATTGTGAGCTTTTATAATATTAAAAGTAATTTTGAGTTTTGTCTGCATAGCTCCGTTTTAAAATAGTTGAATGTGGGCTTCTGTGATTTTATGGCTTTGTCTCATTCTGTAGTGCTTGTGTTTCTTGTCTCAGCTAAATTAGTCCCCTATCAAAGGGTTAATTCTGGTTTTATCCTGTAGCTGGCCCTGTTCTATAAAGCTCCTGTGCATGTTAGAGACCACGCTTCATTGAATTTCCAGAAAATGGGACTCTTAACCATGCAAGGCCTGTTAGACCAGCAGAACTATTATATGAACAGCATTCATCTTTGAGGAGAACCAAACTCCACTCTTGCTTCAGGTCTGATTACAACACTGTGGGTCTGAAAGGATGTGCAGCTGTCAGGAAGTTCTCATGCAGAAAAGAAAATGGACAAAAAGAAAGAAAAATTGCAAGTCAAGTTGGGTGGCGTCCGACTGTTGCCCAGTACTGTATTTCTCCACATCACGTTGAGAACAAACGGACGCTAGGCTAAAAAAAAAACCTCTCTACCCTCCTTTTCACACATGGCATTGTTTCCAATAACTTCTTGTTTGCAAGCTCAGAAACGGAGACATGGTGTTTGCTTTCTTTCAAAATATATTTTTCTCATTGTTCTGTTTTTTTTTTTTATTTATTTTTTTTTTTTGGAGCCCTGTACAGTTCAGCATGCCAGTAACTCCATTTGCTATGAGGAAAATATTTTTCTGTCAGCACGGTATTTACAGTGAACTAATTCCAGTAGTGGGAAGTAATCTAAGTAAGCTCTCATGTTGTGCTGTAGAGTTTCCCAATTCTTAAAAGCTGAATTCCACCTTCCTCTGCCAACGTGTTGTCAGTTTCTCCCTGAAATAAATTGAAGGTCCAGTGACTTGTCATTTTTATCCCAATCTCACTGGAGTCCAAATAGTTTGCATTTTCACTGGTCTGAATGTCACAGTAATTAGATATGATTTAAGGGTGCTTAAAGTATCCCACTTTCATGCAGTAAAGCCAGTTTTCTGTCTCTTTCTCTCAGTTTCCAGAAACAGTTCTCGTTTGAGGACAAAGACGAGGTAGCCCAGACCAACAAGGCTGTTGATGTCAATCCTCTGGGCAGTCTCCCCAAGGGTGAGTGTGAATTACCCTGTCCTTTCAAAACTACTTACACTCAGTGGTTTGAAGGGGTAAAATGATTGCCATGCTTGTCTTGTTTAACTGTACTTATTTTAGGTTTGCTTGTTGCTAGTAGAGTAAGAGGACCATATACATGGGCCTTAAGTGGTAGAACTATATGTTTATATTATTCAAAGTATTTATTAAGTGTTGCCACCCTTAGCCTTAACATCTGTTTATTTAACCCGACTAGACAGATGGATGAAAATCATATTGCCCCTCTCCATTGAATGGTTCCTTGAGTGGACTTAGTTTGTGAGGTTAGGTTGGGGGTTGTGCTCCATGTGGGACGATGGACTATTTTTGGCCTGCCGAGGACCACCTGTTTTTAGGCAAGTGGCTGTTCCTGCCAGAGTGACCCTCAAAACTACCCCTGTAGTGTGTAAGAAAGGCTAAGGCTCTTCTTACATGTGTGAAGTGTGTGTGTATAGGGTTGTTTCAATAATGGGAGAACATGATTTAGTTGATCTGTCACAGGAGCAGCCTCCATCTGGTAAGATTTCTTCAGAAACGTTTTTACTGTGGAAGACTGAAACATTGAGTTATGAGCATGACAGGAATGGTGCTGAGTTTACAAGTCAGGATTGTGGTATTGAAACCTAAACAGTTCATTATTATTGCTGTCTAAAATTTGGAATGCAGATCTGTAGTCAAATGCAGAACTGTGTCTGGGCCTTTGAATGGACTTGTTGTATCTTTAGGTTGGAAATAGGGTAACGGTCCTGATAGTGTTTGATTGAAACAGTTATCGTGTTGATGCGTTGAAGGCAGTTTGAGCCATATTTCATTGGAGCTGCTTGTTGGGACCAAAAATTAGGTCCCGTTGAATTAGAGGTTTTTGCTGTTACACCAGTGTGGTGCTATGTAGGAATGACATTTAGGTAAACTTGAGGATTTTGTGGTTTGTTTTTGTCTTTAGCTGTATTAGGAGTGAAAAAAACATGTTGAAAGTTCTTCATTCGCATTTTCTGAGGAGAGTTTTGGCTCATGGCTGTAGCTTCATTCCTGCAGCTGTGGTGCTTTATGAAGGCCAGGAAATTTTTAGTGTTACTTAAGAGCTCCTGGATTTTAATGAAGTCATGATGATGCAGTGAAGGCTTGTATAAAAGTGATTTCTTCACTGAGGAGGTAACGTGTTGCAAAATGTCAAATACTTTATATGTTTATCTTGTCTTTTTTGTTGTTGTTGTTGTTGTTGTTGTTGTTGTTTCCATTTGCATTATCAGTGATGTGCATACTGGGGTGCTGTAGTATATCACTTATTCCTCTTGTCCCCAACACCCCATTCAAAAAGTCCATTCCTTTTTGCTGCATGTTTAGCCATACAGTGCTTATGTTCACTTACCCCCTTTTTCTGCAGTGTCAGAGCTGAGAAAACGTTTTGAAAGCATCAGCACAAGCCAGAGTGACTGCTGGGACATGAACAGGTGAAACTTTTAAATTCCAAACAATTGTTTACAGGTATGAATTTGTGTATGCAATTTTGCACATCTGTAAGTTTGGATGTTTTTTAGTGGCTGTCCTTCATTACAGTGAATTGTTTACATTCGTCTGTATGCCCTCCCCCCCAACAAACTCAGGAAAGAACGAATTGCACGGCGGCTGGAGGGAATTGACAGTGACGTTCAGCTATCCCTTCCAAGTGCTGGTCTGGTGACCCATAGGCTGCTGGAGGAGGACACGCCCAGATACACTCGTGCAGCAGACTCATGCGATCCATGCACAAGTAAGACATGTCTAATTATCCATTTACACACTAGTCTTATTGTTCAGTTATTTGACTTAAAACTTATTAACCAGTAGTTACTATGAATTATTATGAATGAACTACTATGACTACACATTTGCAAGTTTTTTAAGTATTGTTTTTGTGAGAGCGATGTTTGTTTTTGGAAGAGTTTGGGGCCACAAATAGGTCCTGTACAGTTTAAGAGGTTAAATTGAAGGGGAAAATGACCTTTTTGTAACTGGTGGTGGGGGGTTAAGTTTTAACAGTATGCCATCTTATAATGAGGTTGTAGTCAAGGCCATTCCAAGACTATGACTAGTCAAGATTGAGCCAAGACTGCCTCTAAAGTGGGTCGAGTCCAGATGAGAGGGAAACTGTGTCAGGGCTGATACCACCGCAAAAGTCCTCGTTTGTTTGGTGGAGTGAGCAGTACGGATTGCAGGTTTAAGCCTGACTTTTCTGTTTAAGAGATTGACGTGGTACAAATCTGCACAACCAGTAACTTTCACATTCAGTTTACTGTACAGTATTTTCTTTTTTAATATTGCTTTACTTTGCTTTAATAGTCCACTTCTAAATCAGATATGGGGATGTTTTGTCAGTTTCACAGTCCATTGTGCAAAGAAACCACCTACGCCAAAGTCAGATTGCTACTTACAGACATATAGGTTTGGCTTTGAGTTGCTTAAGCATGTGTCGGTGTACGTTGATAGCTGGTCTGGTTGAGACCAAAGACTAAATTTGGTGAAGCCAAAGACAGCATAAAGCCCAGTGAGAACCAAACTGGACTATAAGCAGTTTTTCTTTAGTGTGAAATGCAAGTGCTTTTGGTTATCATAAAAAAAATTAAATAAAAACAATGCTAATATTAATAATAACTATTATTGTATGCGATTGTAATGTTGGAAGTCAATAACCTATTGTTACATTTTCCTTGCAAAACAACACCTGAAGAAACCAATATTATTCCAGGCAGTGAGCACTAACAGTGATGATAGTGGTGATGATGATGGTGATTTCATATTTATTTGAACTAGTTTTCTGTTTGTGAAACATCAGGTCAGCATCAGATCACTGACCTGATGTGAAAACATGTCAGTTAGTGCTTGTTTATATTTTGCAGTACTATGATATTGAAAGCCTGTCTAGCTTTTGTTTCTGATCTCAGGATTGGGAATATTCACACTGCCCTATCTATAACACTGTCACTTTATGCCATCAGTTCCTGTTCAGCACTTTGGCAGAGATGACCCTGGTATGTCGGACTTTCATGGCTCAGAGTGCGTGTCCAGGTCTCGGGCCCACGCTGACCCTGCCTACAATCCCAACACTTTGGACACTGCTGAGCAGGAGTCTAAAGCCGAGCGTATCGCCCGCTACAAGGCTGAGCGCCGCCGGCAGCTATCCGAGCGCTACCGCATCCTGCTGGATGAAGAGGCTGATGCGGACTACAGCAGCCTCTACTCCAGAATCCGGAGAGAGCCCGAGGGGTCCGATCGGCAGCACAAGCTGCAGTTGGAGGAAGTAGAGGAGGTAGAGCACAATGCCTATACCTCCCGTTCTCGGGCAGAGCGACCTACCGCTCAGATTGATCAGGATAACAGCCAAGAACAGGCTGGGTCGCTGTCTGAACATGAGAGGAGAATGAATCTGGAGAACCAACGGAGGGTGCAAGATAGAGGGGGAGTGCGTGGAGGAGGCGGAGCAGTCCCTGACTCCCCTACAGCATACATGGACACTTCAGGGAGTGCCAAAGCTCCGATGAGAGAACAAGGAGTCACAGGGTTCCCCAGCTCGCCCAAGGCAGGCCAAACAGCCACACAGGCCACATCTCCTGGGGATTTGTTCACAAGTCCGCAACAGGCCCACAGCATCCTTCATAGACAAGGGTAAGCTGACTATACCCATCTGTCACTTCTGTTATACCACCTTTTGTTTTATATTGTTAAAAGTAAGAGTTTTATCTTTATTGTGTGCAGTTAACAAAAGAACTGATCAGTACTATGCGTCTAATCCTGTTGTTTTTTTTGTAGAATAATCACTTGATGTTGCTTATGTACAAGTTTATCATTTGTCAATGTTCTAAAGTGTTTTCATAGGCTGCGCTTTTCATGGCTTCCAAGTTGTCTTCCTAGAAAAGTCATACTGTGTCATACCAGGAAAATTTAGTCCATATGTGGGATAACGCAGCTGACTGCTGCACATCTAGAAAGACCATTTGGGATGCAGACTTCAGCAGCTTTTGCTTCTGTAATCACCCTAAAGACATTCTTTAGGTTCAGATTCAAAGATTCTGAAATCTAGAGAATTACAGTCCTTATGATTCTGCGCGCTGAGAACATTCAAAAAGACTTGCTTACATTTTCATTTTTCATTTTCACTTTATTCTACTCTTTTCCTATGTAAACCAAATTCCCAGTCTACTCAGGGATTGTCCCAGACGAATTATGTGCCATCATATCTCTGATTTCAGTGTCAGGGAAAGTTATTGGCTAGGGGCAAATACTGATTTTCACGTTGGACTACATGGGGACGCCAATCACTGGGGTCTTAAACTGTGGGCTCAGCCGAAAATGGGTCGGCTGGGGCAACGGTGGTGCTTTGAACGTTGCACGTCGGACTCTTCCAGAGAGAGGTTGGCTCTTTCCTTGGGTCTCTCGCTCTCTCTTCTCTTCTGTGGACATCCTTACATCGACATATAAAACCCTCCCTAGGACCTGCTCCCTTTAACTACAGTAATTTCGGGTAGTCCATGTAGTCCTATAAGGGGTAGTCCATGTTTACTTAATATACACTCATCATCCAAAAAAAGTCGCATCCAGAAGGAATCAACTGACAGGAATGAAACTTGGTGGGTAGATTTGACGTCATGAGACATGAATGATTCAAATTTCACGCTCAACTGCGCAATTTGACATTAGCAAGGTCGGGCCTTATAGCTGTACCTAGCCAACTATAAACACGTGCTTTCCTTTCTGACTCATGCTGTTGTGCTAGTAGTACCCTTTGCAAATGAAGTATGCCTCGAAGAAGAGTCTGAAAGCGTTTTGAGCAGTTGGAGGAGCTCGAGAGCGGTGGCATCGTAGGGCTCTGGGAAGTGCTATACCGGTCGTGCGGATACTACCATAGCATGCTGTTGGCGGCAGTGGATTTGAGGCACACACCGGCAACATGAAGGATCTGGGAGACCTACACGAACCAGTGAGAGAGAGAACTGAATTGTCTGACATCAAAGTGACCCATCAGCCATGATTGCGAATATTCAGGGATTACTCCATGAGTCATTCTGTTAGTGCCAGCAGCATTGGCGGACAGCTGCACACAATGCAAGACTACATGCAGGCAGACTATTAATGCTGCCAAAGATACAACGATGTCATGCCAGACTGTCATGGAGTTACTCAGAATGGCAGCTGGTCATCTTCAGTGACGAGTCCCGCTTTTATCTTGGTGGAGACGCCCAGCCACCAATGTAGAATTAATAGTTGTGTAAAGTTAATGAAGTAATCATAATATATGTGTTAACTGCAAATTTCTGGCCCAAAATGAACAGATAATTAATACCTGACATCTTGGAATTGCTGTTTAACATTCAGGTGAAGTTAATAGTGTATCTGCTGTTTGGAGCTCATGTACAGTTTTAGGATATGTATGACTGAACTAAGAGATTGCAGAATATAAGACTGCCAGGCACCCATCCCTCAGGCACAATTGAGAGCTGCAAGCGATGGCGAGAAGGTAGGGCCAAACCTTGCGTGCTGACAACAGCCGTCGGAGATGACTCTTATTAAAGATGTATACTCTACGACAGGTAACATAAACTCTAGTGCGCATACCTCAGCCTGAGTGGTTTAAACTTGGTGTA
Source organism: Semaprochilodus insignis (assembly GCA_034552555.1). NCBI lineage: Eukaryota > Metazoa > Chordata > Actinopteri > Characiformes > Prochilodontidae > Semaprochilodus > Semaprochilodus insignis. Next base: position 13,658,652 of record CM067491.1, read on the forward strand.
CTCAGTAAGCACTCATGTAAGGCGCATATGTAGACTTATCACACAAAAGTTGGGCTCTATTGTCATTTTAATCTTTCTCTCCAAGTTAAACTAACATGTTTTTTCTATGTCAATTTGAATTGTCCTCATGTCCTCATAAGAGGACATGCTGGTTGTCTCATTCCTGCACATTGTGCTTGATTAACTGTAATCTCTATAATCACAATTCGGTTTGACATGTCAGCATTCCTTTCCTTTGACTGGTTTGAGGGAAAAGTTTAGGACATGCCCTTAAAACTGCAGTTTGCGGCAGCACAAGCTCAAATTTCATAACTTGGCGGAGCCTCCTGTCCCGTGTCAACCTCAGTGTTGTATTACTGTCATTGCTGGAGGGTTGCAGTTGCTGTGAGATTGGGAGGTTTACTCTTTCTTTTTTGAGCTACATATCCTTATCATCTATTGGACATTTTATACCAGGCAGATGCCAGCTGTTCATAGATACTGCAAGGGAGTTCAACTTAAGTTGAGCTAACTTTTAATGAAACTGATTGAATGGATGGTGATATTGCATCTTTTGGCTCTTGGGTGTACTGTGCATTATACTACTCCTGGATTCAGATTTTTCCTCCCTTACGTAAACATGCACACAAATGTTTGCCTATGCATAATGTTGCTGCTCTTGACTGACCAACCGAGCGACAGACAGACGGACAATTTGAAATACCTCATTGTGAACAGACCAGTAGAAATGGTCCAAAACGACTTGAGGGAAGTCAGGAGGGAAGTAAATCATAATATCTTGTTCCATTAACTCTCACTGAAAGGCCGTTTTTTCCATCTGCTCTAAAGTTACTTTTATGGCGATATGAGACGATATGCTTTGATGTAAAACCAGGTTATACATGGAAGGAATCTTGATTTTGTCCTCAAAAGAGTGAATTATTATGCTGGCACATTGGTCAGGCTTCATATGCGTTCCCCTGAATGTACAGTTCCATGAATGATGGCTACTCTGAGCAGCTCATTCGCTGTCATGTCTTTCGCTGCGTTTAGCTCCCCTAGCCAACCAGCCAGTCAATGGTCACTCCAGACTGACTCAGAAGGAGACACCATTTCACCAATCAACTGGCCCTCCAGGTACCTGCCTTTCAGGATGATTGAAAGTGCTTGACACACGCCTTTTAATACCCACCCCATCTAACCTAGTGGCAAAGTTCAAAACGGTCATTGGTCCCTTCACTTAGACTGACGTTCCAACCCTGGTCTTGTAATATCCCCTGCCCTGCACATTTTAGAGCTTCCCCTGCTCCCAACACATCTGATCCAACTAAGCAGGTGATTTAACAAGCTCTTTCTGGGCTGAAGTGAGTGCGTAAGAGTAGGGAAAGTGCTACAATGTGTTGAACAGGGGTTTCTGGATCAGGTTTGGGAACACCTGTGATTTGGACTGGTCAGTCAATTTCTCAGTGTTTTTACAAATAGCTGGCCAAATCTACCTTCCTTTAGAGTCTAATTCCAGCCACAGTGTACCACACCTGCTCCAGCTAATGAGCTTCTTCAGAAGCCCTCGATTGTCTGGATCAGCATTGTAAACACGGGTTGGAACTAAACTTTGCAGGAAACTAGATTACAAGTATTTAATTATGTATTTAATCATGTGTATATAATCATGTGTTGCAGTAAAAATCAGGGATTCTAGGTGAAGCTGGAGAGGTCTAGGTGAAGGGTTTAGACGTTGGTTGAACCTTTCATTGCTCTAACAAAAATAGCTACACCTTTTTCATCAGCCTCATGCCACACTGTTAACAAGTGTTGTTGTTTTTGATTTTTTGAGTTTTTGTGTGTGAGCCTTTTTTTGACTTTTTCAAATATCAGCAGTTTGTTGCCGTTCATTTGCCTTTCTTTAACAGAACTAATGAGTCAGCCAATCGAGTGAACATGCACTTGTTCATTTATAATTCTGTTTTAGAGTGGAACTATGTTTTCAAGGATATGAATCTGCAGTCATTCATCATATTATGGGTCTTTTGGTTTTGATATTTCAGTTGAATATAGTTCACTGTCGAAATGAGCCCAACTTATGAGATATGAAATGTGAAATCAGAGAGTAAACCATGCAGTACTTCCTCTGTTTTGGTTTCAGTATACCAAATGAAATGTATGATGAGTTGAGCAGTCATGCAGAAACCCTACCAAGCTTCCAAGGATTAATTTTAAGGATAAATTGAGTTTGTGGTTTTCATCCATTAACTCTAGCAAGCGTGATCTTGGTGGTGTCTCTGTGTCCTTCTGTAACCCCACTAGTTGGTGTAATGGCTGTATTGAATGTAGGTTATGATGTGACTGTGTACTGTTTCTCTTCTCCCTTCATTTCCCTTTCCCAGTGCAAAGAGAGTATGGAGAAGAGGAAGGTGATGAGAGGGAAAGAATTTGGTTCTGGCTCATCTCCTTCCACTTGTCTTGAGTCACCAGACTCACTGAGTACTTTTAAATTAATGTTCCAGAGAGGACAAATAAATACAAAACAGTACCTACAAGACACTTTTTAAAGTACATATATTCATTTAGTCTGAATCCTCACAGACAAAAATAAATTATGTGTAAAATATTGATGTTATATGAAACCTCTTAACTTTTAGGTCAGTGTCTAATAGTCCAGTTGTTTGAAAACAAAGTTCAAGTCTTATCTAGGAGGTGTTCACCCTCTGTGATGCAAAGTATTGTCAAAAGACTTGGACTCAGCAAGGCCAAAACTACTACTGAATGCTTATGCCCTTTGACCTGCCCCCCCCCCCCCCCCCCCCCCCCCCCCCCCCGTAAAAAAAACAAACAAACAAAAAACAGTATGTTTGTGTCTTGGTTATCACCTCATGGAAATACTTGACAGTAAAATGTTGTCAGTAAACACTGTCCATCGTTGCACCCATAATTCTGTACTATGCACAGTCAAAGACATGTCAATAACATCCAGTAATTCTGTCACATTCTGTGGACTCTGAAATGAACTGATGCACAATGGAACCATGTATTGTGGTCTGATGAAGCAAGCTTTAAGAATGTTGATGTAAATAATGGATGTTGTGTTCTCAGGGCCAACGAAGTAAAGACTCAAAAATCAATTAGGTGGAGGTGCAGGGTAAAACTGTTAAGTGAGAGACAGCCTGTGAGAATACAAGCATGGAATTTGAACCTGAACACGAGCCCAACACATATTTGGAAAATGACCCCGAAACCCAGCCAAACACTATGTGGGCTGTTGAGTCCTGTTGGGTTTCAAGCTCTAGTTTTAGTATCACTATTGAAAAAGAAAGTAGCATTGTGCCATCTCTACTGATTATTTATTTTTTTGATTTTCACACTATCTGAATGCGACCAGTGGACAAGAAGTGGCCAAAAATTCCAGCAACCATGTGCTTACTTTATATTTTGAAAACGTATATTATTGATAATATTTTATTGTCTGAAACTGAAATGTGGTCTGGTACTGTTCCAGTTGTCTTAGTGTAATGGATTTATATTTGACTAAATCATTTATCGGCTTGAGGCTCCATGCAAGATGTTTGCAGTCCTGTTTTTAGTGCCCATGTAGCTAAAGCTCCTGAACTACATTTGTTGTTTGTATTTGTTCTTTCTGTGAACTAGTTTTAGTATTCTTTCTCTGTTTCTGTGTTGAATGATCAGGACATATCAAGAAGACACAAAGACAGTAGATGTCTCTGTTCACGTGCCAACCATGTGAAAGAACGAGTAATTAAAGCCCCATACAGGAGGAAAGGGAAGATAGGTTGACTTCTGTCTGAAGAATTGCTCAGCTGCAGAAGTTCACGTTTTGACAGAGGTTAACAGATGGAGCAGGGAGTACAGGGATATAAAGTGTACTGACAGCTGTTCAGAAAGAAGAGAAAGATAAACTATTGGTGCTCTCTGAGATTCTCAAGCCAGCAAACCTTTTGTGGAAATAGCAAATGTCTCGATGAAGCCCGTTCCACAGTGAATACAGCTTGTATAGTAGTTCATGTAAAACCAGACTGTGATTGAAGATGTAGTACTTGGAACTGAAGGGTTTAAGAGGGAGACTCTTACCATCTGCTTGCCCCCTGCAGAGAGCTTATCTTGTCTTGGAGTGTTAACCTTTAAAATAAATAGTAATTAAACAGTAATTAAAGATTAGGGTGACACATTTACACTGGCATACCATCAGGGAGTAGTTGCATTCACACATTTGAAGGTGTAATTAGAACCTTCAGTGCAAATGACAAGTATGATTTAGACTCTCTCCCACAGCCCACAACCCCCAAAGAGTGGTTATGGTGTTATGGGCTTGCTTTAATGAATTACCAGTTAAAGGGATAAATTATTGAGCCTGAGTTATGGTTCAGTTCTGAATCAGTATTAACATGCTGTTGCTGCCAGTTGTAAGTGACTCCAGCTTTGCATTCCTTCCAGCCTCAGGCAGTATTCGTTTTGGTACGTCTGGGGAATGTTTCAGCTCTAGCACACATTTCTCATTACCGCTGCCACAAGGAAGATGTACTTTTATACCGCGTTAGTGTCTGAATGTTTTCCCAAAGGTTATCAGGATGACAGCTTGACCGCATGCTAACACAGCCAAACCGTAAATAGACGTCTTTTAAAGAAGAAGGATGAGCAGAAGACTACTTTAGAAGGGGACACACAAGGATTTTAATGTAATCTCTGCCTACCTCTTTTTGTTTTATTCCCTACTTAATCATTAGTGACATTCCTTGAATGTCTAATTGTGCAAGCGGTTGCATTCATCATATGTTTTTGTTCAGATGCATACATTTTTGAATATTAGTGTTTTTCCACTTTGCAAACAAGAGCTGATTTGTACAGTGATGAGCACAGCTTACATTTCTTGCTGTAGTTCATTTTCAAACAGCTGGAAGAGTCGTAATAACCACTTTAAAGTTAGCTGCAAGGTGCACTTGATGATAAACAGTACAGCATAGATTTAATGGCTCATAAACCAATGAGCAAAAATAGAAGTAGGAGAGTAGATTGCAATAGACCTATGACTCAGTCCCAGTAACTTCAAAACCCCAAAAATCAGGTTAATGAACATTTGAAAATCTAAAAAAAAATCTCCAACCAACTGCAGGTACCAACAACCATAAAACTACAATGTTTGGTTCTGGACTGATGGTACCTTTCTGCTGGCAGGGGTTATAATCAGTTATAAACATGTTCTGTAAATGATGTCCTCACATTTCACCCAGAGTAAATTCTCATTGTCAATCCAAAGTCAAATCCAAACACAGTGTTTTGTTTCGTTTGTCTGTTATTAACTGCGATGTTAGTTCCTCCATTTACAGCTGTTTGTTTAATTTTGAAACCTAATTTCAATCATGCAAGTTGAATTGTGCTCAACTTTGAGACTCCATCATGCATTGGAATGTTTCCTAGAAAATCCCTTCGAATCATTATGATCTTAGAGATAAACTCCTGCTACCTTAGTGTTAACCGTTCTCTCTCTCCTTCCTGAAGAATCCGAGTCAGGGAGAGAATGGCTCGTGATGAGCTGTCACACAGGAGTCCTGAGCTGGGCTCTCGAACAGAAGGTCCGGTGTACCACCGCCGCCACACACAGCCTTCTCCCGGGTACCATGAGCGCTCGGCCTACCAGGAGCAGCCAAACACTCGGCTTCTTTACCAGCCTTCCCAGCCACAGCACTCCCGCACTGACCGCCTTGACCCTGGCTGCCATGGCTACCTCTCCATGGGCAGTGAGCCTGCCCCCCAGGCCTGGCCAGAAACAGAGGCTGCTGTGAAAGAAGTGGGCAGTCAGAGGGAGGGAAGGCGGGAGGCGAGAGCCGAGGGGCTTCTGCAGAGCCGGAAGGCAGTTTTGCCCTCCGAAGTCCGGAGAAGAGAGAGGAGCACGGAAGACCCAAACCGTGGAAGATTTGAGCAGATGGACTTGACCTTGCAACACCAGAGTCATTCTGTATCCAGCAGAGAGATGATGGATGATGTTAGAGGGAGGCGTGGAGGATGGTCAAGAAGGGAGGAGGTCACTGAGCATGTATCCAGACTTCAGGCAACTGAAGCAATGCACTCAAGAGCTAGACAAGCACAGGAAAGGACGGATGGCTGGTATCACCAACGAGGAACCAGCTATCTGCCAGCTCTCACCCCAGTTCAAGCACCTGCTCCACCAGTCAGCGGAAGATGGGCTCCAGATCCAGCCAAACACGTACCCCAGTACATACCGGACACGATCAGTGCCCAAAACGTGCCTGTGCGTCCAGTTCCCATCCAAGAGCCCATCCATATCAGAGAGGCTGTTCCTCAGGAGGCCATCGCCAATGGAGACCACTCGCCCATGGACGTAAAGATTTCTGTAGCCCAGCTCCGTCACTCTTACCTGGAGAGTACCACAAGCCCCCGCAAAGCTGAACAGTATGTGATGAATTAAGCATCTGGGCCTGCTGCTCATGCTTGCATGGGTTCTCTTTGGGACTAACCTCAAAAATTAACCAATGCACAAATCACTTTTATCTAAAGGAAGATACTGCTTAGACATCTGGAAATAACTGCTTGCCAAATTCTAACCACCACTGCTAATCTAGTTGGCACAGTCAGTAACCACTATCTTCAGCCTTCTAAAGTGGCTTGGGTTGCTGGTTTGCAGAAAGATAATTGTCCGTGTTAATCATCATAACATTCGGTTTGTCTTTGCAACTGTGTTTGACTTTCAGTCTGAGGGCTTTTCAGCCCTTTTAATCCTCTTGATCTTCTGTTTCTGCACTCTCTTGATTCTTCGTTTTCCTTCCTGATGCTGCTGCTTGCTTCCACCATTCCGTTGTGGTAGGGTAGAGGGGTTTCCTGCCGTTGCAGAGGTGCCCTGGAGAAGTCAGAGAGCTGAGAACAGATCCCGTCATCCCCGGCGATACATATCGTCCGCTGAGGGTAGAAAGACGTCTGAGAGGTTTAAAACTCAGCCTGTCACTTCTGCCGAGCGGTTGGAATCTGATAGGTAGTGTTTGTGTGAAACAGCTGCACGATCACTGAAGTGTGGTATTGCCCTGATATGTGACTTGCGCACACAGTTATTGCTGAAGATGTTAACTCTGATTTTGATGTTTGTGCAGTGTGCAGTGCAGCCTGTTGAGCTAACGGCATGTTCAACTTTTTTGAAATTTACATCCCAGATTGCACACTCTGTTAAAGTTGTATTAAACTTGGTTTTATGTGTCTGTTTTCTCTTGCACTTTTATTAGTGGAGACGGGCACAAACTAACATTTATCCCTGGTGGTAGGTCGATAAAGAGCTTTAAGTAGAACATGCTCATCATGTTCTATTGGAATAAATGCCACCAGCAAATTTTGACAGCAGTTAAACTGACATTTCTTGAGGTTCTGAAGAGACTATTCTAGTGTTTTTTTTTGGTGCCACAAAGTTAGCGGTTTTCTTAAGTATTGCCTTGTCTTGCCTTAAAGGTGCCTTGCATTTTTTTCAGCTTTTTCTTTTTTTTTTTTTTTTTTTATTGTTCCCTGGTGTCTACATAAAAGGTAACATTGGATTCTGATTCCAAAGGTCAGCTTTTCCTAAATAAAGAGCTCGTTGTTGGTTTTCGTGGCCCTGTGGTATGTTGGCAGATATTGCTAATACTGTAATATAATGCTGTTTGGATTAAGCCATTTTATTTTTGCCTGATTTCCGTTTCAAAGTTAGCTGCTGCTTTCTGTTAATCTAGCTTGTTCTCTCTCTCTCCCCCTCTCTCTCTCTCTTTCCCAAGCAAGCTTGCTGACTGCTCACTTGACCAAACATGCTTTCGCATTAGATTGATTAATGTATTAGCTAGCTTTGCACTTTTGGACGTGTTGGATCTCTGAGGTTTTTGTCTTGTTGTTTTTGTCCTGTGCACAGGTCTTGCCCGGTCTCAGAACCCCAGGTTGGTGAAGGTAAGCCAGTATTGTTTTCGTTTATCAGGAACCTTGTAATTTGCTTCATATAATTTAATGCATGAATAATACTTCGTATAAGTGAACTAATATAATTTGCTTCACTGTGCTGCTTTACAGTAGGAACTTATTAGTTGTGTGTTAGACTGATTACAACATTTTCCTCCAAGTGCTTTTTAAGGCTCTTTACCAGCAAGTGCAAGCTTGGGCTGAATAGTAGGATGATGTAACCTTATTGCAGAAGCGTTTGCTTTTGTTTCAGATCTGTGTGCTCATTATTAGGGCTCACAGTAGCGTGACCTCATTCTACCGATTTACAGCTGTTCCCTGTCTATAAAGTGCAAAACATTTGGTGTCCTCTGAAAGAGAGTGCAGTAAAGTTTTAAAGTAGGAACAGCTGATATTCCAGTCTAGAGTCTGTCTGCAGATAGAAAAGGAGCACCAAAAGAGCAAATAAACTGTTGTATTGGCATTTTGGCAAAGTGTATGAGCCCTCCAGGCGGCAGGAGATTTGTAAGGAGCCCTGGTGCAAGGTACTAGTATTTTTGGCATGATGGAATAATACATAATGTGCATCAAGGCATTTTGGATGATATTGCAGTTGTATTTTAAAGTCTGACTAAATATCTGATTCTATATCTGAATGTCTGATTCTTTAAGAGATGAGTAAAAAAAAAACTTTTTGGAAACTTTTAACTGACTTGTGTTGAGTGATCCTACATGTTAATTATATTTGTTTTATTAAAATGAATGCTTCAATATTTCAATTTGCTACTACCAAAAGAACATTAAGACCTCTCAAACCTTACATGTTTCTGTCGTGACTGTAGTAACAGTCTTAGCTAATTTTGAAAAGATATTAAAGGATAAAAAAAAAATATTAAACGTTTTAAAAAGTTTACTAAATTGCATAAAACGTGTTTCAGTACTGGCAGTTCTTACTGTTACACACAGATTTTCAGAATTTTTACCTTCAGTGTTTTTGGCTGACCATGTGTTACCCTTAGCTAGAGCTGTGTTGGAGCCCGTTCTTTATCAGTGATGTCAGAAGATCAGGCTCATCCCACCTGCTGGCACATGTGTCACATTTCTTCTGCTTTTAAATTCATGACAGTCCAAATTAAGCTGCAGTAGACCTACAGCCTCCTGACAGCAGGTCATGGCCAGTAGCCAGTGTATGAACTCCAAACCTCCACTTGTTGACAACAGAAATAATCAGCCTGAAATTGGTTAGAGTGCGGAAAGCAGAATTCCTGCATGTTTTTTTTTTTCCCCCTCTTTTCCCCCTCTCTGAAATCTTTTCACCATATGTGTTGTCCTCTGCAAGCCATCTGCTTTGAAAAGGTTGTTCTCACGAATATTCCTTCTGTCTCTCTTTCTTTTTAATGTATTTTTTCACTGCCCCCCCCTCTCTGTCTCTCTCTCTCTCTCTCTCTCTCTCTCTCTCTCTCTCTCTCTCTCTTTCTCTCTTTCTCTCTCTTTCTCTCTCTTTCTCTCTTTCTCTTCTCTTCTCTTCTCTTCTCTCTCTCTTGTCCCAGTGGATGAGGAGAAGTTGGATGAGAGAGCAAAGATGAGTGTCGCTGCCAAGCGCTCTCTCTTCAGGGTATGTTTGTGTGAGTGCTTGGTTGAGTGTTGGTATGCTATATTGTCTACTATTATTCAAACCTCCAACTGCACATGAGGATCCTTCATGTGCACTTCAGTGAGCTAAGAATGGCCCGGTTTTCCATAATTAAGTTTTATTAGTTCTTTATGAGTATTGGGAAGTCATTTCTGTTTGGTTTCTCATGTGAAGTCCTGCTGTGTCTCAGGAGCTGGAGAAGAGTGTGGATGGAGCAGCTTTGAAGTCACACAGTCATAATGCTGCCTTAACACGCAGACTGAGACGCGGCCAGGATCGCTACCGTACCCAGCCTGTCACATCAGAGGAAGTAGTCATTGCTGCTACGTAAGGACGCAGCCACAAACATGTGCACGTCCAGATGTTCTCTGTGCTTCTGCTTCTGTGACTCTGTCTGTCTCTCTACATCTGTTTGTGTTTCTTGCTGTGAAAGTCACACATAGACATATGTTTTTCAAGACTGCATAACAATTTGAGTGGACATTAGATTACGTAGTGGCATATAACTACCTGATCCATATCATATCGGTCTTTTAATATGTATGTAGTGAACGTTGGTCTACTATACAGACTCTTTATAGTGAGTCACTTGTGAGCAACAGCTGTTTTCTGTGTGGTTTGTAATATAAGAAACAGTCCTGACTTGGTTGTTACTGAGCCCCTTTTTTATGACAGGTGCATCACTATCATGATATTTTGTCTTATATATAATGGTGTCAGATCAGCACCCATATTCATAAAGCCTGTTAGAGTGCAGTGTTACTTACAGGAACAGATCCTAGACCAGCTCTCACACACATTCTAGGTTTGCATTAATAAAGTTAACCTGTGCCTCCTGAGTACTTAAACTGATGCAACTTTTGATGCTATTTTGATTCGCCTGTTTTGATTCATCTACTCCTAAAAAGATAACAAATGGATGTATACGCAGAATTTAAACTGAAGCACCCAACAGATTACATACTGCAGATAACCAAGTTTCTGCTATTCATCAACACTTCTAAAAAGAAACAAACAAAAAAAAGCAATGTGATTGAGTGACATCAGTACTAGTATACCAAAAGAGATATACATGTGTGTATATATACTATACACAGTAGGTTTGGGAATATGTCCACACACTAGGTTTAGGCAATATCTAAAAATATTTAGCTCAGTATTTTCTTAAATTTAATTTGTCACTTGCATTCCCTTGGCTCACCCCCAAAACACACATGGTTACCTGCTGCTTAGTATGCTGTCTTCAGATTATATGTCTTTTCATATTAAAGTTATAGTACTTACCCTCTATGAAAATAACTGTCATATTTGCTAAAACTGTCACTATGTCCTAACATATTATATGTAGCTGTGTGGCATTTAGCTCTTGGTCATACTGGTTTGTGCTCCATACTGTTTACCTGGCCTCTTAATTTGCTATAGTTGCTAGCCTGCGTATGCACAACAGCCTCCTCTGCCAGGAGGGGCTTTGGAAGCAGGGCTGGAATGCAGCAGAGGGGGAGGGACCTGGAAGTTGTACTAATTTAGATTTTCAAGTCTAATCAACTCAGTCCTACCTTTTTGCAGCTTTAACTTTTTGAAAAACGCTAATGCAAAGCACAGAATATATACAATACATTGTATCGATCTTGACACCTAATAACACCTAATAAAAATCTGAGGTTTATTATGTATATTCATGTTATTTATGTGTGAAGTAATAAACTTCAAAAGCTTGATACAACTTTCAAAATATTATCTATTATCTTTTTAGGGGCTCAGTAAATTCCAATAGTTTAGTCATTATAATATTCACTCATTTAGTTGTTTCTGACTTTTCTCTCATTCTTTCCCCATCCTTTTTTCCTTCTCTTTCATCTTCCTTCTCGTGCTGTGAAGTGTCCCCGGTCCTTTGTCACAGACTGTGTCTGTTCATTCTTCAGTAGCACGTGTTCCTAGCCCCACTGTAGTCAACAGCACTGTCACCCAGCACAGGTACCTCAGGAGTTCTGCACACACATTCACATGAGCAGTCGTGTGCATGTGTGTGTGTGTGTCAGACAGGCATGGTCACTCCCATGAATACTAACAGTGTGTCTAAATGACCTTACGGAGAGCATGCCTTTTATTTTCACGCTTTGTGTTGGCACATGCTCTTTGGGTTTAGGCTCTGTGCAGTGAACTAGACATACATTTAGGATTAGTCCTGCTCAGTGTGGTATTCAGTTCAATTCGATTGTTCATCCTGTTAAAATGCAGAATTGTTTGCCATATACAGTGTAAATCAGCTGTCACCAACTGTCCTCCTGGAAGTCTACTTTACTGCAGAATTTAGTTCCAAACTGTATCTAATAAGCTGCTCGTGCCGTTAATCACAATGCATCTGGTCTAGCCAATACGGGGCTGGAGAAGAGGTTCTTTAGCTGCAGCAGGTGTGTCGGATTGTGGCTGGAACAAGGCTCAACAGGAAATTAGATCTCCAAGACCAGGGGTGATGACCGCTGGTGCAAAACTATCCTTGGGTGCTATGCTCCCTCTTGTGGCAGTGTCAGGATAAAACAAGAAAATATAGTCCCTCTTTACCTGCAGCCTTGTTTGTTTAACATGTATCCTCTTACTATAAGTCATTCTCTGTTATATGAAAAGATGACCTGGTGGTTTTTAATCTTCTAAGTTGCCAATTTGATGCAGGTCAATTGATTGACTGAAGGCCACCTTTAAAGTGGTCAGTATCTTGCAATATCTGTGTAACGAGCATGTGGAAACCAGTGATAAGCGATGGTATGAATGACTCATCAGGTTTGTTCACCTTGCTGTGCGATTTTAGATGCCCCACTTCGGTAATATTGTGCTTCCTCAGCACAGCCCAGTCGCTTATAAGCTCTGCATGCTTCTGCTGCGTCATTACAAATGCACTGCTCTGTATACGCCACTGTAACCTCCATGTGGTGTTCAATCACGCTGCCTGTGGAAGTTGCCAAACCAAACATTTATTCAGTCATGGATAAATGATGCAGTACATTGATTTGAATAGGAAAGTGTTGTGAGTATGTGGCTTTATTTTAAGTCACTTTACACTACGCTATCTACTTTAGCTCTGTGATTTCATCTGGATTATCCAGCTCAGTGATTCAGCAGTCAATGCATGCATCAGTGTTATAAACTCAGAGCTAATACTGTGGGAATGGCCTCATCTGTGAAAATCTTATGGTGCTTTTAAGATTTTTAAAGTGACATTAATGAAGTGGAATGCAGTTGTGAAGCTTTTGAATGTGCTTGTATACCGCACTCTCTCATACTCTCTCTTTCACACACACTCACACACAGCTCTATGGCACGGGAGCAGATAAAGAATGCCCGACAGCCTCAGGAAAGTTCTGATGCAGAGAGAAGTGTCCATACAGTCCCTGCTGAAGGTCAGGAGGAACCCGACCTGTCCAGCCTCAGCCTGGCAGAGAAGATGGCTATTTTTAACCGACTGACCCAGCAGTCCTCTCTCAGCCCCATCACCCGCAGAGACAGCCGCTCCCGCCGCAGCAATGCCCGCTACCAAACCCAGCCCATCACACCTGCAGAGGTGAGACACCGTCAAGCTTCCTTGTTTTAGACCTTTCTTGCTTTTCAGTTCTACATTGCATGATGAAAGTTTTGGAAAACTTTTTTTTTTCCTTTCAGAATTTTTTTTTTTTGTTTGATTTTTCAATGTTTGATTTTCATTGTTGATTGTTTATTTCTCACTTTACTTTTCAATCAATGTTTTGATACTAAACAGATCTTTACAACATTTTTCATTGATTGTTCATTTAAAAAGGACTAGTTAAAACGCTGTCTGCCACTTTGGCATATTTTAATCAAAATCAGCCATAAATATCCTGATCTGTGGATCACTGGTCTAGTATGGTATTATTGCAACTGTAGCACTTTTCCGTTGATCTTTGAATTTGTAGATTTTTGAAAAACGTGGTCTCTCACTCTCTCATGGTCTCTCAGGAGTGTTTGAGAGGCATACAAGTGTTCGTAGATTAGTTTTAGGTAGTGACTTTGTAAAGTAGGCCTCTGCTTTGACCTAATGAAGATACAGCGAATGTCGGATTTATGTCTTCTTTATGCTGCATGTTGTGTATCTCCTCTTCTTTCATTGTTAATTCACCTAAGGCTGTAGTGTGTTACTCATTTATAAATGAGGCCGTATAAAGTAATTGTTGTGGGCGTGGCCTGCAGAGGGATTTATTTTACCCTTGTGAACACCCAGAAGGAAAACTACATTTTCTACCTGTGATTACACTATGCATGTTTCTGTCTTACACATGCATATACACCCACACAAACAGTAGAGGCACACTTAATGGTTCTCTTTGGTACAGGATGGCTCGGATTCTGAACTTTTTGAGGAGGAAATGCAGTGCTCAGATGGACTGAGTGATCTGGACCATGTGAGAGCCCTTCGAACCATGTGGTTCTACCGTAGAACCTTAATCTGCTTTCAAGTTTTACTCCGCTCGCAGTAAAACCAGCAGTTTATGCTCAGAGCTTTAGTGTGCTTCTCTGCTTTCCCATAAGCCTCTAAGTTGTTGTCCCACATGGCACTGTGAGTTTATTTGTATGTTAGCACTTTGCTAGTGATAGGTGTTACCATTCTGTAGGTCATTGTGGCACTAATAAAGATGATGAGCATTTTCTATAAATTCCATTTGTGTTTTTTGCGTTATGGGCTGAGCGCTGTAGTGATGTATAGCATTTTGCTTTTAGGTGCTGTTTTATTTGTTTTGCCCGTATGACCTAGGTAGTCTAAACGGAGTTGCATTTGCATGTATGCTTTTTATTTGACGCACTTTCACTTTCAGAATTGATTTTGCTCCATGAATGTTACGTTTGCTGCTGTATGAGTACACTGAACACGCCAAGCGTAGTCACCCCCTAGAGGCAGGGTGACAAGACAGTTTGTCCTGAGATTTCAGTGCAGGGCTTTTATAAAAGGGAATTATTTTGTTCTCTAGATGAACAGTTTTTGCTGAACGAGGAATCGTTGCGAGCATGTGTGTGAGATGGAGCGTAAATGGTTTTGAGTGCATCTTGCGCTACTTTGTTTGGGTGCATTGTGGTTTTGAGGTGTTTCGCTCTTTCGAGTGGAAAAAGAAGTGTCAGTTGCTGATTTGTTATGAACACAGTGCACACACACGTGTGTTTTTGTGCGAATGCTTTTTTTTGTTGCACATTTTCAGGACAAAAGAAAACCTGAGAAAAACGGGCAACAATGTCCGGACCAACAAAATGGTCATAACTGTCATGTTTCAATTTTAAACCTGGCAGGTTACTGTGGTTAGGATTAGGACCAGGTTAAGGTTTAGAGTAAAGTTTATTTGCTATTTACTATAAATGACAATAGTATAACTTAGTAATAAAGTTGTGAGCAAGTTTACTTCATTTAAAAGAAGTTAATATTTTACTCCGAATGTTTTCGTAAGAGGAAACTGTAGGCTTGTTAATTTACTTCTTTTCCAGGTTTCCTAGCAAAAGTACACTGACCGCGCTACAGTTGAGCATGAAGGTTACATATAGGTTGTTACATATACAATTCTTACATAACCCCCTGATATCAATTATTGAATTTGGTTTTTTTGGGTTTTTTTGGCTGACTAAAAGAATTTTTTGCAGTTGTTAGATTTCAAAGTCAAATGTGGCTACAAGCAGAATGTGAAAGGGGTGCATTTTTATCTGTTACAATGAGTCAGCTGCATGTAAGTAAAATAAAGGCTAAAGTGCACAGGGGTGAATAATGTATTGAATAATGTTTGTTTGTTTGAGATCGCTAATCAGCTAATTTGGCCAGTTTAGGCTAGTACTTTTAATTGATGCGTAAAACAAACAAAAAAGACAGTTAAATACTTAATTATAATAGTTCATATGGCAATTAACTGTAAAATGATCATGTCATGAGCAAGAGAGGGCTTGTATAGATAGGAATATAGGTAATATATGATTGAATTGAATATAAGTAGCTGTATTTACATTATTACCAATAGGTTGTCACTTACAGTGCTGTGAAAAAGGTTTTGCCCCTTTCCAATGGTTTTCAATTTGTTACACCTGGATGTTTCAGATCCTCAAACTACTTTTTATATTAGACAAATATAACCTGATCAGCTTTTTAACCCTACCTGGCCCTATGTGGAAAAAGTAGCCCTTGGCTACTAAATCAGCTAGTTAACCAAATTCAGTTGACTGTTGGATTTAACAACACCCAGGCATGATTACTGCCAGACCTGTTCAATCTAAACAACACCTAAATAAAACATGTCTGAAAATGTGAAGCACGCTAGAAGGTCTTACAGGCACCACATGATGCCACATTCTAAACAGGTACAATTACAGATGCAAAACAGCATAATTGAAATCTAGCCATGCCTGAGGCTATTGGACTCAAACTACAGCAAACTACAGTGATGGCCGTTACCCACAATTCGAGAAAACTTGGAACCTTCCCATTGGTGCCCAGCCCACCAAAATATCATCAAGAGCACATTGAGGACTCATTAGGAGGTCACAAAAACCCTCAGAATATCTAAAGAACTGTAGGCATCACTTGCCTGCATTGAGATCATTGTGCATGATTCCACAATAAGAAAGACACTGGGCATCTGGGCATCTAGATGACTCCCAAGACTTTGGGAATATGATTCTGTTCACTGAGTAGTCAAAGGTGTAACTTTTTTGTTTCTTGTTACATCTGGTATGAAGCTAACACAGCACTCCACCATAAGAACATCATAGTTAGCAGGCAACCATGGTGGTGTTAGTGTGATGGTCTGGGGCTGTGTTGCTCCTGCACAACCCAAATGACTTGTTGTAATTGATGGAACCATGATTTCGTTTCACTTATAAAGTCCTGAAGCAAAATATTTGTCCATCAATGTGTGGCCTAAAGCTCCAGTGCTGTTGGGTTACGCAACAATAAGAATACAAGCAAGTCCGCCTCTGAATTGCTCCAAAGAAGCAAAATGAAGGTTGGAGTGACCAAGTCAAAGTCCTGACATGAATCCCTTTGAGACGGTGTGGCAAGACCCTAAACTGGCAGTTAATGCTCGGAAACCCTCCAGTGTAACCAAATTAAAACTTAAAAATTATTTTCCAAAGAAGAGTTTTTCAGGATTCCCCCACAGTGATGTAAAAGACTCGTCACGTGTATGTGTTTGTGTGTGTGTCTCTTTTCTTTTCTTTTCATTCTTTTCCTCATTCTCATCCACTCCCTGTCTCTGCCTTTACTTGCTTTTATCTCTACCTGACTATTTTTTATGTCCTCTTTTTATTCTCCTTTGGCCTTAGATTGGAGGCGGATCTCATTTAAGCACAGCCTCCTCCCTTAAATCCTCCACTGTTTCTACGGCACATGCTGGTGACATCCATCTAACCACACCCATGTCCACAGTCACCTCTGACGAAAGAGTACTACCCCCTTGGTACCAGCCTCAACCTGCTGCAGTGGCCCAGAATGGGAAAGATCCCTCTGAACCGTCTGTAGTCCAGAGAGAAGAGCCCAGTCTGGGTATGGGAAAGAGGAAGCTTCCCTCTCCAGATAGTGTGAAACAGCCAACCAGAGAATGGGAGGAGCAAAGGGGATACAGCAAGTCTACGGTGACCTCTGACCTCCAGGAGATAGATGGTCAACAGAAGTCAAAAACCGCTGTCACGGGTAGGGTGATATCCATCTATCCCCTCTTCTTTGTCTTGAGTTGGTCTGGGTGTTTCTCCTTCCCTACTGAATCTTCAGCTGTTACACCCTGTGCTGTACAGGGGAGTAAATATCTGATCTTACAGTGATTTGATTTATTTACAGTTGTCCAGGAAATGATTCAGTGCATTATGAAATGTAAAATTTTACCAAGATTGCACTGAAGAAGTACTTTACTGAAAATATAATGTAAGTAGAGGAACTACACTATATGTCCAAAGGTATTTAGGCTCTTACTCTAATGAGTGTAATCAGTCACTTGAACGTACGTTGCTTACACAGGCAATCAGTTGTGCACACACAGCTTGGATAATACATAGATTTAGAAATCTTAAAGTCTACATACTCAATGCCAAGCATCAACTAGAGGCTTAAAAAAAACAAAGACCCCCGGTTGTGGGGCTGTGGAGCAGTGGAAGACCTATGGAGTGATTGAGCTCCACCCGATATCATCGGGATTAGTTAGAGTGGCCTTTGAGATCTCAAACTAAACGTCAGCACCTGACCTCACTAATGCTCTCGTGTCTGAATACAGTAAAATCCATCAGTGTTCAAACATCTGGAGTAAAGCCTCTCCAAAAGGGGGTAAACTCCATAATACTCTTCATTTGAGAAGAAACATTGTATGATTTGAATGGTTTCGATTAACATGGAGTAAACGAAAGTAAAGGAATACTGCAATTAACATACAAGGAAAAACAGTAAGATATTTAGAGCATATGAAAAAAATAATAAAACAAGACAGGCTTTAGATAAAACACTGCTTTCATCTTTTATCAAGTTATTTAAAAACATGATTTAAGTTGTTTAAAAGACAAAAGATGTTGTTTATTTGATAGTTATTTAATGCTAATGAGGTAATGCATGACGATGCAGATTCGTATTCTGTATATGAGACCATTCAGAGCCAGCCAGTCATTATGTGTAATACATTTTTCATTTGTTATGCCGATGGGGAAGGATAAAATGTAGATAAAATTCCCAGCTGTTTTAATCGATATGCACCATAAAAGAAGCTTGCCATCTATCCAGATTCCCAGATACTCATAGTTTACAGCTCAGTGCTTCTGTTTTGATCTCATGCTTGACTAGACTCCATTAGTGTAACGTTTGAGAATATACTTCCTGCTGTATCTGTCAGCTATGCAGACTTGTGGTTGTGCAGATTTCCTCTGTTGAAATCTACAGCATGCGAGTGTGCAGTGTTTCAGTCACACATGCCGACTAACACGTAGTTTATGTAAATCAGCTCTGGCACTACTCAGTCTGCATGAGAATCTCTCAGCAATAGTTTAGCAGCTGAGAAAAATATACACCCCACCCCGTCCCTCTGCCTACCGTCTAGTTTGATGTCGGCCACTGGGCTGTCTTAACAGCTTTTTTTTTTTTTTTTTTTTTCCCCCTCTCTCTCTCACTCTCTCTCCCCCCTCTGTGTGTTGTAACAGGTCTTCCTGAGCAGACGGTTTCAGTGCGAGCTGCTTCACAGCCCTCATCCTCAAACTGGAGCAGCGCTCTCACGCAGCGCGCAAACATACACACACACTCTGTGCAGTCCCCGGAGTCCAGCAGAACCATCCCTGAGGACAGGGAAAGGAAACTAGAGAGGGAGAAAGACTTGCACACTGACGAGGCAGACGAGCTTTCAGACATCATGTCGGCCCGACAGATGTCCATCAAAGAGAGGTGAGCTGTGTTTTGCGTGATTGTTTTTGTACACAGTAGCGGCGTACATGCTCTTTATTGATCCATACTTTAAATGACCTGTAAGCATGAAAGGAGGAAAGAACTGTCTGATTTGTGTGACTAATACAAGTTTTAGCTAATAATGCTGTTAACACTGCAGCCAAAACTGTTACTTCCACTGCTGTTACTGCGACTACTACTGTCCTTTCTACTACTGGCGCCATGACCAGTATAGCTGCATCTACTTTTAATCATAATATATATTATATAAAAATATATAACAACTTAACCTGAAGGCATATCTGTGAACTGCTCACAACTAATTGCAGTGTCAGAATGTAAATAAGATGTGACAGAAAACAGACCCTCTGAAGCATTTCTATATAAGGCTGCGTCTCAGCTGCACGATTGTTAATCAGTCAGAATGATTATCCGACTGTTTACAGGATGTTAAAGCTTCCAGGACATTGTAGTCTCAAGCAGTCTGTCAAAGTGAAGGCAAACATTTTAGGCAGAGATGCTCACAGTTATGTAGGTTGACTTTTATGAGTGTGTGGATATGTGGGACATGGATATGGCGATACACAGATGCCCAATTTGGGGCATACTAGAAACGCTGCACGGATTTGGCTATAATGTCAGACAGAGAGAAAAGAACAGAAATCATAAAAAGTAAATAAAGTCATTTCATTTAACATTTGGAGCATGCCTCTTGCATAATTCATTGCTGTACTAGAATATTTATTTGAATGACTAAGTTCTAATTATCTGTGCTTTTGATACCAGGAAAATGTTTGTTTGTAGAACTCATTTTATTGAACACCCATGTGATTATATGTAGTGAAAGTCACAATTACATCCTGATCACTTGATTGCAATTTATTTCTATAGCTGATTACACTTACTTAAGCTTGTTTTAGCACAGTTGTTAGTTTTCACAATCATGTTTATGTTGCAGGTTTTAAGAAAACGGCCAGCATTCTAATTTCGGTCTGCTCCTATAGTATTTTTAGAGGACAGTGCTGAGTAATGTTTATTAGTTTGGGCTTGAGCTGTTTCTGTCTTCACTTTGTAGCTGCAACATGTTGACAGCTGGGAAACAAGATTTGGCTTCAGACTAGGCATGGCTCGATATAACGTTACCTTTTCTGATACCAATACTGATATTAAAACCTTGAGTATTGATCCCAGTACCAGTCTGATATTTTGGCTTTGAAGTGTAAGTAACACACTTTACCTAAGAAGAACATCTAAAAGTACACCCTTGTGCTGGAACTGCTGAAAAACTCAGTAGTTGCATACAGTAAACAAAACTAGACAATTAAATTGTGCATTTCAGTTACTCGTCTGTTAAAGATCATCTAAAATTTCATGGTGGTGGCAAGTAGAGGTGTGCAGTATGACAGCATTTTATTGTTATTGTGATCTATATAATTGTAATATACAGTATGTTTCTTTCTGAGCATATCCTAGCTGGATACTTCATTAAAATGCAAATGTCCTGTTTGACTGGCTTTTAGTGCAGTATGTGAAATGTTTCATGGCTGTTTTTGAATGCAGCACCGCTAGTGTGTGTGTGTATCAAAATGTGATATGTATTACATAGTGTGAAAATGTTTTTCATGACACTGTAATATCCTCAAGTATTTTGATATGATATGTTTGCCATATTGCTCACCTCTAGTGTAAAGGTGCTGTATATTTTCAAATGTTGCTTTAATTAAAATAAAGGTGCAACAGTGCAGTATCTGTATTGCTGAGCTTAGAGTTTGTGCTGATGGAGATGTTCCACTTCTCTGATCCATGATCAAAGTGTTGCATAACTTGAGTTATCTGTTGCCGCCACAGACACACTGGCGTAAGCAAGTGGGGCTTTAAATTGATTGGTGACATCATGCAGTATAGAGAAAATGGTGAGGTCAGCATGGTTATTTTTGTTCCTGTGCGTAGGTGTAAGTGGAAAAAGGTGAAATGTAAGGAAATGTTTCAGAGCACGATTATAGCTTTTTGCTTTTTAGGATGTGTTTTTCGTGAAACACACAAAGTAGACACATCTCTGGTCTCCACCCAACTGGAATCACCAACTGGGTTTGATAAAACCATTCTTAGTTTTTGTGTGTGTGTGTGTGTGTGTGTGTGTGTGTGTGTGTGTGTGTGTGTCCCTCTGTCACCAGACTGGCTCTGCTGAGGAAGAGTGGTGAGGAAGACTGGAGGAACAGGATCAATAAGAAGCAGGATGTTGTGAAGGTGGCCATTTCAGAGAAGCATGCTCAGCTATGGGAGGTGGAGCAGACCTTCAAGAAGAAGGTAATCCCTGAACATGAACTTTAACCCTTTACCCACTGATTACTTTTTAAACTGGTGTTACATATAATCCACTAAATGTTAGTTAACCTTCTACCATTGCCTGCGTAACGTCTGAGCAAAGTGAAACTCAGAAGCACCGTGGTTGTTTTGTCAGTTAGGAGTATCTCTAAACAGAGAGGAGATGTGCTGTTCTCTTGGTTTTCTTGTTTCCCTGTTCTGCTTGTTTGATCTTGTCTGCATGTTCTTAAGTGTCTCTGACTGGTTAAAGTTGTGTATACGCTTGATTTCTGTTTTTTAGGCCTCATAAGAGGTAATAAAGAATGAAGTGGGATTAGTGTTTATGTTGTAAAGCACGCAGAAAACATTGCAGTTTATTTTGTGGTTAGACATTACTCTAAGACTGTGGGTGCATGTCTGTGCTAAACTACTTCCATTTTTCCGTTCTGTAATGTATTTATCTCTGTTATTCATATGTGATAAATATTTTATTTTATCTGTATCTATTTTACCTGTATCATTATTTATAGTTTATTTAGCAGAGCAGTAGGAGAGTGTAATCTTTAGCATTGTTGTAAATGTGTAGTTGATTTTATTTACATCATGAAAATATGCTGCAGGGAGTTCAGTGTTTAGACAGTTGATGACTGAGTTAATAGTTTATATGCTACATTGTTTTCCCTCTATATATTTTAAGGTGCTTTGAAGCATATTAGTTTATTATGACCTTTAGACCTTTTCACATTGTGTTTTCTGTTTTGTTTATATCACGTGTAAGTGGTCATTATACCTCTATTTACACAGGAGCGCTATAAAACTAACCTATAATGCAGTAATGCTAACCTTGTTATGTAGGAGTTATTTGATAGTTGCATGTATGCACATAACCCAACTTTCTGACTGTCTTCTCTTTTCCTGCATGTTTTCTTCTGTTGTTTTGATCTAATAAATTTCTTTGTGTGTTTTTGGTGTTAACATTCCATAGTTTTTATTTGTTTGTTTTTATTTTTGTCTTTCTCTTGTTTGAGTGTTCTGTGGTATTTGGGCTGTGTAAAGTTGGAATGAGGACTCACATGTACCTCTCTGTTTGGATTTATTCATAAGACTACAATAAATGGATTTTCACCTAAACTGGTAACTCAAACAAATGTTTTTGATTTGCTTTTCTTATTATATTTCATCATCATCTGTTCTGGGGCCTGCCTGTTTTCTCTAACAATGCTGATTGTTTAATTCATACTGAAGGATATATATATCTTCTTATGTTACTGTTTTATTTCTAGATTAAATGGCACATTAAGCTTTTACCTTTCAATCTGTTTCTTCAGTTGTTCAAAATACGTTGATAAAAGATGAAAGATTATGGCAGGTTGGATAAACACGGTTCGACTGGAGTTTTGTTTTTTGTCCCCCCCCCCCACACACAGTCACACTTGGCCATTATTAGATAAGACAAGACTACCTGGATATAGTTTTATAAAGGTGTGAAAAGTCTGATAATTCATTATTCAGGTGTGTGTGGAAACATAAGAAAAGTAGTTTGAGGGATTAGTTTAAGTCTAGATTTTTTCCTTGTTCATTTTACTCCCTTTTCTAGGGCAATGGAATGATAGATGACTTTGCAGTGTCTGATCAGCTCTGGGTAAGACTGTTCATTGAGAGCTACTGAGGTTAAATACAGCTGTTGGTGGTGTAATGTGCAGATTGTATGGTGTCTGTGTTTGAACTCACTCATGGTGATGGTGTGCTCTGCTGGTGTTTTTATCCTGCTGTTATGGTGACTTGTGAAAACCCCTGTGCCTGTGGTGGTGGAATTGCTAGTTCCTCAGAAGTTGCTACCTTGATAACCGTGCAATATAACGTTTTGGCTGCTGACCTGAGCAAATGTGTTGTGCTGCTCCTCTTTTACTGTTGGGGTTTTCCTCACAATGGCTTGATATGTAGTTGATGTTGCGTCTCCCTGTTTGCTTCTGCCATCACGGGTGGTCATTTTGATTGAGTTTCTGTGTTCTTATTATACTGAATTGAATGCCATGGGACGATCTGTTGCACTTGGGTGTATGTGGTGTGAGTGCATATTAGTAGGGCCCTACCGATATGAACATTATTTGACAGTTACTGATTTTATGGAAATTAAAATTCTTATGACCAAACATTTTTTTTACTCCCATAGTTCTACCAAACAGTGGTATATGGTTGGTTGTTAACATTGAATTGGCGGATGTGACAGAGTTCTCAGCTGTGTCACTTTACTTAAACCTGGACACCAGAATCACACAAGGATCTGTTCACCAAATTTCTAGTGATGTTTGTTTTGTTAGCTCATATCTCTTATTTTTCTATCATTTCTCATCAATTCTCTTCATAACACATTATCCTCATTAAAGTTTAGATGCGATTTGTGGTGTTTTTCAAATTTACCAGTCCAGCCTGTATCACTGTCTCAGAAGTGCAGGCGTTGAGTCATCTAAACAGGCATTAGAAATGATTAGACTATCATACAAGCATGAAACCATCTTCGAAGTGAACAGCTTTCCTCGCTTTCAAAGTGCTTGTACATAACAGTTATAGTATGTAGGAAGTCACTGAGTATCTATGCTTTATTATTGAGATTTTCAGCTATACCATTAAATCTGTGGGACTTTAATGTCAGTTGATGTCAACCAGCTAGAATTATCGGTTGGGCCATACTTGTCGGTTGTATCAGTTTCTCTGACTCAGACTGATCTTAGTCCTATTTAAAGCAAAACTGAAAGATGTAGCATTACCTTATCAGGAGACAAGGAACATGGTATTACATGGTGTCTGTTCACTGCTGTGTGAAAATCATTAAAAAAAACCAGAATCTTCATGTCAGAATTTGCAGAAGTAATTTGGATCTTGTCTTGTGCCTTTGTTTTAATCCCAGGTGCGTAACCAAACAATAATATTACATTTAGGCCACAAATCCAATAATAGATGATTCACTTACGTCCTCGGAAGACCTGTCCTCCGCTAACCACTTGACTTTCTATTTGAATATTCAACAGTCTCCCAGTCATCAGGTTCATCTGTTTGTGGGGGGTCCAAACCACAGTTACACATTCCCACCCAAGAGGTCTCCAAATCCCCATAATTTACAAAGTGCAGCTTAGAATTTTTAAGAGCAAAAATTCTATTTAGACAAAGTCTGGGTCTTAGAAACCACCATATGTTTACCCTGTCAAGATCAGTGTCACTGCTTAGCCCCAAATAAATACATAGTATTTTGTATCAAAACTGTCATATATGCTTCCCTGCTCATTCCATCCTCTGTCTTTCCTCTCTCATCTCTCCAACTTCCTGTTTGTCTCACTTCCTCCATGTCCTCCTGCCTGTAGGAACCTGTCTTTTCTTCCACTTTCTCCTGTGCTTCTGAGCCTCTGGACCACATCGAGCCCCCTCCCCAGGTGAGATGGAGTTACGTGAAACTCAGCTGGGCAGAGGAGCTCTCATTAAATCCCCCATTTTAACTACGACGTTCCGAGTTTATTCAGGCTCGTATGGCTTCCTTTCTGTCCGTGCCAGCGATACACGCAATGACTGGATATATGCACTGCAAAACAAACTCCAGCTGTCTCTTTCCTTTCTCCTAACCCCACTAATAAACACCTTTTCCTTTCTGTGTCCTCCTTGCTTTTTAAATCATTTGATGGTTTAGTACTCACTGTGGTACCTGCTTTACTTTGTAACAAGGCTGTAGTCTGGATAGTCTTTGTCTCTGTTAAAGCTACACAGCTCACACTCTTCAAAATGTCCTCATTTAATTGCATGTTGCATTATAAGAAGTAACTATATGGTTCCTTGATCATGATTTTTGCCTGTATTGCCATGAGTTACCACATGTAATTGTCAGAACATTTACTGCTTAATTCATTATTGAATAACACTTTGCTTAAACCTCCACCATAAGTGTCACCACAGAATCTTATTGTTTTTCATTTTAAAATGGCAGAATGTATTGACAGCAGAAGCCCGGAAGTGTCAGACCCCGTGTGTGCGTTGCCATTAGCTTAATACTAACATGTTTTACTGGCATCCCAGAAATTTCCTTGAAATATTTTGACATTTACAGCTTGAACCAAAGGGCTAGCTGTAATGATATCCTTTGCCACTGTCTGACAACAGTGCATGAGTGTGATGATATAAAATGGATACCCTGGTACAAAATATTGTTATTAGCTTGTTATTTTTTCATGCTCAGACAGTTTGACACTTGCAAGATGCTGTCAAGTTGACATTCTGTAGCCTCAACAAGTTCCTGGTGTGAGTTTACAATAAAGTGTGGTGGTGGTGTTGCCTTGCCTTTGCTATCTTTAGGAACCCCTCTAGTTTAGGCTGCATCCTTTCATCTGTCATCTTCTCTTTCCACTCTTTCCTTACCCCTACCATTTCCTGTCCCCTCCCCTCCCGTCCATGAAGGCCAAACCCCTGCCCGTGCAGGCGGATGAACGTCACCCCTGGAGACGCAAGGTGCCCCATATCATCCATCAGCAGAAGCATGCACGTTACCATTAGCACTGCAGTAAAACTGGGTTTTGTGTTCCTGCATTTCATCACTCCATAAATACAGCACACTGGTTCATTGGCCATGGGTCATTTTTGTCGAGTAGTTTATGTGGGTGTTGATGTTGCTGTCTCGAATCATCCATTTGTTCATGCTCAGAACCAGCTGTGGGTCAGAGCAATTGTCAAGACGAAAACTTGAATTGTAAGGGGTTTTGTTTGAAATTGCTTTAACTGTTAAGAAGTTGTAATTAAAATACATGTGGGGAAAAAAATCATCAAAGTGCTGAAAACGTGATGATAAATATCTGTTTGTTGAGTTTGTTTTTGTCTTCTGTCCTCCAGAGGATGGGAAACGAAGTGGAGGAGAGCACCCGGGTTGAGCGCATTGAGATGTCCATCCAGGAGCGCAAGCAGCTCATCACAGCCCAAGAAGAGGCTTGGAAGGTCAAAGGTCTTGGAGCGGCCAATGACTCCACCCAGTTCACAGTGGCTGGTCGAATGGTCAAAAAAGGTCAGTAACTATATTTGAATGCCTGCGGTTGCCCAGTTAGTGTTTTCTAAGAAACTGGAGCAAACCAAGCGGTTCACAAAAGCTGTATAAGAGGTTAGGCCATTTATAGTTCAGTCTACGTGCTCGCCATTGTAGACTTCAATGTGAAACGCCCCCTTTGTGACACATCTAGGTTTATCCATGGATGAGATTTCAGCCATTTAAAAATATCAGCATGCTGTTTTTTTACCTTAATAGAGTGTGAGCTTGTGTGACATTGTGTCTCTTTCATTTGGTTTGGTCGTTTTTACTGTGTGGTGACTAAAGTGCACCAAATAATACATGTGATTGGGGTTGGTAAGGATTTGAAGGGGACAGTATGTATGTATGTATGTATGTATGTATGTATGTATTTTTTTTTTATGTTAACCTCCTTTAATGTCCCTTAATGCCATTAATTTATTTATTT
This sequence comes from Semaprochilodus insignis, assembly GCA_034552555.1. Taxonomy (NCBI): domain Eukaryota; kingdom Metazoa; phylum Chordata; class Actinopteri; order Characiformes; family Prochilodontidae; genus Semaprochilodus; species Semaprochilodus insignis. The sequence goes on from CM067491.1 coordinate 13,685,359, forward strand.
GCTTTATCATTTTGAAGCTTATTTATGTAATTTTTAAACTATTTACGTATTAACGTGAAACAGGCTCAAAAAGAAGGCCCAGCTTAATGTTTAGGTAATCCACATTATACTGATGAAGATGACAGTAGTAGATAATTAACTTCACACGTGCTCACATGTGCAGTCATCAGATTCATCCACTCAGGGTAAGGGTCTGAAACACAAATGGTGAAAAATGATTTAATTGTTCTTGTGTACAATTGCCTATTTCCACCTGGTACTTCTCCAAATACCAAGAACTTACATAGTGCAGCTTCAGCTTGTAATAGCCTGTCAAAAAATGAAACTAATTTACAATCAAGTTTTCTTTACATATTTGTGATTGGTTTAATTATGTGTCTGTTTGAATTGAACCAGTCAGGTCATCAATGCTTGGCCTGTCCTGTCAAGCATACTGTAGTCCATGTAGCAAAATCTAATACTGAACTTCTGGGCGTCTGCTGTTATTAGCAGGAACTTATGCTACACAAACAGTATTTAAGAGTGTCTGTAAAGAAGTAAGTGTTAGGTAGGTTATGTGGACAGTATAGCGTGCTACTGAAAGGATGCTGAGAAGTTGAATTCCCTCATTTGGTGCGAAACATTAGTAAAAACGTGTTCCCACCAAAAGAGAATTGAAGCAGGGTTCACGTTTAAAGCAGCCTGAAACCTGCCAATCATTCCACAGTTGAGTTGGATGGTGTGTTCACACCTGTGGAACCAAGTTAAATTCGAGTTCATGAAGATATTCATACTTAATGTCTCAGGTAAGAAATTCTACAAATATAGTCATTCGTCATTTTATTCCATTTGTTATCCTGTGAAGGGTACTGAATTAGTGCCCTGCATAAAGTGTTACTCTCAGTACCAAGCAAGAGGAAATGCTGTGTCACATGACTGTATGGCATTCTTTTACTTCAGTGTAGGACTTGTAGACAAGGAGACTCAATGGGTAGCTGAATAAGTTTGGACTGACTGTGTTTCAGGTCTGGCAGCCCCTGCTGTTCTCGCAAATCCTGCACTGACTCCTGCATCCTCTAAAAACAAGAACACCATCTGCAAACCCCTGGAAGGTGAGAGACTATGCATACGTCCTGCACAGCCAGTTTTCTTGTGGTGACAAGGATATTGTTTAATTCAGTTGAACACGGTTCAAAGTATTATCTGGTGATGCATGTGTATTATGTTGTGCTTATTTTTCCTTTGAAAAGAATCAGAGGACAATGCAGGTTTGCAAAAGCTTGTTTAATATAGAGCTGTGCTGGGTATAGTGTGTTTATGGTCTATAGTGTTTTTATGTAAATTCTGCACCTGTGACTTTTGTAATAGCTCTTCAGTATTGATCACCATGTAGTCTTTGGCTGAGCACAACAGAGTGTGTAAGACAACATCTTTTGGTGTTTGTGGTTGTTACTAGTTGTTGTTGTTGTTGTTGTTGTTGTTGGGAATGCCGTGTGCTCAACAGTACTTCTTTTACAGCAGTACCATTACTGGTAAGTTAATGCACTGTGCAACTTAAGTTAGTGAAGCAGAGAGAGAGGTTTTAATGTTGTTGTTTTAATTGTACTCATTTATGCATAATTCAGGCACATGTGTAAACAAAATCAGTAGAAGTGGTTTAGTGTGAATAATAGAGACTTCTTTACAGTAGTTGTGTTGTGGGGACAAGGGGTTGTGATGTCTAAAAACACAAATATACACAAATATATTTTATTTGCTATCTAAAACACACAGTGTATCTACACATGCCTGAGTTTTTATGTGTAAGGCTAATAAATGCAATTTTGCTAAATTTGAAAAGAAGTAGTTCTTAGGGTGCTATTTTGCCTTACAACAGCTTGTATGTATATATCCACCATGATTAAGATTAATAGGTAATCTTAGTAATGGGGAAATCTTGTCAACAGTATTATTAAAAAGTGTTTCAAGCAACAGGCTGTGTGTTCACAACCTCTTCATACTATCCTCCTGTGAGGCGGCTTTTTGAAACATTTAACAGAGGTATCTAGTTCATGTCACCACCACTATAAGCAATTCTGGCTCTGTTCTCTAAATAGGAGCATTTCACATCAGATCACTCTGAATGATTTAATAAAATATGCATATTGTATGCTAATGAGCTAGTTAACTAAAAAATTAATTTGTGATTTTTATCTCCCATTCCCTCATAACAGAATTGCTGTGTTCTGTGCTTTTTGCAGAGATCGAAGTCAGACATGACATGAAGGTTGAATCGGACCGAAAACTGGAAAAGCTGGAGTCTTTCCTGGGTCGTCTCAACAGTAAATGTGAGCAGTTCTTTACAAGAGGTGTAAAGATCTAGCCTAAACTAAAACTAAGTACTAAAGATGTGCTCTATTTTATTCTTTCCTTAAATTCTTGGGTCGTTCCTCTTGGTGACTTAGTGGAAGGTCTTCAGGAGACCACGCTTACAGTTACAGAGAAGGCAGTGAAAGAGGTCATGACCCTGGATGATGAGTTCTTTGATAGGTTCTACAGGCACACAGAGGAGCTTGCCAACGTCACCAGCAAAGTGGACATCATTGATGACTTTGATGCCATCTTTGGACCTCAGATGCCCAAGTAAGGTTATTTTCTAAAGTTAGACCCTTTTGTTAATTATGACACTGTAGGTTAGCCCTGTTGTCCTAGGGCCAGCAACATTTGTGTTATATATTTACATTATTATATTATTTTTCAGGCTGGCCTCAGACATGGTGCTGCACAAGCGGGCGGTGCGTCCAGCACGGAATGTGCAGTCGTCCAGGAACCCTCTAAAGCTGCTGGCCTCACGAGAGGACATTAGGCATGAATACACAGAGCAGAGACTCAACATCGGCATGCTGGAGAGCAAGAGGATCAAACAGGAGAAGAGTGAGTGAAGGATAGAAGGGTCGAGAAAGGAAAGCAGATTTCTCCAGATGATTGTGTGTGTGAGAGACTGGATGATTGTGCAGCCTCACTGGGTCAGGCTGTTGGTAGTGACCCTCTGTGATTGAATGTCTAAACATCAGGCAGAATCATATTGCATACATACAATAATAAAAATATATACAATCTAGAGATATGTAGATGTGCATGTTCTTTCCATGTAGTCCCAGATATGTAATATCATAACATCAAATTCTACTACTACATGTAATACATGTATTCTCTCTTTCTCTGTGTCTCTCTTTCTCTCAGTGGGTAAGAATAGTGGTTTCTCAGCGGTGGCTCTGGCTGGCTTAGCGAGTAAGGAGAATTTCAGCAGTGTAAGTCTGCGCAGTGTCAACATCACTGAGCAGAGCTCCCACAGCAGTGCAATGCCCTACAAGAGTACCATGCTCTTGCAAGTCAAAGGTCAGTGACTCAACCAGTCAGGCACTAAATTATGCTTACATGTCCACATAGTCGTATGCAAAAGTTTTAGAAATGTTTTAATTTGAGGGGGGGGGGGAGTTTACACATCCTTTGCAGAGTACACATTTCTGTATTTTTCAGGCCGTTATTACTGCTTATTTAGTTTAACATATTTGGGGGAAAATAAAACAAGGCCTGTGCAAAAGTGATGACATCTTTTATGTTTTATTTTCTTCCAACATTTTAAACTCGGCAAATAAATAGAAATTGTACGCTGAACACTGCTTGTCGCATGTACCAGTTTTGTCTTTCGCAATAATAACTTAAGCAGTGTAAAATCAAACATTACAAAGTAGAAACGACTCATTTTAGATGTTTTACTCAATGCTGCGATCCCTGAATGCATGCATGTTACACCTGTCATCCTATTTAAACACGAGTTTTGAATCCGTGGATTTCTTGCAGATTGTGGATTGCTTTTCTTGTTTCAGCGATTTTCAGGTGATAATGCAAGAGGAATTTTGGAGATGGTTTGTTGTAGTAGTTTATGTATATGTATGTACTTATGTATAGTGTATATACTGTCCTATGCGGGACATGGTGGGGTTATGTATTATTGTGGATGCTAGATCAGTTCCCGCAGAGGTGAATGTTTTAGCTCTAAAAACGTGGAGATTGGATATAAAAATGGCCTTGTTTGGTCATCACCTACTTCACTAGAGCATCTGATAAGACTTGTGATCTCAGACGACTGTTGTATGTAAAATGTAGTGTAATTCAGGATCCATTTTGCATGTGTACTTATTAGGCACTTGGCACTCAGGTCCTCGTGTTGAAAGGTTTAGTGTGCCAGTGAGTTTACTTTACAGCATGTGAAGCACTGTGGGGACAAGCTGTTTTGTTATGGGTGCTGTTAATGTAAGTGGATTTATGGCGGTGGTAGGACGTCAGTCCTCATAAGGTATGTAGTGTGTACATGGGCGTTCTTTTCCCTTTGTCTTTCTTTCTGTCCTCCGTGAGGTGCTGTCTTTGAAGCTCTTATTGGCTTGTTCATTGTTCAGTAAAATATGAAGATGAAAGATGGACTGAACAGTTTGTTTTGTTAACTAGGCCGACGACATGTCCAGACCAGGCTTGTTGAGCCCAGAGCGTCCTCCCTGAACAGTGGCGACTGCTTCCTCTTGGTCACTGCCCACCACTGCTTCATCTGGACAGGAGAGTTTGCGAATGTTATTGAGAAGGCTAAAGTGAGTGTTTTCTGACACACACAAATCAACACACAGACAGCCTTTTGGCACAATGTTAACTAATGTAGGACTGCTGTCACAAACTTGTATTACTTTATATTCCATGTCAGACATACAAAGTAGTGTACTGTTTGTATCACGTTTCTATTAAGTTTGAGGCTGTGGCTTATTTGATAAGTGAGTCTCAAGATGAACTATTTATGTGTTAGATGTGATATGAAAATAGAGGACCTCTCATTTTTTACTTAAGTAATACTTTAATATTTATCCCCTACATATACATATGTACATGTAAATATTGAAGCAAAAAATGGAAAATCGTGTAAGGGGGGCGGGGTTTACACAACAGGAACAATATTAAAAACAAGAAGTCATCATTGATTAAACAAATTTCTCATTTTTGCACAGGCAATTTTAAATGAAAGCATGGCAGTTCTGTAGTAGATAGGTTTGACAGGAAAGAAGAAAGTTTTGTTGAAGCAAGTAGTTTATTTCATACGTTGTAGGTCAGTGCAATGAAATGTCTCACAGCAGTACAGTCAACAGCATGCTGATACAACGTTAGAAACAGACAGTATCACTTGGTGCATCTTTTAAATGGTCTGTATTTGTCTATGTGGTTGACAAACCTCCACGTGCAGGAAGTCAGCAGAATTAACCACAGTGCTGTTTTGACATCAAATACCGGAAGTCGGAAGCCAGTTGTAAAAGACAGGAAACATGTCAAGAAGTGAACATCTGTCATATAGGCTAAAATAGTCTGTTGTTTAACGTCAGAAAGGTCATTGAACCTTGTGTGGAGATGATTTTGACCTAGATTGTACAGTAATATGAGGCTGAAACCCCCCATGGTGCTGCTCAGTGACTTCACTGGTGTCTTTCAGGTCTTGGTTCATGGTCTGATAATAGTAACTTGTGTAGTGCAGCTGGTGTAGTAACATTTGTTTTGGAGAGTGCTGCACCCTGAGAAAAATGAGATGAAACAATTCAACTGGCTAGTCTGAATGTGCTTAACACTGCCTTATCCTCACTACAGGCTGCAGAGTTGGCAACCTTCATACAGACCAAGCATGACCTGGGCTGTAGAGCCTCATATGTGCAGACCATAGAGGAGGGCATCAACACGCACAGCTACGCAGCCAAGGAATTCTGGAAGATTCTGGGGGGACAAGCAAGCTACCAAGGCAAAACATCTAATCGTTACCTTTTGTCATAACCTTCTCTTGTCTTAGTCTAACTTGTTTTGGTCTGTTTGAATGATGTTGGTATGTTGATAATGATTTTTAGTTTTAAAGAATTATAGCAATGTATCTCCATGTCATTAATGGATTTAGAAAGTACATTTCAGGTCAAAACCGTATCTCTATCATAACACAATGCCTCAGGCATCAGGAAGCATACTCATAACCATTTCATGTTATTTTATATTGTTTAGTGGTGTAATGCAACAATGATGCAGACATGTTGGTGGAATTCCCTGGAATTTAAATGCGTTGCTCTTTCACAAATTGTTTGTGTGCATGCCTTATAGATACCTAATCTAGCACACATGTATCTACCGACCGACATAAATATCAATATATGCCAAAATAAATACGGTTTTGTGTCACCTACCTGATCAACATAGAGAGAAATCAGTAGCAACATGAGAAGCCATGAAGTGTGAAGTTGTAGGATCTTAACTTCTAGCTACTAAAGCCATATCTTTTCTTCTGCAATGCTTTATGTGTATACACTTGCTAAATGCTGATCTGTGCAGAATATAGTATTTAATACGTGTTCTCTGACTGTATGCCACAGCTGCAGGGACTCCAGAAGAGGATGAGTTCTACGAGACTGCCATAGTGGAGACAAACTGTGTCTACAGGCTACAAGAAGACAAGCTGGTGCCTGATGACGACTACTGGGGCAGAATGCCCCGCTGCGCCATGCTCGGCTCAACAGAGGTCAGATCGCACTGACTGTACTACTGTTCAGACATTTGGAATATTGTATCCGAAAAATAATTTATTTTAACATTCCAATAACATCATCTGCCACTACACCAGTGACACCTGCTGCTACATGCTTTATAGTATGACTTTGTTTGGTAATAAAACTGTCCTGTTTTCCCTGTGGTAATGATCATGACAGATGCCATAATGATGTCATGACTGCTTTTGTCATGTTATTTTTGCTGTGGTGTAAAATGTACTGTAGTTAGCTGCCATCAAACCTTATAACATGGTTTGGGATAATTATAGTTAACAATAACATATCTCTGTTTTTACATTACTTGGACATGACAGCTCATGATGACAGATCTGCTTTCATGTTGGTTATGACATTGCTGATTAACAGGATTTAAGCAAAATGGTACCATCATTTCATAAGTCTATCTGGTCTTATATTATGCAAAAAAAAAAAAAAAAAAAAAAAAAAAATCCTCATGGTTATTTATATACACTGCCTGGACACTGTATTGGCGACAGGAGAGTAGAACCACTCTGTAAAGTCGTCTCCAGCACATTCCAAATCCCACATATGAAGTTGTCTTGACCATGACAATATGGCTACCAGTCTGTATGTATGCAAACCTACCTGATTACATACCGATTGAGGACTTTGAGATGTGGTTTGTCTGTTTGTACACATAGGTGCTGGTGTTTGATTTTGGCAGTGAAGTGTATGTGTGGCATGGTAAAGAGGTGACACTGGCACAGAGGAAAGTAGCGTTTCAGCTGGCAAAGCACCTATGGAATGGAACCTTTGATTACACGACCTGTGATATCAACCCACTCGACCCAGGAGAGTGCAACTCGCTTATACCCAGGTATGCATGCATGTTGGCACTGGAGAGTCATGTTTGTAGCCTGAGGCATGATGCACAGTTGCACACCCACACAAGCATTGACTGATGAATACAGTAGGTTTATTGTAATTTCTGTTTTCCCTATGTAATTGCCTCAGTGTTATGTAGTTAACATTACTGCAGTTAATCTTTTAAGTCTTGCTTTGCACCCTGGAGACTTTTAAAGATGTGACTTTGTGAATTCTCTTTGCTGTAAGTGTTGTCATGAGACTGTGTTGCCGAACTCATTACTTCTGTCAAGTTGTCTGCCAAGAATCTTACTGCTCATAAACAAGGATCAGGAATGGCAGTGTCTGAAGCATAAGGCCATGTTTCTCTCTGTCTCGCTCTCTCTCTCTCTCGCTTGCTTGGTCTCCTTCTCTTTCTCTTTTTTCCTGTGAATCTGTAAGTGTTTGTATGCATGTCCATACAGACTTTATCTTTGGCAGTATTTATACCTACTGTGTGTGTGGTAGGAAGGGGCAGGGCCGTCCAGATTGGGCCGTGTTTGGTAGGCTGACCGAACACAACGAGACCACACTGTTTAAGGAGAAGTTTCTGGACTGGAATGACTCCAATAAAGCGTCAAAGAAGAATGGCAGTGAGGAAACCATTGAAAGCAAGGCAGTGAGTAAATGAAATAACTTTCCTTTTGTTTTTAAATTCTGCGTAGCTTCTGCGTGATTGGCGGTATGAGTACTTATTAAGAATGATGTCATATATCATAGTCATAGCTAAAAAGGTGAACGCATTATAGGAATCTTCAGAGGTAAACGTTTAAGAAAGGTATGGCTATTTTTTTGCTGTAGGAGGTCAACAGTGGCGAGTGCCGGCCGTATGACGCCTCTCTGATGTTGCCGCTGTCGCGGGCACCTGTTCGGACTGTTCTAGACGGAATGGATGTAGGTCGCGGTTATGGATTGGTGGGTGGAGAGGATGGACGAGGCTTTGAGATAAGCACTTTGTCTGTGGATGTGTGGCATATTCTGGAGTTTGACTACAGGTACAGAACTAATCAGACATCTTGCGTGAAATGTCCTGCTGTTTTTTATCATGAAAATAATCTTGTGCACGCTTATTTGTTAAAACTCCAGGAAACACAGAGTGAAATATTGCAAATAACTGAACAGCATTAAACTTGAGTGTTGTATTAAAAATACAGCAGAATTTTAAATGAAAGTATGTAGTATAAATATGATAAAACACCCCTTAAAAACACTGATTAGACATATCAGAAAACTATGTGGGTATGGTTAATGGCGAGCTTGATTGACTGTTGTCTGTCCAATGCTCTTAGCCTGATCTGCCACTCATGGAGAACTAAAACTATTATCCAGCTTTTATATGACGCTGACTGGATGAAAAAGTCTTGGACTAATAGATGTGCAGACAAACCAATGGATAAACAAACAGGTGGATAAAAGCTGAAAGATGGATGAAGCGATGTGATTCGTAAGCTTATGGATAAATGAAAGAACAGATGACAGGCAGCTGCAGACAGCCTTGTTAGCTTTTGGTTATGCTGGTTTAGTTTTTCTGACTCTGAAACTTTTTGGTGTTTGTGTGGGGTTTGGGATTGGTTAGGAAATGCTTACAGAAGTGTTACTCAAGATTAGGACCACAAAGTTTACATGGAGAGGCAAGAAATATGGAGAAATACAGCAGATATTTATTAGACTTAGGGAAGGTCTAAGACATACTTTGTACAAGTAGATTGTGGTCCATAAGAACAAAATTAACCTTCTTGGAAAGAAAACAGGTTTAGTTTCCCTGGGGCTTTAATTAACATCAGCAAGTGTTCCTTCTTTTTTTTTATTCTAGCAGAACTCTTAAGATGATTTAAATAATCTATTAAATAAATGTAGTTGTTTTAAGATCTTGTAAGGCTTGAGAGTCTTGCCATATGTACATGGTGGAACTGAATATGTGACGCATGTTTTTTGTGCTGCAGTCGGCTGCCTAAACAAAGCATTGGACAGTTCCATGAGGGAGACACGTACGTGGTTAAATGGAAGTACATGGTCAGCACAGCAGGTGAGCGCTTTTTTTTTTTTTCCCTTGCCTGAGAGTGAGTGTGTGCCTGAGAGTGAGCACGTCTTCACACAGTTCAAGAAATGGACACAAACTCTGGCCATGCTGGTGTTATTTCTCTAGTGATTTTAAGTCTTGTTGGATTTTTTCCATTTTGACAGTTTCTGTAAATGGTCCTTAATGAACCATGTACAGATCAGCACACTGTGTAAAGCTGTGCTAAGCTGTCAGTGTTTAAGGTGTAATAGACAATCAAATATCTTTCGCAAATGTCTGTGTGCACACATCTACAGTTGGGAAGAGGCTGAATTCGGAGCGAGTTGTAGGCCCAGGGAAGGAGAAGTGTGCATATTTCTTCTGGCAGGGTCGTAACTCCACAGTAAGTGAGAAGGGAACCTCGGCTCTGATGACCGTGGAGCTGGACGAGGAGAGAGGAGCACAGGTAGTCCACACTGCTGTAGTCTGGAACTTATAAACTTCGTAAACTTAAAAATCATTTATCTAACTGTGTAACAGGCTAGTTAAACGCAATGGCTACATCTCTCAGAGATTACATCTCATCAGAGATGAAGGCTTTACACAGTGAAACCTTTTGTAATTTATATTATGTGATTGTAAAATATATATTTTGTCTGCTGTGGAGAGGCAGCCTAAGACAAAGCTGAGTGTACGTTACCCAGTTTTATCCCTGATTTTCCAGTCGCAGACATATTTTTAGGATCTGACTTCAGCTCTGCAACAAATTGCTGCACACAGCTACAGTATGACGGCTGCTAGTGTGATTGCTTCTGTAATGGTGTTTTCCAAGCACTCTAACACAGTTTACTCACTTTCTGTATGGACCCAGGAAGCAGAGGGAGATGCATAGCACCAATCAGAGATAATTTTTTTTAAATGATGGAATATTTTGTTGTTGCTGGTCTTTTTCTTTTAAGCAAAAACTAATACAAACAATGACTACAGCAACAACAACTGCTCTGCTGTGTAGAAGTGCATGTCTGAGTGTAGATGTGTCTGTTTTTCAGGTCCAGGTGCAGCAGGGGAAGGAACCCCCCTGTTTCCTGCAGTGTTTTAATGGAGGGATGATCGTTCATGCAGGGAAGAGAGAAGAGGAGGAGGATAATGCTCAGAGTATGTTTTACGCTTTCTCTCTCTGTTTGGTTCTGTTAGCCTGCAAGCTTTGCATTTTACCATTTTAGTTGATTCTCCTAAAATTTGAAGGGAAATTCCACCAACTTTTTTCTGCATAATTCAGTTCTTGAGATATACAGTATATAGAGTAGGTCAGTGGTTTGATGTAAAATGGTGCCATGAAACATATTCATTTTTCTTGACAGTGGTGGTTAAACAGGGGTCATAATGTCTACAGCACAACTGTTTTATTTATTACCCGAAATGACCAGCCTTCTGATAATTTGTTATGTATATTGCTGGTTGTGGTAAAAAAAAAAAAAAAATCTTTGGACTGTTTGGCCTTGCATATCCCTCTCCACCATAAATAACTATAACCTGATGTCAAAACTATTGTAAAACATTTTCAACTAGCATCATGTAACACATTTGTAGCCACTTCATGTAATTACCCTGTGATGTAACCTTTAGAGGCAGTAAATGCTTTGGATGTCTCGTTCTTGTCACCACCTCTGTGATGACAAATTCTGAGTTAGTAAGTTTCTATAGGTTGGCACATTTCATATTAGACAACTCTAAATGACCTGGTTTACGTCTTAACCTTTGGCAGAGATGGCCCTTTATTGCACGCTAGTATCAGGTAAAAAAAAATCGATAGTTTTCATAGTCATGTTTTTTTTTGTTTTGTTTTTTTATCGCTGACATTAATAGATGTTGTTTTTTTGTTTTGTTTTTTTTTAACGGAAGTGGAGCGTTAGTGTAACTGACTGGTCAGGGGGAAAATGTTTTGACTCCAGCATGTCAAATTCCTTTTTCCTACCTGTCAGTTAAGGCTTATCAAAAATGAAAACAGGAAAGCTCTGGCTGTTACAGATACTGTTGAGTTTTGTTCAACTCGAGCATCGCAGTGTTGCGACAAAGATCCACTGTGTTTCTTTTATGGTAGAGAAAAGAAAACAAATATTCATGCTGCTCATGATGTGCATGTGTTTAGCGTCCCCATACAGGCTCAGTTCTGTTTAACAGTGGAATGTCCTTGTTTAATCTAGGGCTGGGATGTTTAGACACGTTTATTTGATTGTATTAATAGCCTGGATTATGACACAAAGTGGGGCTTTACAATCTCTATATGTAATTCCTCTCTTTTTTCATCTGCAATGGCCTCCAGTCCTCATTAAATAGTGCAGCGAAACATGCAGAAAGTTAAATCCTTTATCAGTGCTAGAACAAAAGCGTACTTTCAACTTTCAGTACATTATTTTCGTTTTATTAAGTTAATATGTGACATGCTCAGAATTTGTTTTGATAGAGACTGAATTTAAAAGCATGTTAATGAAGTTGATTCTTTTTGATATTCAGTCCACCAAGCACTGGATGTTCAGACGAGTGATTGTATCGTTCTTGGATCAGCCATTGTGATGCTTCGTTTGATATTGTCACACATGTCAGAATTTCGACATGGTTACTACTGCTAAGAAGTCCTGTTTTTCTGACTTTGGTGTAGATGACTGGCGCTTGTACTGTGTTCGAGGAGAGAAGCCAATAGAGGGCCACCTGCTGGAGGTGGTGTGTCACTGCAGCAGCCTTCGCTCTAGGACCTCCATGGTTCTACTGAATATCCCCAAAGCCAGCATGTACCTGTGGCACGGCTGCAAGGCTCAAATGCACACACGCGACGTGGGCCGCACTGCGGCTAACAAGATCAAAGAGCAGTGAGTGAACACACACCTCATATATACTGTCTTATGCAAAAGTTTAAGCATCCCTAGTCATATGCTTTGTTTTAGTTCAGGAGTACACACTTTTGCATGTTTCATTGCTGTTTATTTGCCAAACTTAACATATTTGGAGAAATTAAAGCATATTTGTGGCCTGGGTTTTTATTTGATGTTTAATTAGGCCCTACAGAGGCCTATTCACACAGATTAGATTTTCAGTCCATTACTCTGAAAACTCCAGCGGCTTCTTTATTTGTTTTCCCGATTTTCTTCTTCCATTATTCTTTTCGTTATGGGTTTCTTAACAGCTATACTGTTGTTTTCTCACAGTGGAAAGATGGGAGCCTGTGGATGTTTTTGGATTTTCATGAGTTGTGTTTGTTAGGTGTCCTCTGGAGGCGGGGCTTCATAGCAGCAGTAAAGTGACTATTCAGGAGTGTGATGAAGGGACAGAACCAGTGGGCTTCTGGGAAGCCCTTAACCGGCGGGATCGAAAGGCGTATGACTGCATGATTCATGGTGAGTAGAGACAAAAGTCTGTGTAGGTGTCTTGTGTGCGTGTGTTTCGGTGCTTGTAATAGTACGTGTTACTTTGCTTCTTAGATTTAGGGAAGTTTAACTTCACGCCCCGACTGTACCAGCTGAGCAGTACTTCAGGGGAATTTACTGCTGTGGAGTTCCTCTATCCATCTAGAGAGCCAACCCTTGTCAACTCAATGCCTTTCCATCAGGAGGACCTGTACACTGCTGCTCAGCCAGGTGCAGTAACAACACACTGAACATCACCACTGATTAGGGCTGGGTTTCCCAAAAGCATCTTTGGATAAAGTTCATTCTTTAGTGGCAAAGTGAGGATCAGTACCAGTTCTTTACAGTAAGAAGCTTTTGGTAAACTCGTCCAGGCTTCTGGTAAACCTGTTAAACAGAAGAGTAGTAACAGTGTTAATGTTTAGATTCTAAGGAGCATAAAGATGTATCTGTTGTAGGGTAGTAATAACACGTATTATCCTGTCCCTGGTCTTAGTTTATGCAGGAGTAAACTATTTAAGAGACTTGTAAAGAGGTGGCATAAATAATCAATGAAGTTAGAAAAGACTTTTTTGCTCCCTTTTCTGGTGCCGGTTTTTTTTTTTTGTTTGTTTTTTGTTTTTTTTAAAACAAAAAAAAAAAAAAAAAAAAAAACACCAAAGCTAGTCTCCTACTGATGTACATGTGATCAGCTGGTGGTGTTATTTCTGCTGTGTTTTTCTTTTGTAGCTCTGTTTTTGGTGGATAATCATCACGAGGTGTACCTGTGGCAGGGCTGGTGGCCTCAGGACAGTGAGAACACAGGCTCCGCCCGGATCCGCTGGGACTCAGACCGGAAATGTGCCATGGAAACTGTGCTCCATTACTGTAAAGGTAACTAGCAGATAAGGGGTTTTAATCGGATAGGGGATTTAAACATGGATCTGTATTTTTCTTACTTTATATTAAGCTGATAATCAGCAAAGACCCATTGCACAATGTTGCAGAAGGATGGTGACACTCATATTTGAGAGAAGTTATATATAGAAATATGAGACGGTATTTACTTACATTCAGTTGCACATTTGAAGCAGATCATATGAAAGAAGAATGATTTGTTCATTTGTGTGATCGGTGTTCTATGTGTGTGTTTACACAGAGAAGAATGAGAAGAAGCCTCCAAAAGCCTACTTGATCCACGCTGGCCTGGAGCCACTTACCTTCACTAATATGTTCCCCAGCTGGGAGCACAGAGAGGACATTGCTGAGATCACAGAGAAGGTTTCACACACACACACACAAATGCAGTACTCTCTCAAGATTGCTCAGACAGCCAGACATTTTCCTCTAACTCATGCATTCATATGGACAGCGATGCTTCAAGAAGTTTGCAGGTTTATCATTTGTACACAAGATTTTGTATAATGTTGTATGTTGTGACTGTAACTGTATGACTTTGATCGGGGGTATTCAGTTCAGTCCTGGAGGGCTTTAATCCAGCACAATTTGGTGATTGACCTGCTCAGAGACACCTATTTAATCGAAGATGTTGAATCAGGTGTGTTTGAGCAGGAAAAACAAGTTGATCTGGCCCTCCCTGACTGGACCTGGACTCTCCTGACATAGATGATTGTCAGATCACATTTTAGGTGCCATTCATGCAGAAATCCAGGCAAAGGATCCACAAAGGATCTTTTTCTAACAAAGCTGGGTAAGTTCATTGATTAATCTGTATCCACCTGTCTTTGTTTTATCCCGTGTTATAGGAAGCAGAAGTATGTAATCAGATCATTCTAGTGGAAGATGTCTTGGCCAGACTGTGTAAGACCACCTATCCACTGGCTGATCTACAGGCCCGGCCGCTTCCAGAAGGTGTCGACCCTCTACGCCTTGAAATCTACCTATCAGATGAAGACTTTGAGGTGAGAGAAGTTCAGTTTCATAAATGAAATACTGTTAGGTCCAAAACATCAGGTTAATAAGAAAGCTTTTGAGTTTGTATGGGGTTTCTGTTACTGACGATGGCCTCATTACTGCTGCTGACTTCATTGAAGATGTAAACGAGATGTAAGACATTGCCCTTTTTTTAAAGCATTGTCTTTGTCAACAGTGCATGTTCCTTTATCGTTCTCTGTCTGTCTGTCTCCCTCTTTCTCTCGTAATTTATGCTCTCTGTTCTCCCTCACCTTTTCTGAGGTTTCTGTAACATCTTTTCTTCTCCTCTCATTCTTTCTGTCTTCTTTTTCCTGTGGTAGCATAGTCTTGCATCTGACAGAGGTTAAATTTTCCTTTCACCTTCAGGGTGTAGGGGCCTGTGGTAAGGTGAGTTTTAAAGACCCCTGATGTGTCTCCCCCCACTTCCACAGAATCCTTACGTTTGGATGAAATCACCCAGAGTTCCATTGCTCGTATCACATCCCTGTGTAACCTTGGTGTGTGTGTGTGTGTGTGTGTGTGTTGGTCACTTGGCACAAATGATAACCCACGTTTTATTTCTTTCATGCATGTGTTTTTCACAGTTTACTCATTTCTTATCAAGGTTTACTTCCTGGCTTTACTGGTTTGCTGAAGTACTTGCTGCTTATTCCTTCAGTATGTTTCCAATTTGTAACAATAGGTGTGATGTTAACGTTTGTTTATAACATGAGATTTTGATATGACTCATACTGTGTGGTTATTGTTTGAAAGTAACAACACAAATCTTTTTCTTATGGCTGCATCAAAGACATGATTAGTGTCTGCATTTGAATGGAAACATTCAGCACTTGACTTCATACTTTAAAATATGAACTTTTACAATTGTATTTATAGGTACAAAATCAAAAGACATTATTTAGTTCATGTGAACTGGTTATAGGCACTAGGATGTACATTAAAGAAAGGTGTACTTGTTTTCTCTTGCTGTACATCTCACTAAAACATTAACTAGCAGTAAACAGCAGTACAACACACATAGGTGGCAAGGATTTCCACTCTTCACCTTAGACATGGCAGTATCTTGTTTTTACTTGGTTGTTTAGTCAGCTGTTTTTTTTTTTTTGTACCACTTTATTTTGAGAGTCTGCTGCAGATGCTCTGTAGATGCTCACATTGTCTTTAACTTATGTTCAGCTGGGACCGTTTTACAGAAATGCCCTGTCTTTTTGTTTTATCCTAATTTTATCTCACCTTAGGAAATCTCAAACTACTTGAGGAAAGTTGACAATTTACTGTCATGTCTTTCACCAAGTAGCAGACCATATGCACACGGCTAAAAGGTCAACTAGTAATCAGCATTACAAATTCTAGTAGGGCTGTACCCGACCCAGAATTTTGTCAGTCGAATCGGATTCACCCGTCCTGGCCGACGATTCGACTATTCGTTCATGTTTTTTCTCCATATACATTATCTAGTAATCAGTAAATCAATTTGGATACGTTTCAGATCTGATGTCCTCCTCATTTAGAAAGTCAGCAGAGTCACAGGAACATATTTTTGAACTAAAAGAGACGTGGCATATGATGAACGATCTGGAGCCTGATTTAATTACAGAATATAGTGCCGGCAGCAAGCACGTATTTATGCTAAAAATTAGCGCTTATAGCCTGTCTTTTTAATTTCACTTTTAACAGCTTCTTCAGTAGGATGACCCTTCGTCTTTCATCTCTCATAAATAATGAACTATTATTAATTATTTTTAGATTAAAAGGAGAACGGTAGACCTGAACCGTTTAATTATTATATCACCTGCTCTGAAATAATTGTTTCTCATTTATCGGCAGGCATATTAAGTGACTGTACTTATCTTTAAATAAGAATAATGTTAGCTGTAAACGAGTAAATAAAAATATCTGTAATTTAGGTTCTAAAATAATGGAATTATAATAAAACAAACGTCTTCGGTCCGTTTTTCCTTCACGCAAACAGCCATTATGTCTAAAACGCAAGTCAACTCACTCATTTGAAGCAGTGTTCGATGTCTGACTAAATGAGGAGCAGAATTAGCTTGAATTCCTCCTCCTCCAGACTTTTTCTGAGACTTCATTCCACTCGTGTTTCTCAGCTTCACAGCTTTAGCTTCCTTCAACGGTGAACCGCCAGCGCATGTTGTCACGTGGATTTAATTTTTTAGCAAGCATGCGTCATAGGCCAGTTAGAACTTAAATATATATTCATTATTCACCCTTTAATAATTATTAAAATGTCTTTTTAAATTCTTAAAGTTCTTGTGCATTTTTGTAAGCTTTTGTCTGTTTTACGAGAGAAAAAAAACAAAACACTCGTCGACTTCTAGAGGGCAGCCCTAAATTCTAGTTAGCTAGTCAGATGGAGCCCATCACCAATGTAAAAAAGGTCAAACCAAAATAAAAGAAGTGTGGTAAACTGGAAGGTATTAATACTCCTGCCTATGCAGTTTCCACTTCCTAGACGCTTTAACTGACCACTTTTCATTATTTACCTCCTTCGTCAGCAGTAACACAGGAATGTAATAACAGGGTGTGGTGGAGATTGTGCCTGCAGTGTCTGAGATTTTTTAAAAATGCTGAGTTAGAAAACAAAACTCAAGTGAAATCAGTTTTGCAGTTTAGATTAATATAATATCATTATCCTGGTGTGAGCTGTGCTGTGCATTATGTGAGCTGTGCTGTCTGTCAGCATATAAAATTATAAAAGTAGACGGTTAAAACAGCAGTTAAGACACAACTGGGATTGTCTTAAAGTTAAGACAATATTTAGGAAGTTTAGTCTAGTTAGGATTTTGGTGTAATAAATAAGATTATGAACTTTTGAACTATTGTGTTGTAACAGATTGTGTACTAACTTGGTCCTGACTGATGTTGTTGTGGAGCGGAACGGATAAGATTTTAAAGTTAGATGTTTGTGTAAAATGGCCCCTAAACTAAAGTTGAATTTTATAGATTCTCTTAAAAATAACCCAAAATCTGAACCTAATTCAAAACCATAAACCTGTTCCTGACCCCTTAAAATGATCAGTGTGGTAACATTTTGAGCATCTGTTTAAAAAAGTAAATAAATAAATAAAATTTAAGGTGCTCTCAAAATAAGTTGTGGCGTTTGTTGGTTTGTTAATTTGTTTATTTATTTATTGAATTGTTATATATGGTTGACATTTACACCAACAACACATGGAGCTTTTCCACCATTAAGTCTTCTCCCAGACTTGATCTCTGTGTTTTAAGGTGTGTGTGTGTCCATGTGTGTATGTTTCTACAGAAAGCTCTGGGGATGACGAGGAGTGAGTATGAAGTGCTGCCCGGATGGAAGCAGGTGAACGTGAAGAAAGCTAAAGGATTGTTCTAGCAGGGTTTGGAGAGTCTGTGTTTAGATGGCCGATATCTGCATTAGGTGGAACAAGCATGTAGAGAATCTTCATACTGCCTTTCAAAGTGGACTCCAAACACCTGGGTATGGATCCATAGGTGTCAGTCCACAGGAAGGGGCAGAGAGAGAAGAAGAAAGAAGTGGTGGATGTGGACAGAGATCAGCAGAGGTTTACCAGCCTCTTGTAGCATATCTCTTTCCTTCCTTCCATTTGTTTTCCGTTTTGTATGTAAAAAAGTGTAAATGCATAGTGGAAGTTGTAATGCCTCTTATGAGGTTTTTTTTTTCCCAGTGTTTTGTTTGTTTTTTCTTTTCATGCATTCATTCCACTACATGTCCACGTAGCCAGAGCTGTGCTGCCATACTGTTGCCTCTAAACACAGAGACAGAAAAGAGTCAAGCAGTGTCCAGCTCTCAGCATGAGTCTGTTTTTAATGTTGATGTGTTTGTGATAATTTATGCTTCTAATGAAGACTTGTGGGAATAAATGTACAGTAAGAAGTTTAATGTTGTATCACTGATAGAGGGAGGGCTACTGTAATAAGAGTTACAATGTAGTGATGGTCCAGTCTAATGCCACTCACAGCCTGACCTTCTACAAGCCATCACTAATGCCATCATCCGCCACCATAGAGGTGCTGAAGGTGTGTGTGTATGTGTGTGAGCGCGTGCGGGAGCGTGTGGGTGTGGGTTTTTTTCAGCATGAATTCACTGAATATTATAGAGAAGGAGGTGAATCAGATCTCCTTACTACAGTGTATAGTGCCTTCGCCTTCATGTACAGTTTATATAAAGAAATATAGTCTGCAATTTTATGACTTTTGTGAATATATAAATATTAGAGGAAAATAAACAATATAAATCTGAAATGTTGTGCTTTTTTCTTATCAAGA
Source organism: Semaprochilodus insignis (assembly GCA_034552555.1). Taxonomy (NCBI): domain Eukaryota; kingdom Metazoa; phylum Chordata; class Actinopteri; order Characiformes; family Prochilodontidae; genus Semaprochilodus; species Semaprochilodus insignis. Next base: position 13,704,396 of record CM067491.1, read on the forward strand.
TTTATGGGCAACATATGGTCATACAGCTTAATTACACTTATGGAAATGATGTGTGTTCCTTCTTGAAATGTATTTTTAGAACAGTGCAGCTGAAGGAAAAAAAAAGTTTTGCACCTGTCGTAAGGTAATCCTTACAAAGCCTTTAGGAGCTCAAAATAAAACAGCACATCAGAGGCCATGAGGAAATCTTTAGATTTCAAATGTGCATAATCTTGTTGCCAATCTGAAACCAAAAGTGATATATTTTTTTTACCTTTGTGTCAGTTCATGTGGTCATCAGACTCGTGTAGAGGTAAAATTGTTTAATGTTTCCCCTCTAATGTCCCATTAAATGTAAAACAAGGTGGGGAAAGAAAGCATACACTCAAACAAGGAAGAGTAAAAGTTTTTTTAAATATATATATATTTGCATAGAAGTGGCTCCTCCTTCAACAGAGGCTGCCATATAGAGCCGCAATCTTGGTACAGTACGGACAAACCACACGCTGACTGTAGAGAGATTCATTTGAAGTGGTAGCTTGAATTTGGTGGCCCTGGAGCACCGGTTGAAAGATGCAGAAAGAAGAATGCTTGTTGAAATGTCCTACCGTAGTGCATGTTTATTGGTAGCTTTATGTATAAAACTCCATGTAGGATATTATGGAATATTATTATTATGGAATATTACTGCTTATCAAAAATGCTACCAGTGTTCTAATTCCTCAGCTTCCTATTCAGTTTTCCCCATTCCCCCTCGGTGCAGATCTTGAATTCTGGTGCTGGAATTTAGCTTCTTATTCACAAGCTTCTTGTTCAAATGCTTCCTTTCTAAATGCAGTCTAACTCAGCTTCTCATATGGTGTTAATTTAATGTTAATTTAATCTAGCAGAGTTATGACTGAATTAACATTAAAATCTGAATGAAAGTGTTTAAATCACTGAGTTACTACTCTGTACTAACGATATGGGCATACTGGGTCAAATACATTGCTAAAACACTGATGAACCATTTTGTGTTGTGGAAAGTTTAAAATGTATAATTTGCCGCTAGAAAAGCGACGGAGGTTGAATTCTTGGCATTAAGGAAGTAAATACAAGAAGCAGCAAGTCAAAATCAGGGCGGCATTGAGGCATCTGCGGAAAACTTGGTCGCCATTTGTTTCTCAGGAAAGGGAGGGGTGGGTGGGGGTTCTTTAGGTTGCAATACGCAGCCTGACCGCTAGAGGTCACACACTGCTCCTTAAAAAATTAGTGCAGAAACACGAGTTGGTGCCTTTTTTTTCTTGACAGTTAAAAGTCAAGCAAAAGTTCAAAGATGGGTAAAGTATCTCAAATACTGAACGTATTTTATTTGTTCAACCGAATAATAACCCACCAACCAACAGGTCTGTTTTCTCACGTACAATCCAACCAAGAAAAATGCTGGAAGTGCATGTCATTCTGCATCAACCATGATGATGATCATGATGACAGTTCGTATTTACAATAAGTAGTTTAAACAGGTAACACACTACGAACAGAGGATGCTAACAAGTGGAGATCCATCTCACATTCAGGTGAGTTTTTCTGTAAAAATGTAAAAAGTAGAACATTTTAAAAGTATCTTTTTATTCAAAGATATTTGTTCAGTCAAGGACACCTTGTAAAATGACTTTTTCATGAAGAGGCCACATCAGTTTGTCCACATAGGACCGTCCTGTCTCACAGCAGAATACCGAGCAGCTGTGTTCACTGGAAGATGATCAGTTCAGTGGGATTTTTAGACTTAGAATTCAGGATTGTATAGTCAGCGTGATGGGTAGAAGAATGTGATAAACGTGCAGGAAAGGCCTCCAGCTGTTGTGTGGAAATGTGGATGCAGACGTTAAGCTCTTAATAATAGAAGAGACAGTGAAGGGATAGTGCTGATGAGATTAAGAGTAAATGGTGAAATCAGGAATGAGTTCTGTTTGTGGTGCAGAGGAAATGCGCGAGACTGTGAAGTGCACTAGTGCGTTAACGTGAATCTTTGTTTGCTTACAGGTGACTGATCAGATGTTTGTGAGCAGGATCAGGATATAAAGGGCTGAAAGGTCTTCAGTTGGGATCATTATACTGAGCAGCAAACAAGAAGGAGAAGCACAGCAAGGAGGGTAAGAATTTGATTGGTAAAAAGTTCCCTGTTATTTCCTCTGGTTGTGTGTGCACTGAGGGGAAGTTCCACCAGCTTTTCCAAATGTTTGCATAATGAAATCACAGTGATGTAAACAGCGGGATTCAGAGAGGTTTGATCTGAAATGCTCTGTTCTGGAGAAGCATGTCAAGTTTAGTGTTAGTGATGGGGACCAGATGTCTGAGGCATTTACGGCTAAAAGGTATTACATGAAATGGTTGTAAATATGTTAGCTGGTGCTGTTATGAGTTTTATGATTCAATTCTTTGGCTTATTAATAATGAAGATTATCACAGTTCATATTTACAATAAGCAGTTTAGACGATAAACCTCTTTAGCTGTGAATGTATATATTTTTTTAATACGTTTCTGGACTGCCACCACTTTCCATCACCAACATTGCATAATTGTGTAGGTCAGGGTTTCTCAACCTGTGGGCCGTGAAGCACCCTTTAGTGGTCCATGGGCCTGTAGTTCGTAATGTCCAAAACCTACACCAGGGGTTCTCAAAATTTTCCGCTTACCTGATGATGCCTACAAAGCATAGCGACCCACCAGAAAACCTAAATCAACTTTACAAGGAGAATCTTGTGTCTTTAGTATGTTAACCTTTTTTTTTGTCGGTCATAGACATTACCAGATGCTCACTTTCGTCCCTTTAAGTAAAGTCTCATACAACAAAAAGGAAAAAAGGATGTTACATATGTAATGTTATTAATAGATGTGTAAAGGGACTCTATCAAAACAGAAAAGCTTGAAATTAGGTTCAGAGCTCTGCTTCATAGATCTAGAAATTTCCTAGAACACAAAGCAAAGTTACAGTTTCATTTGAGATTACAAAAACCAAACTGTCCTTAGTGAAACTTACTGAAACATGAAAAATAATAGCTCAGAAATGTCCACCCAGAATGCATTAGTGGAGACAGCTGTAAATTAAATGGTGAATTGTTCCATCATCCTTTTTAAAGAAGAAGCACTGAGGAGAAACACTATCAGAGAACTTAGAACACATTACATGGGTATCAGGTACGAAGACCCCTAAGATTAGTTGCTCTTACTTTGCTGGGAACAAAAACTTATGAGAATTAGTCCACAGTGTGTTAACCCAAAGTCCCGCTCATGCCACAGTATCGTCGATCCCTCCCACTCGCGGCAAATAACAAGCAAGCTGATTACCAGTAAGTTGGTTAACACTGTCAGGATTCTTCCAGTTGCATTCTGATTGGCTATCTGCACTTCTGTGTATGATTTTATACTGGTTTGATGCGAATGAAAGTTCTGTTGTGTGCTTCTTGGTCATATAAAGTGGTAAAAGTTACCATAGCCTCAGAAATTATAGTAAATTAAATAACTATTTGTAAATTAAATAACTATTTGCTCTGTAAAGAAATCAGAGTTGGTAAGTTTTATATACACACACACACACACACCATATATGGTAAGGAGGGTATGAAAAGATGCAAAGCTTTTTTTGAACTTCGTGTACACGTATACTGTCACTGTTCGAAAAAATAGTAACTTCACAGGAGACAGCATGGATTACGTTAACTTTAACAAGTTAACTTCAGAAGTTAATTCTATTTCCATTATTATTTTATCATTAACTGAGTACAGTATGCAGTTTCTATGTTGTGTGTCAAGGTATACAGAAGCATGGTGACTAGAATAAAACATCCAGCCAGCACTGGTTAGTCCAGAATTAACCACTTACTCCTTCCTAAGCTATTTAGCTGCCCTAGCATTGCCTTCCTGAATAGTGACACTGCCTTATGTCTGAGCGAGCTTTCCTTATGATCTGAACTGTTTGCCTGAATCTGATTTTCTTTCCTGCACTGTGTTCTGTATGTAATAATACCTAATGGCCAACAGGGGGAGGAATACCACAGGCAATAGAGCTTATTCCTCTCGCTCCTGGTGTATAAGAGAGGTCTCTTTTGTTTTATTTTCTTTTTTCTGTCTCTTCTCTTTTCCCATCCAGCTTGGCTCTTGGAGAGTTTGATCTTTTCAATTCCATGCAATCCCGTTTTCCTATACCATTGGACGGTATTTGTCAGGAAGTTTTGTTTGAGCAGAAACCTCATACCTGTGCAATAAAGGTCTGAAATATTTCCTTCTTTGTGGGAAATGTAAGGCTAATATTTGGAATATGGCTGGAACAGAGACCTGTAACAACCTGTAATGAGTATTCCAATACTGCCATCCAAAAACAAACTCGTTCATTCAGCAGTGTAGTCATCGGTTTTATGGGCCTGTGTCTTTTTAAAGGTCAGGCGTTTGTGTGGGTTATACAAGCCGTTTTGACATGAGAAACATTGTAATGACCGCTGTTTAGCTTGAAACTGAAACCAGTGCGTGATGTACTGATGTGAATAGATGGTTTGAGGCTGGATTATTTTTGCATGTAAACAAAGTGCTTGTTTAACGTAAAAAGTCATAACAGATTTGATTTTTAGGTTTTAGTTCATGCTGCTTGAGGGGCAGGTGTAAACATCTGAATGAACTCTGACTTCATTTCATGTCCTTTCTCCACCACTAACACCTCTGTGATGCTTGCTAGCTTGAAAATCCCTCTCCGAGTCTGAATGTGGGAGCATGATTTGCTCCAAACCTGTCATGGCACAAACCTGCATACGTGACAAGGTGTTAGATTAGCTCACATGTCAAGTTCTTTTGGGATCAGGTGACATGACTGGGCATCACTGAGTCTCTGGAGTATTTATATTTGGTAATAAAATAATTTTAAAGGGGAGATTTTGGCATTATTCAGTGGTTAAGATGTAAACAGTGGTTTGATGTGAAATTGTTAATTCTTGATAAACTTCTAGGCTAGACAATGTCCACAGTGCAGTTATATCTATGTATTAGCTCCAAAACAACCAGTCAGCCTACATCATCTACGTTTTATGTGCAAAATACTAAAATTAATAAATAAATAAATAAAAACAATCAAATGCTCCGCATGTACCACTCCACTATGAATGGGTTGCAGAATTATACTTTCGGCCAAAATCTTCTCAAAACTAATGTGAATATGTTTCAGGGATCAGGCAGATTGTTATACCATTTTAGTGATAACTCTTTTCATTTCGGAAAGTTTCCACACATACATTAAAGATGTACTCGGGCAAATGGGTGAGGTTCTGAGGACACAGGAGCTTTGATGTAAGGGTTGGGCAATATGACGGTTTTGTACCATTATCATGATAAATGAGGTGTCAGTGTGCTTTTCTGAGCATATTGTGGATATAGTCAGTATTTAAAGAGCCCTCACTGACTACATGTTAAGTTACATGTAGGCATGTTTAACTGGCCTTAGTGCAGCGCAGCTTATAAAACACTTAATAACTATTGTAGTTACATCTTATTATTATTGGTGGTGTTCTAGTATTTTTATATGGCACTATAGGTTATTTTGGGTTTAGATCAGAGTGATTGAATGTGTATGTGTAGATGTGTAAGATGTGTAGAGGGAAGGTGCAGTCCTGCTCTGCAGGTATTACTGGAGGAATGTTCCTGGTGAATTACACTGGTATTTTCTTTTACACTTGTTTATTTCCAGACATAATTTCGGTTCTGTATTTCACACCAGTACAGCAGAACCGAGTTGATGATTTAACAGTATCTTCTCTCATACCTCTCAGTTCTCTTTCACTTGTCTCTCTCTATTGCTCTTCTCTCTCTCTCTCTGTGTTAGTTCTCTCTGTCTTTCACTCATCTTTTTCTGTCTTGCTTTCATTTCACTCTCTTTGATTTGCCTTTCTTGCTCTTTTTGTTGCTCTCAACTCTCTCTCTCGCTGTTGTACTTGTCTTTCTGTCTTTCTCTTTGTCTCTGCCTGTCTTCGTCTCTCACTCCCATTGCTCTTGATATTCTCTCTTTCTGTTGCTCTCATGTTTCTCTTGTTCTTCTCTCTCTCTCTCTCTCTCTCTCTCTCCCCCTCTTTTCAATTGTTCTCATCTCTCTCTGTTCCTCTCATCTCTTTGTTGCCCTCATCTCTCTGTCTTGCTCTCATCTATATCTCTCTCTTGCTCTCATCTCTCTCTCTCTCTCTCTCTCTCTCTCTCTCTCTCTCTCTCTCGCTCTCTCGCTCTGACACACTCCCAGTGCTCTGTTGCATTGTCAGGAGGAAATGGGGCCTCATTACTTGAGATTTTGTGCAATCAGACTATAATAATATACACAGACTGTTCTGTTGGATCACACTGGAGTGTGTTTGCATCTCACCTTTCACAGGGTGTGTGAGAGTGTGCGTGTGTTCATCTTTCACAGGCAGCAGATTTCTGATTTCTGAAGTATGTTAAATAAAAGAGTCTGTAGCCCCTCTTCATGATGACAGCTTTTCACCTCTCCTCCGCCTCCACATCCTCTCCCCTTTCACTTCTGCATTCTTGCATGCGTGTCTGTGTGAGTCTCTACGTGAGAGAAAGGGAAAAAGGGGAGGGTGAGAGAATGGTTCAGGCAGCAAACCCAGTTGGGGTCCTGACTGTTAGACGTCTCATTGTTCAAACCCTACAGATGTAAAGAAAATACACTGCTGGCGTGTTCCCCACCATCCACATCTTCTTTGGCCTGATGCAGAGCCTCAGACTGCAGCCAAAGAAGCCTTCTTCACCGAGAGGAAGGAATTATTCTCATCTCACTTACTGATTGTTTTTGGCAAATAGGCAGAGGATTTCCGTTAGGTTTACAGGAGCTTAAAGGTCTGTTCTGATTCTGACTAAGGGTGCCATCTTTTCTAGTGGTTTAGAAAACAATTGTTTTTTGTGTTTAGTGTTTCATTTGGCCTCATGTTTAAAGAGGCCAAAACTGTGTTTGTGTTGGGATAAGTGAACAGGGAGAGTTCATTACATTGAACTGACATACTGTGAATCTCAAACACTGTTGTCCCCTCCTTTGAGTATAAATCCCATATACCAGCTCATTTGTAGCCCAGCAAACGATTAAAACGGCTGACTGTGCAGAAATGTACTGTTCCAGGCTGTAAAGGGAATGTCTACATACCCTTCTCCAGCACCTGTAAACAGGCATTGTTCATGTTCATCCTTAAATGAGGCTGAATTTTTTTCAGTTCTTAAGTGAATGTTCCATTCAAAATGCTACAGCTTGTACATGCACGGTTTAAGGTGGAACAGAATTTCTGCTCCCATATCTGTAACAGGCAGTTTCTCAAACCTTGGACAATATGGAGCCACTTCACTCATTTTGCCTCTGATAAGACTGAAGAGAGGAGCAGTTCCACCTTTATTAGCATCTTAACCTCAACAGCAGCCTGTAAGTAGCAGCCATGCTGTGTGATTTTACCACTGTCTGAGGGTTAAAGCAGATCATCTTAAACTGAAAGTTTCAGAGTAAGCTCACACTTTGTGTTGACGTTGAGATCGAAATCAAGTAGCATAGTTAATGTAAATTGTTCGTAAATAACAACCTACCTTAATTACACAGAGTATCAATACATTATCATCAGTACATTATTGTCCGTTTCCTCACCATGTGAACATCATTGAATCTGTTGGTTATGCTGTTAGTTATGCCACTGGAAGCTGATACCCAACAAAGCTAGCATCATATAAACTGCCAAGCCTAAACTGCCGAATGTGCCAAACTTTCTTAGCTTTTTTAAATACAAGTTTTATGTAGTATGTAAACATTGCACATTTCGAAGCATGCTATCATCATCCCAGTCCCTTCAGCTCATACACAAGGAGCCCATTTTGAATGTTTTTTTTTTTGTTATGTCATAAAATCAACACATTCACTTACATCTCTCTATTTTTGTAGTCAACAGCAGCTTAGCTGTACTCATTCACACTGAAGTTATAAGGAGTGTTTCGGCCTGGGCTGCTTTATCAGTGAGGCAAGTAATGAAACTACAGAGATAATTTACATTTATCAGTATTAAAGGCATGAAGACAAAATCAGCCAACTATATTACAGTCATATACAAAAAAAGGTCATAATGAATTAGGGCTGTATTTCATTCATAAAAGCTGATGTAAGAAGTGGACCTCAACAGAAAAGATGTTGGATATGCGTGTTTTCTAAGTAACCTTAAAAGATGTGCTGCTGTTATTTGTGATGTATGACATATATCTGGATATGACTTACAGTTGTATAGACAATAATAATTAAACAATAGTATAATAGTACAGTGTAGAGCATCTTCCTCTGCAGCACATAAACCAGCGACTGAAAGATATGATGTGGCAGATGAAAGAAGCATTGGCTGGGGGAGAACAATAGACGACAGAGCTTCAGGCCAGCTATTCAGCTGTGCTGCTCTAGTATTATCCTTTTGGGCATATGTGCATGTTTGTGATGAATTATTAGATTATGTTGGTGGTAATAAGAATATCAGTCAATATTTACTCCACCATATGCTTGCCTACACACAGGGAGGGCACCTCTCTCCTCTCCATGAAGAAGCAGTTCACTAGGAAAGGGTGAGTGGCCTAACATTTGGCAGGTATCTCACTAATGCTCTTAGCCATCTGCCAATCTCCTACTCGCTCTCCGCAAGAACATAATGTTTCTGATTACTGAGTTAATTTCAGCACAGTCTGCCTGAGTGGAGGCCCTGCACAATCTCTGGCTGCACAGCTAGCAGGCTTGGCCAGCAGCCACCACCCTGCCACTCTCCTGCCCAGCTCTGAATGCAGTTGGATTAAGCCATAGGTGAGAGAGCTGTGACAGAACAATAGGGTTCAGGGAGCTCCTCAGCACCGATTCTGGTTTTTAAGTTTCTGAAAAAGCAGTACTGTAATGCTCTGTGGTATATGGTGCAGATACATCTCCATAATTCCTTATGATTTCTCTGAATCAATCAATCTTTCTTTCTTTCTTTCTTTCTTTCCTTCTTTCTTCTGGAAAAAAGCTAGTCCCTGACTTTACTCTGCCCAGCGACGTAGGAACCCACTTAAAAGAGCCACAAGCTGAAATGATTTATGGGAAAGAGACTTTTTAAAAGCTCCCTTATTTTACTCCTGCTTTACTCTGTTTCCTGTGTTCTGTTTGGTCTCTCTTTCTCTCGTGGGTGGTTTCTGGATCCTGTTTTAACTCAGATTTCTCTGCCTTACTGGTGAGTTTGTTAATACCCTACTGGATCTGGGTGTTTGGCTGCAACCATACCCTATGTCCTCTGCCCGTATGGCGAGTGTCCAGGGGAAAAACCAGTTGAATAACTGACTGCCCTGTATTTTGCCTCATTCAAAGAGGCAGGGTTAAACTGCTGAAGGCTGATTAGGGGATATGTAAATGCAGTGAATTCTAAATGGTGAATTCAGATGTTCTGTAGGGACAGGGGAGTGACATTTTGGACTGTATTACAGTTGTTTGCAAAAGTTTGGGCACCTCCGGACAAATTACATTTTACACTTTACATTTTCTGAATGAAAATAAGTTACACATCCTTTACAGAGAACACATTTCAATGGAGATTTCTTTCCAACATATTTGGAAAAGACATAAAATGTGGACTGTGCTAAATGTTATTTTTGTTTTTGTTTCTTTTATTTTAAGGTTAAACTCATTAAATACATGAGAAGCTGTGCTAAATTTAGCAATCCATATTTACTTATTTTCATTAACATAATCAACAAAACATGTAATTTGACTGTGTGTTGACTGTGTATTATCAGATTCTTTTTTTTTTTTCACTTTTTTTTTAAAAAGTGAGGGAGATTAGTTTTTTTCAAGACATGAACCCTTTTTCTTTGGAAAAACTGTGTTGTTGACCAAATATGAGAGACACATGATCTGAAGGCTCCCTATAAAAGGGACTTAATAACACATGCATAAGCATTGAATAGTCTATTTGTAAAGAAAATTAAATGTTTATAAGCAGCTAATGCCAGTTAAGCACAATAAAGGTGATTTTAGGAAAATATAATAAGGTGCTTTAAGAAAGATGTTTTAAGAACTAAATGACACTATACTGACACAAGAGATCTTAAACCATAACTAAAGGGACTAAATGGGAACTGAAGTGATAGTTTTCAAACATATTTTCCCATGAATACATATTCAAGCCAAGAACCATTTAGGAACCTGTGCTATTAAGGCCACACTGAACTCTTTAAAGCTCTAAGCAATCTGAAACTACCACCAGCTTGACGCAACGTCTCTTTTGCTATGTAAGCAGGGGATCATTCAATTTTACTCATATGATCATATGAGTGTCATTCATGTGTATTGTGTGCATGTTTCCTACTACTCTGTCAAAGGTACCTGGCATCATTAACAGCACAGATTAACTAATCAACAGCAGTAAACATGGACCGCCACTCATTTGTTCTCCTCTCACGTTCATCTTCGACACTACTTTCACACTTCTGTTGATGTTCTCTCTTTATCTCTTGACTCCCTGATCAATTTTTAACCCCTTTAAATGAAGCGCCTTTTTGAACCTGCACTCACATGTCCTATGTATAAGTTGGATTTTGTAAGTGACGAGGTTAACAGGGAACACACTTTAATGTGACTTGTTTCTGCTAATTACTAAGTATTTGCTGATTTTGGAATGGGGAAAATCAGTGGTATTTTACTGATTTTTCAAGTTACTGAGTAGTTGGATGCTAAATTCTTTTGAGGCACTCTTCACAGTGGCGGTGATTAAAAAACAGACTGACGGATCTGAAGAGCTTAATGCCTGTTAAAGCCCCCTCAAAGTTATTGCGTGAACGCACTACAATAACAGTGTATTCTGAGATGTTGTTTTATGATTGTTGTTCTGAGGAAAACTTTTGGCCTGAAAGATCTCAAATATTTATAGGCACCTGCAGGATGCTGTTTGAGAAAAACATATTTTGTCACATTTACCACTGTTTTACAACATTACTTAAGAACTCAGAAGGCACATGCAGGACATCTGGTGGTCTGGAATAGTATATAAAATCTCTACTGCTGGTTCAACGCCACTGTAAAGGTAAGTAAGTTTCTTTACAGTGAACATTAAACCACTTTGTATGACTGTGTCATCTCAACGACCAAATTTTGCAAACACTTTTAACAAAACAAATTGGAAAAAAGATAAATAAAAAATACGAACATTTACTCAGGGTGAATGTTAAATCCAACAAATAAACAAAGATTTTGCTTTACTTAAAATGTACAGAACAGATACAATTGGACCACAGATACCCACGCTTTTGCATATGCCTGATAGGCTTATAATCTGCTGAACACGTTTAGCTATTGGAGTCTATTGTTGTCATTGTTCTATGACTGGGCTGTTTGATTTGAAGTTATGAGGAGAACGGAGCCAGCAAGTGATCATTTACTGTTAGAGTGACTTTGACAGTGCCAGCTTTTTGTGTGTGTGTGTGTGTGTGTGAGAGAGAGAGAGAGAGAGAGAGAGAGAGAGTGAATGAGTGAGTGTACGCCTGCATGGAGGAAAGGGGTCAGGTGAAGCTGTTTAGATGAACGAGCGAACAGGGAGACAAACAGAAACACAATGCTCCGTAACCAGGCAGAGGCACTGACTCAGATGTGATCAATTCAGTGTAAGCTCTCCACAGAGTGGCCAAAGCCAAGGAAACACAAACAACACTGCAAACTTAGGTTAACAACTCAGAGACGTGCCCAATTCACATTTAACCTCGTAAATCAAGCCTATTGTTCTTTCTGAAATGCACTGAACAGACTATACAGCAAAAACTCACATGTAGGTGAGAGAAATTAGTCCCTTTACAAAACTCTTATCGGCCACACTTGATTTTGGCAATCTTCTAGATGTTTTAGAGATGCTGTTAAATTTTCTTTTGATGTGCTAAATTTTCAGTGAACACATTTACTGTTCAGTTATACAGGATGGCTTTACAAAATGGGTTTGAGAGTCAGTTTAAACTGGCCATAGAATTTCCATTGTATTTACATAGTTATAATAAGGAGCGTTCAGTACATAAAACTGAAATACTGCAAAACTGCAAACACTGTTGTCTCCTCCTGCCATTTATAAGAGAGCACTGTAAAAATTAAGCTTCACTTCCCAACTGGGTTTGCGCTGTCCTGCTACAAGTCTCCTCCACTGGCGTGGAGCATCAGTTTTGCTGAATCCAGTGCTGAAAGATGGGTAGAAGTAGTTGGTAGAGCTGATCCACCTTCACAAGCTGCGGGGAATAAGGATTGTGTTACAAGATGACATCACCTTGTAACAGAGAAAAGGGCTGGGATTCCAATGAGGCAGCTGAGAAAAGTGATTTCTGTAGGAGAGAGTTTCTTACTCTGGCATTAACACTGGGTTTTGTAACTTTGTGAACCATTTACATACACAAAAAGCTAGACAACACACTAAAGAGTGATAGACTCCCATTAATCCAAAATGTTTTTCCTTAATATGAAGGGGGGAAAAAAATCAGACAAAATTCCTTCAGATTGATTGGCTGAGAGGTGACAGCCATTTGTTTGCCTTTTATAAACTGTTAACAAACTACTGAGTTTTAGGATTAGGGTTTGGTTTAGGTTTAACAGATTCTATTACTTTTAACATTGAACATTGTTTAGTTGAATAGTAGTTAAAGACAAGCAGCGCATCGACAGAGCATCTATAATGGACTCTCAAAGTGTTGGTGACATATCTTCTGTCTAAAGTAGCATTAAACAAACAATGATAAATGATCTATTGAGGACTATTAGTCCCCTATTAATCATAGGAACCAAAGACACAGATTGCCTCACAAGATTTCCATCAGTGGAGAAACTCTTCTTTTCCCTTCTCCCTTTACTGGAGGGTTGCGGGTAGAATATGCTAACATCTGGCCCTTGTCTGCTGCCCTAATTAGTGTTTAATAAATGAAGCTAATGAGGTCTTATCTTCATCCTAAACTAACGAAGTCAAATTACCTATTAATGAGCAAGGCTGCCAAATAACCCGGCCGCACCCACGTGCCTAATGTAGTACTGCTAACAAATATATACAGACTGGGCGATGATTTAAAGCTTATGGAAGATTTATAACTGATATTGTCATATAGGCTAACTTTAGCATATAGGCATTTAGTTCTTAAACAGAACTTATGTTCAACATCACACTCTCCTCCTCGCCCTCCCACCACCCAATCCTCAGCGATTTACCCCTTCTGCTCAGCGTCTAGTACATAAATACATACCAAAGCTGTAAACTCCCACCATCCATAAAAATGATTAAAGTGCCTATTTTGGTTAAATCAGCGCCTGCCCACAACTGTGTTTGATTTTCCACCTAAACCAGAACCATGTGACGTTCCACATGGACTTGCAGGTACACACACACACACACACCCTTCTCCTGGGGGCAGGAAATGAAATCCAGAATGGAAGAAGGTATAAAACAATGTTTTGGATATCACCTTGTGTGGATATATGTTATTTTATATTCATCTGTTTGGATGGTGCAAGCTTTCAGTTTTCAGTAGACTGGTCTGCTATTAAATGTTATGAGGCTGTGGCAACAGGTTGGATTTGTGAAGCATCTTTTTTTTTTCTTTTGGCAAAGTCCCTTAGTACACCTTTCTGCTATCAGTGGATACATGGCAGCATGCATGTGTGAGATTTCCGAGAGAATGCACAGTTGAAACATTGTATATCTTTCACCACCTCTGTTATGTGATTTGTTCATCACTTAAAAGTGAATTTAGAGGGACTTATTCAACCATAGATTCACAGGATATATTCCTTCCTCAGGAGTCTGAAAACATAAAGCAATTAGGCAATACTTAAAGTTAAGTTACATATCAACTGTGTACACTGTCATTAAAGCAAAGGGGGTCAACCAAATACTGAGAAATTCTGTAACTTAATATGTTAAAATTTCAGATTTCTGATTTTCAGATTTTCAGATTTCAGGTTCATGTCTTTTCACTCAAATTCTGCTGATATCATTTGTAATGAAAGACTTTGTATTAAATGACAAAACTTGCAGTGCTCTCACACTCTTGAACTCCCTATCATGATGTCTCTAAATTGTAAAAATGCAATGTTCATAATTTTACTGACCTCCTGTAGAGCTTTTATACACTGGACAATAGTCAGAATATTTCTATTATATTATTCTTTCATTCAAAACTCGTGTTTTCTCTCTTTTAAAGTTAATCTTCTCTTTCTGGACCTGCAATATACATGTATACGAAATACATTTTATTAAAAACTTCCCAAAGTCTAAGAAATGGCTGCTGTATTTCCCCATATTTGTCTCCACTCCATGTAAACTCTGTGGTCCTAATTTTGGACAATGCTACCGTAAGCATTTCCTAACTAATGATGTCTCTTGCCCTGCCCAGTGAAACTATGCTAAACCAGCATAACCAAAAGCTAATAAGGTAGACCGCCCGTCTGTAGCTGCCTGGCATTTTTTGTTTATTATTTTATCATCCATACTTTAACATTGTCTGTTCATCCGTTTCATCATTTACATGTTGCTTCTTCCATCCGTTGGTTAATTTGTCTGTCTGTCTGTCTGTCTGTCTGTCTGTCTGTACATCTGTTCATCTGTGACTTCTTCATCCAGTTGCTGCACATAAAAGCTGGATAATAATTAAGTGCTGTGTTGAACACACTGTGTTGAACTGTCAACTGCCAGTGTTTTTAAGCTGTTGTTTTATGGTATTTATATCTTATTTTTCACTCAACTTTTGCTGGATATATATTATATATAATATAGCACTCAAGTTCAGCACTCTACAGACATTTTAAATGTGATTACTATATTACCAAATGACAAAAATGTTAGCATTTTCAGCTGTTCATACTGACACTGACGTAGAGGGAGTGCGCAAAATAACTGGGCTATCATTGACCATTTATTGTGATACACCCATCGTATTTTACCTGTGCAGAGTCAACAAAATGAGAGCACTACAGGACCAATACTGGCCAGGTATTACTTGGGTGGTACTTTCTATACTGCAGTGATAGAGATAAGGTAGGAGTGTGTAAGTTGGTGTGGTGCTGGTATGAATGTAACAGGAACTCATACTAGTGTTGCTAGGGTTGTCAAAAACGTCAGTGTTAGCCCTGGGTGAAGAACAGTCCTCCAGCCCAAAATACCCAGCCAACAGTGACTGACCACCAACACTGACCACTGATGGAGGCCTAGAGGATCACCAACAAATCGTACATGGAAAAAGCTGAGGCACCGTCTCTAACTGTACACTTACACAGTAAACCTACAAGGTAGATGTGTTGAATAAAGTGGTCAAGGCACTACAGACAAAGGAGACTATTCTGTCAATCGTTTTAAATTTTTTTTTACTTAATTATAAGAAATTTATCATCATTTCAGTGTCCACTTGTGTCAAACGGCTTTTTCCAAAAGATAGCAACTTTGTGAATGAAAGCTTGACTCCCCAACACTTGGCACAACCATATTACTGACAAGCTTGTTTCCTGAACTTAAATGGAATTTCCACATGTTTCCTTTTAACTAATGACAACATTCACACGAAGGAGCACATGTTTTGGGAGATCTTACTGGATAGTGAAATTCTTAAAATACATACTGTCAGGGAATTTTACATATTGATTCCTTAACATGTTCTGGGGATTAGATTGTAGAAAGAGTTCTTTTGTATAGGGAAAATTGAGGAGAAGAACTGGGAGCTAGCTGGCAAAGTTTTAATGTGATTACCAAAAGTATTTGCTCGTCTGCCTTCACATGCATACGCAACTTGAGTTTCATCCCATTCTTAATCCATATGGTTTAATATGATGTCGGCCCACCTTTTGCAACTATAACAGCTTCATCTCTTTTGGGAAGGCTTTCCAAAAGGTTTAGGAATGTGTTTATGGGAATTTTTGACCAGAAACACATTTGTGAGGTCAGACACTGAGGTTGGATGAATAGGCCAGAATCGCAGTCTCCACTCTAATTCATCCCAAAGGTGTTCTATCAGGTTGAGGTCAGGACTCTGAACAGGCTGATCAAGTTCTTCCACACCAAACTCACTTATCCATGTCTTTATGGACCTTGCTTTGTGCACTGGTGCGCAGTCATGTTGGAACAGGAAGGGGCTATCCCCACACTGTTCCCACAAAGTTGGGAGCATGCAATTGTCCAGAATCTCTTGGTCTGCTGAAGCATTAAGAGTTCCTTTCACTGGAACTAAGGGGCTGAGCCCAACTCCTGGAAAAACAAACCCACACCATAATCCCCCCTCCACCAAACGTTACACTTGGCACAATGCAGCCAGACAAGTATCGTTCAAATTGTGCTTTACACCACTGCATTCAACGCTTTGCATTGCGCTTGGTGATGTAAGGCTTGGCTGCAGTTGCCTTTCCCTATTCCATGAAGCTCTCTGCACACTGTTCTTGAGCTATTCTGAAGGCCACATGAAGTTTGTAGGTCTGTAGCGATTGACTTTGCTGACCCCGCTCCGTCATTTTACACGGCCTACCACTTTGTGGGTTTTCTGTCGTTCCCAGTCGCTTCCACTTTGTTATAATACCACTGTGAGTTGACTATGGAATATTTAGTAGTGAGGAAATATCACGACTGGACTTGTTGCACAGATGTCATCCTATCACAGTACCACTCTGGAATTCAGTGAGCTCCTGAGAGCATCCCATTCTTTCACTAATGCTTGTAGAAGCAGTCTGCATGCCTAGGTGCTTGTTTTATACAGCTGTGACCATGGAAGTGATTGGAACTCCTGAATCCAATGATTTGGATGGGTGAGTGAATACTTTTGGTAATATTTGCCTTTTCACCTGTAGTTTCTTGCCCAGAGATGCTGCTGAGAATTTCATGTGGTGATCCTATTACTTTGCACACCCCTGTACATATGTGTCCACTTCTTGTTAAACAGTGAGACTTTTCTGTTCAATTTCATTTTAATCTGAGCCCATCCAAATACACAACTTGCCTATCAGAAATTCGCCAAATAATTTGGAGTAATAGTGAAGTTTTAAAATGAACAGCTGACTAATACATTTATGTTTAAGAGGTTATCAGGCCTATGTGTTGCTTGCTAATCTGGATTCAAGCCTCAAAATAATAGGAGGAAAAAACTGTTCTGATTTCTGTTCTTTGTAGGTTTTCTACAGTTTGTATAGACAAATTCAGTCGTCACTGCTGTGTACTTCCACATAGCCCACACAGCTTAACAGGGCTGGCAGAGTGCCAGCTGTCAAACTCAATCTGCTTCTCTGGCTATAAAAATGCAAGGGAGATTGAATGGGGTAGTCCTGCAGAAAAACTGTGAGTTCAGTTTTCGGAGAATAGAGTCCACACTGAAACAAAGGAAAGAAGAAAAAATATGAATATCTTCTTGTTTTCCTGGACAGGGCTTCAGGTGTAAGAGTGCACTGGTGGTGGGGTGGGGAGGGTTACTCATGGCAGAATGTCAGCTTGACTCAGGCTAATGGTGGAGCGCTGGATCTCTCCTCACGTTTTCCTTTCTCTGGCCTCTGCTGGAAGTGTCTGCTGGGCCAAAACCCTCCAAGGTGAGGTGTTCGATTCAATCCTGCTGCAGAATCTGTACAATGCAATAGATGGTTGCAAAATGAATACAGAATGTTGAAGGCATGCATGGGAGAATTGCAGCCAGTTAGTGTTGTGCAAAAGTCATAGGTCACGTAAGAACGATATCAGAATGTTCAAATAAATAAAAACATTAAAACAAAGCATTTTGGCATAACCATTTCTAAACCTGTCCTTGAGGGAGCCCAGTATTTACTGTTGCCATCCAGTGCTTGGCTCTTTCATTAAATTAAATCAAAAGTGATGCCAACGGATTTTAACAAACATACAATGACTGGAGTGCATTAAAGTAGAGCCTGAGGTTAACACTGGATTAGTGCAAAGGTTAGTTAAGGCAATGTTTACTTTGTGTGCATGATAAATGTATGTTGACTGTAGTGATGACTGTATATTAACATCAGTTTAGTCCCTACTTTACCTTACATTGTAACTGACAGAGAAGTATTCTATCAACTCAGTTAATAGCAGTATTGCCGACCGCTTAGCCCTCAGTGTCAGTAATGCTATCCAACCAGCACTCATTAGCAGTAATCCCAACTAATCAGCACTCTGTAAAAATAAATAAATAAATGAATAAACTATACGGGTAAATGTTCATCTTTGTGTAATATATTCTTCTGCTTTCCAAACTTAAAGACAAGATAAGCTCCATTAACCCCCATTCAATTAGAATTTGCTTGCGAATGTTCTGCAATCAAGTCTTTGATATGATAGGAGAAATAGGAAGCGGCCCAGCTCCCCTTTAAACTTACTCTGCAAAGTCTGCTGAAGAGTACGGCGGGTTAAATGTTTGGCCACAAACTGATAGTGACAACCACATAGGGACATTTATTAATTAATTGGTGTCTTTAATATATTAATTCAGGCCATGGCTCTAAAAATTAATCCTATGAAATAATCACCTTAGTGGCTCTGTAGCCAAGAACTATAACAAATAACATCCTAGCAGCAAATGATGCACATCACCCGGCAAGGACAAAGCCAGAGCTCCCCCATTTTAATCAACACAGCTCTTTACACCAGAAGCGACAGCGCTCAGTTTCTGATGGATGCTTTGTTTCTATTTGTCACATCATGTGGTAAAGTCAGCCTTCTTTCATCACATCATGTTTAAAACTAAACACAATTGTCAGACTTTTGGCTGTTTCAGTTGGCGTGCTACTGATATTGTTTTTCAGTTTACACAAATAACAAAAAAAGTTCAAATCTCTGGCTGTGAGTTAGCTGTCGATTCAGTAGTTTGTTTTTTGGCTTGGCACTTCCAGTGTAGACATCCTGAAGTTTTGTGATATGTTGTCATACTTCCTTCAGCAGCATAGATCTGAGCTAGATTTCTTTGCAGAGTGTAAATGATCTTTTCCTATAATTGCAATGAGGGAGTGCTAGACAGTGAGATGTTACTGCTGGTGTGCTGATCTACTCGACAGTCACCCCAGTACACCAGACCAGTCTTTTACTGCATAAGTGAATATTTCTGACATAATGTTAAATCATTGTATCATTTTATCATCACCTCTGCTTACGCAAAACTGTAAGATAGCAAGCAGCGTATTGGGAGCACTGTAGAATGTTTCTGCTGTTCCTGTTGAAGCTGTTAGAGTAAGATGTCTTATGGGTATGTTAAAACCTCTTTAAATACCTTGAGTTTTGTTTTTGTTCTTTCTTGTTCTGGTTAGGTTAATCTTGTTCTTGCATGCAAACTGTAAAGATGTACTAAGTGTACCCTTTGAACAATGTTCCAGTTGCCAGTAAACAGCTGATATATTCCAGCATATTTCTCTCCTCTCACTGTAACACAAATCACAAATTGTGTAACACACAAATCCACCTGTCTGAATCTGCCTCTCAGCTGTTCAAATTTATGTCTGAAATTACTTTTAAGTCGTGTTTTATCATATATATTATCTTCCTTTATCTTATTATACTTTATGTAATCATATTTTTCATTCAAGCTTTGCTGGATGTTTAACACTCACGTTTAGAACCAGACAAACATTTCTAATATACTAAAACCCCAGTGTGAATATGTAATCTTACTGTACTGCATGCATTTAGTAAATGTTTCAAAATGATCATGTAGCTGTATTGGAATATTACTTTACTGTTCATGAATATTTAGATATTTTATGACATTTCTGATAATATATTATTGCTTAAATGTAAACAAAGTGGTTTGATGTGAAATGCTTCATTGTAGAGAAACCTATGAAAACTTACTGAAACTTACTTATGTCTTTACTGTGGTGTTTACAGGAACCAGAGGTCACAATGTCTATAATCCAATTATAGCAGTTCTATTTACAATTCAAGGCCACCAGTGAATCTACACCAGTCCGCTTGAGATTTTGTGTGTAATGTTTAGGATGCTAAAAGAGTGGTAAACAACATTCTTATTGTCATTAATGATTATTCAAATACATATGTCTGTGGCCAAAAGCTTATCTCACAACCCTCATACAGCATATTTATAACCATTTTATATTTCTTTCTTTCTCATGGGGGAGGTTTTACTGACATGACACCTTTTACACTTTGCTGTCAGCACCATTTCGAACAATTCTGACTCTGCAGGTGTTTATAGGACGAAACATTTCACATCAAACCACTCTGAATAGCCTTGAAATATTGCTAAAGTTACCTGTTTAATGTACACTAGTTACTGTAAAGCATTATCAATGATTTTTCAAACAAAAATATATATCATTAATAGCTGTATATTGTATATAATAGTTATGTGTTGTTTGTTTATATTGTTTCTAATTTTATATCATGTTTTTACGAGCAAACTCTCAGATACGTAGTTCAGACATTCTCTTGACTGGCCTAAGGCTTTTGCAATGTGCAGTATGTAGTTCACAGCTTAACGAACTTGTATGAATATGTCATACAAATCTGTGCACAGTTGGAGTGCCCACCTCTCTCACCCCCTGTGTGCACAGGTGCCAAGGTGGGTAAGGCCAAAGTAATAGGATGGTTAAGCCCAGTCTGGCTGCTTGGCATGCCCAGCAGGAGGTGCTCTAGCCTGGAGTGCCCTTCTGTCTCTACTGGCTTCTCTGTAATGGAACTACAGATGCAGACTGGCATATCCATCGTTATAGGAGGTTAAGTGCATGTGCGGCAGGTCATGCCTGAGAGATGAAAAGGAAAGCAATTTGTAGAATACTTAAGCATTAAACAAGAACAGGTCTCTATGCATAAGGTTAACCAAGTTAAACACTGGCTAAGCTGCTGCATGGAAGTCACTGAACACAAAATATACTGTTTTAGGATGACGGCACATACCTTGTCAATTTTGTGCCTCCTTCTTTTGGCATGTTGCTTATATTAAAACAATACAAAAGAACTGTATAGCTTTGAGCAAGGCAACAGTGTGTCCTGACACTCCATGTGTAAAGCCAACCTTTTTGCTTCTTGCTCTTGTCAGTGCTGTAGGGGTATGAAAGACCGCACTGATTAGCCATTTAAGCTGGAACAAGATGTGCTTGCAGAATACATAGATATACAAAATTTACAAGCCCATTCCTTCCAGACAGTTTTTTTCCCGTCCATGCAAAATGTCAAAAATTACAATGCGACGAAATGCCTAAGCTCAACACATCATATAAAAAGGTTAGAGAATAGAAACCTGCAGCTTATTTTGCTCTTTTGGAGAACAAAATATTCTGCAGGTTTAATTTTTCCTAATCATCCACTGTAAACATTATCATCATTACCAAGTGCTTCAAACGCCACAACACAAGTGACATCATATTTTTTCATTAAAGATATACGTCACGGTGGTTGCCCGTAATTTTGTATTTAGTGTTTGTTTTTTAACCATCCAATCACAGTTAGGGTTGGGGTTACTGGCAAAATCCCCACATGTTTGAACAACGCCCACTTCCATTCTGCATTTCATTCCTTATATGAATAATCTGCAGAATGAGCAGAGCCTGTGGAATTCGTGTCCTGCCTTTTCAGATAATGGGTTTTTTTGGGCAGGACACAGTTCATCATCTGAACACAGCTTAATTATGTCAAAATAATGTCTTTTAGTTCAGCGGTGAGGAGTACTTGGCACAACTCCAGCAGTGTTGTAGTGGTTAGTGTACATGTTAGATGGTCTGTGAGCTGTCTGCCTGAATGCTGCTTTCTGATTGGTGAATTCAGTAGTTCTCAGTCCTGACCCTGGACTACCACTGTCCTGCACGCAGTTTCTTCTGCCCCCAACACACTTGATGCAAGTTAACAAGCCTTTCCTAAAGTGAACTAGATGGGGAGACAGGGAAACTACCACAGCATGCAGGACCAGGATTAAGAACCACTGCACTAACTGAACCACTCTACTATTTCTATCAATTAGAATTCATTACAAGGACCTACTGTATAGGTGTTAGCCTTTGACCCTCAACAAAAAGAGAATTGTGAGGCTGTGTAATTCATATCAGTTCTACCTCTATCAGTAACACATGTTGGTGCTGGCTGGAGCTCTAGCATCCCCCTGCCAGATTCACTATCAATGAGCTGTGGTTTACACAGCCAAAGCTCTGCATGCGTGTGCAGCAGTGCCAGGCCGGTGATTGATGCATGAGCTGTTCTCTGCTGTGATGGACTGAAGGTTAGGGAGTTTCCTGCTGTGTTAGTCAGGGTGGGTAAGGAGAGTACAAAAACTTTGCTTAGTTTTATGTCAAGATTTGTTTATGCATGTTGTAGCACAAATGTACATGCAGCTGTGCAGATGGTTGTGTTTGAGAGAGAGATAGAGAGAGAGGAAGAGAGGTTTATTGTCCTCTGCATGTTGAAATAATGGAACTGTTGTATTTCCATAATACAGTCCTTGGTATTGAGCAGTGGGAATATGAACAGATGTTTTTCTTTAATGTAAGCAAACACGTTTACCTAGTTCCATGCGCACATATCCTCCATTGTCTTTGTGTTTTATTTACAAAGATTTTTTTTACTTTTTTTAAATTTTTCTTTTACTTGATGATGATTTTACTTGTGGCTTTATGTGGTGAAAACACAGTCATTTTAGCATGAACATTTTCAACAGGCTGTTTTTCTTGTACCTTTGTAACTGACATATATATATTAAATCTCTTATTATTGGCTACTTTATATTTGGCCTGAAACGCTGTTTATAACTTCAGTAACTTGGGTGAGGCCAAACTGCTGTAGCCTAAATAGATGTATACATTTGTTTAATATACTGTCAATGTGTCATTTTTTATTTGACTTCAGAATATTAATGACATTAAATGGACTGTTTATGCTGATTAAATTCCATATAAAGACCACATTTAACAAGTAGTTAAATCCAGTCCAATCCAAAACAGATTTATTTAAGGAGAAGGATAAAAGGTTTTCCATGATGGACTGTATCAGTATTTTCCAACCCTTGTCCTGGGCTTGTAGTGGCATCCACTAAACCTAGACTCTTTACTCCACCCCAGCATTCCCACAGCTCTAGAGTCCAGTGGCAGTGTGCTTTACACCACCCCAGGGTACGCTTGGCATTGCGCATTATGATTTTATGCTTGTGTGCTGGTGCATGGAAACCCATTTCATGCATTGTGCTAATGTTGTTTCCAGAGGCAGTTTGGAACTCTGTAGTGAGTGATGCAACAGAGGACAGGTGATATATACATGCTAGGAGTTTGCATGGTTTAACACTTCATGGTTGAGTTACTGTCACTCCTAAACATAATGATAGGACGCAGATCTAGCAGGCTTGAAAATTCATAAACAGACTAGTGGCAAAGGTAGGATGCTATGACGGTGTCATGATTAAAGCTACAAAGCTCTTCAGTACTTCGTACTGCCACTGTTAATCTATGGATATTGCATGGCTATATGCTTGATTTTATGCACATGTTAGCAAGAAATTTGTTTTTAGAAATACCTATACTAAATAATACTACCTATATTTAGAAATACCTATACTAAATAATTAAGAGGAGTGTCAAAATGGGTGTGTGGGTGTGTGTAAGTATGCTACTCACAAACAAGGAGAGGAAATATAGAATTTAGAAACTTCACATTGTGTTGGTTTCTTATGAATGAATTGCTGGGGAATTACAGGGGAAAAGCACCTTTCTCCAAGGGCTGGTAAGAAAGGTCTGATTTTAGACATAGGCACGTCTTACACCTGCTAACAAATTACTTCTGTCATGTTAATGTGAAATATCACTGCGATGGAGTTTACTGCGATGAGACAGATGATGGCTGGAAGAGATTTAAACCTGAATGATAAAAGATGCTTAATCTTAAACCTTGAAAGCAGCTATTGTGGCTGCCTCCCTCACAAAGAAAAACAGACCTGGGGATTATTTCCATTCAGAAGAACGTGCCAAATTACAGAAATGTGCTTTCAATTTTGCTCCTTCGGAACGCCAAAGCAGATGCGTGATTTTGTTCAGGCCAGAAAAGGTGCAGAAACTACAGAACTTAAAGAAAGGGGTATGTGGTACCTGTCCTATAGACCCTGTATTGGGATACTCAGTATTCGTCTGCTCAAAAACTTGATAACCTTGTGTGTGCATGGTGAATGTCGTT
The DNA here is from genome assembly GCA_034552555.1 of Semaprochilodus insignis. Lineage (NCBI taxonomy): Eukaryota > Metazoa > Chordata > Actinopteri > Characiformes > Prochilodontidae > Semaprochilodus > Semaprochilodus insignis. The sequence continues at coordinate 13,728,510 of CM067491.1, forward strand.
CTGTCACTTTCTCTGTATTTTTACCAGCATTACTTCAGCATCTGAAGTTATTTGCTACAAAGCTAATTGTGTATTTTGCTTGTTCTTTCCTTTGTGCGTAGTCTGTCCGTTTCTTCTCAGGCCTCTGATGTGCTCTGTCATTATTAACCAGCCTGACTCTGTCAAACAACTTAACATCTCTCTGAATATCTCAGCCTAGCAGAAATATTAATGAACAGGAAATGGAGCTCAGACCCACACCTGAGCATCAAATATGATGGAACGGCAGATGAATGAAGGAAAGAATGAAAGATATTAATCACCAACAATCAGTTTTCTTTCTTTTGGTGCTTTTTATATCTCTTTCTATCTATTCTTGGCTTGTCTTGACCTACTTCTAAAGTTTTTAGAGGCTACAAATAGTCAAACCCCAGAAAGTAACAATCAAACAAGCAGTCAATATTTATTTGTATAGCGCTTTTTACAACTAATGTTGTCTCAACGCAGCTTCACAGAAAAGCAGTTTATATAAAGGAAAAGAAAAACACGGAGTCCATGTACAGACGTAGACGTAACAAGAATTTCCTATGTGGGCTAGTGGGCAGCACAGTGGGTAGCGCTGTTGTCTCACAGCAAGAAGGGCCTGGATTCGATTCCTCTGGCCTGGGTCTTTTGAGTTTGTATGTGTTCCAGTTTCCTCCCACAGTCCAAGGACATGCAGTCAGGCAAGTTAGGGTTACTAAATTGCCCCAGGTGTGAATGTGTGTGAAGGTGTAAGTTTTCCCAGTGATGGATTGGTGACCTGTCCGGGGTGTTTCCTGCCTTCTGCTCCTCCTGCGTAGGAGGTTAGACGGTATATATGGTGACACCTTGTGAGAAAACCCTTTCTGGTTGATGACCCTCAGTCGTTTCAAAGATTTGTTTTGCACACCAGCAAACCGACCTGTTGTTTTTCAATAGTTTCAAGGGGGTTTTACTTCAGTGCAAGGAGGTGTGTGCAAGGTGTTGCCTGGCAATTTGGTACCCAAAAATTGTATTTTGTTTACCACTGTAATTACAATGGAGGTGATAGATGCAAATGCAAAGCAATAACAAAGCTAGTGCTCAGCTAGTCTGGCCTGTTATAACTGTAGTTTTTCTGGCGCCATGTTTAACCTCAGTCTGTTAACTTAAATAATGCCATGATCATCCACAACCGTCAGAGTCTGACACACAATGCTCCAAAAGACAAACTTAAAACCACTTTTGAAATGAGCAAGGTGGCTGGTCTGATCAGCATGAAGCTGTTTTTGTAAGAACTAAATGAGAAATAAAAAAAGAGAGGAATGAAAAGAAAAGACAGGTGGGTGAAACAGTTGCTGCTGTCCTTCACAGTTCCCTGGCTGAGAGCACAACACCTGTCAGCGTCCGACAGGGTTTTCTTTGGGAGTGCTTGGAGAGTTGAATAGGGATTATTTCAGTGAGCAAGAAAACAATGGACTGTGGGAGGTATTTTGTCCCTTTATTACATGATATGATGGTGTATTTGATAAACAGTTGGTACCATGCTGTGGTGTATATCCGTGCCTGCGTTTGTATGTAAAATCTACCAGGGTAATACAAGAACTTCTGAAAGTCCATTTATATGTTTTCTAATATGTTAAACTCAGCATAAAAGTAGGAATTGCCATTTATCAAACCAATTTCAACAAAATTAAATCATTTAAAAAATCGTTTGACATAGGGTGTGCAAACTTAAAACTATTTCTTAAAAAAAGTAAGCAAACCATAAGAAAAATGTGTTTTCTGTCTAAATTGTGATCACAAAAATATGTCCACATGTTGTATAAAATTAAATAAATTTGGATTGGAAAAGGCTTTAAGAACAACAGCACAACCATCACGACTTACAAGATTTATTTCAAGTCATGAGAAGATGCAATAGAACACTCTGCTGAAACCTTTTATTATTTAAAATGGAACATAAATTGCCAAAATAAAGCAGATGACAGTCCTACCTTCATGTAAGGCCAATTTGGAATTGCTTAATTTATTGATTAAGACAGTTGTAAATGTTGTAAAAAGTGAATTTCATACATGTGGTAAGACTGATGCTTGTTACCATTATCAGTTCATTCGTTATAAAATATACCCTTATTCTGCTTCATGTTATCGGAAAATGTCATAGAACAGCATTAGCAGTATCAATCAAAAAGGGCATAAATATCACTACCTGATCAGACTCCTGAAAATACAGCTTTTTGCCATCAAATTATGGCTACATTTCATAGAACACTTGGCTTAAACATCACTGTGTATTTCTTTGGACAGAAATGACCAAAACACACTACTTTCTTACCCTTATGTGAAATTTTTTACCAGTTTTGAATTGTTCAAATGTGGATAAAAACTCTTTAATAAGTAGGGAAAAGTGTCCACATGGATTAAAATACCAAATAAATTATTACTTTCTTTTTGGAATTGCATTATTGAAATTACAGCTTTATTTGGCTTTACATTATGTCTAAATGTCATAGAGCATAGAACACATCACTTGTATTTATTGACAAAAATTGCCATAATACATAAGACTATAGTCTTCCCTTATTTTTGGATCCTTATTAATGAAAGACACTTAGATCAGTAAGAAAAGTGTCCACATTGTGTAAAATATCAAAAAATCCTACATTTCCTTCATACATACTGAAAAACTTCTCTATGTACACTGATTGGCTATATTTCTAAAAATACGTCTTTATTTTGTTTCAAATTATGGCCAAAAGCTATAGAACCTATAAGAATCAAGGGCATAAATATTAATTTCTATTTTTTCTGACAAAAACTATCAAAATATGTAATACTATAGTCTTACCTTCATGTGCATTTCTGCTAAACTATTATTCATTAAAATGGGGCTTGAACATCACTTTGTATTTTTTGACAACGTTGCCAAAATACATAAGACTGTAGCTGTAGCTTCATGTGCATTTCTGGAGCAGTTTGGAATTGGCTTAATTTTTATGAGAAACACTAACATATGCTGGAAAAAATATCAAATAAATCAAATTTCTTCTTAAAATGGAATTTCATACATGCTAAAAGTCTTCTCCACTTATTGCTTCATATATATATATGCATATATATAACTTTATTTGGCTCCCAATTAATGGTCAAAAACCATAGAACACTCCGCTGAACACTGGCCAAACAAAAAAGGGAATAAATATCAATTTCTCCGAAAAAAAAAAAAAAACTACCAAAATCATACCAAGACATCTTAAGGTACCAAAGTACTTTTGTACTATAACACATCAGTACCTCAGCCAATCAGTTCATATTTATGAATATTACAGCTTCATTTTTTGCAAATTATGACTGTCATAGAACACTGCTAAATCATCAGTGTCACTTTGTATTACCAAAATATGTAACACTATACCTACTTACCTTAAGGTGTAGTTTTCGGCCATTGTTTACATTTTGCAACACACTTAAATTAGTTGGTAAACATGTCCATGTGTAAAAATAAGAGAACCTCATATAACACATAACACACACACACACACACACACACACACACACACACACACACACA
>CM067491.1:13746766-13772472 GCA_034552555.1 Semaprochilodus insignis
TACATCTGACCCCTCACATCCTGGACACCTCCTCTTCCAGACACTCCCCTCTGGTAGAAGACTGCGGTCCATCAAAACCAGCACAACACGTCATGCTAATAGCTTTTTCCCCAGAGCTGTAGCGCTCCTCAACCACAGTGGACACCTTCCACTGTAAACCTTAAAACATACAACTGAACTGTACCAAACCGGACTGAACAGCTATTTGCACTCTGCCTATTTGCACTATGATTATTTGCACACCTGTACAGATGTTCTCTTTCTGTAGATATTCAGGTCATCTGTAACTTTCTATATATAATATTTTTCAACTAAATTTGTTTCACATCTCTCAGCTTCTCCAGCTTTTTATTACTTTTAGTACTTTTTACTTTTTTAATTTATCATCTACTCTATTTATTGTTTAGCGTAATTTTCCTTTAGTTTAATACTGTAAATAATCTGTGTTCTGTGTTTTTTTGTTACTTGTCATACGTGTTGCTCTCACCAAGACAAATTCCTTGTATGTGTAACATACTTGGTGAAATAAAGAGATTCTGATTCTGATTCTGATTCACGATCGGCCACACGTGATGTAAGCAATGACAAACTTTATCACGGTACCTGACTGACCCAACAGCCATGATTGCGGATATTCAGCTAGCAGTAATGCACTCCATGAGTCTTCCTGTTAGTGCCAGCACCTTTTGCAGATACAGGACTACATGCACGCAGACCATTATGACGACTGCCCTTAACACCACATCAATCGTGCAACTATTCTTTTGATCATGAGTGTATGTACCGGGTCCACGCTGCTTTAGTTTTCATTTATACTTGAGAATAAACAACAGAAATCTCTGGCAAATTTGTGACACTGACCATGTTAACCTGCCTTTGTATTAAAAGGTCATCTTTCTCTTCCATTAAAGCTTGTGTTCAGATAACTCTCAGGTGCTTGAAACATTTGCACAAACTTGTGGAGTCCATGCAAGTTCCAGGGCACAGTGTCATTAAAAATCTCTAAGACTCTACTTTTTATTCAAATTTTAAATGATATCATTTGTAAAAAAAAAAAAACTGCTAGTTAATTTAGAAAAAAAATGTGAAATAGAAAAGGTACAGCTTTACAATGGAGCATGCTCGCTTTAGGGTAATACACCAACTTAGAGTAATACACCAACATGGGTTCTTCTCTGTCTTAAAAAAATGTATTGAAGTTATTTTTAAGCCTACATCTAGTGGTTGTTTCCCTGGAATAGGAAAGAAAGACAAAATTTTAACGATAATTTGGATGAACGTTATTTTAACATTTCAAGAGCTAAAACTGTTGTACATTTTCAACAACACTGTCTTAACAGGTTTTGCTGGAAATATTTATACACCTATAACACAACCACCACTAACTGCCAGTCTGCCACACTGGTTTCAGTGATTAAAACTTAAGCCAGAGAAAGTGGCTATGTTGATCATCAAAAACACACAAGCCTAAAACTTGACTCTTAAAAAACAATCACAATTAAAATAGCAGTTGCTGTATTTGCCAGATAAAACACAATTTTCACAATTTTTCTTCCATCCTGTCTTCATTCACCAAATCACATAGCTCTACTTTAGAACTGTAGGTCCAGCCCAAGAGCCATTTAGAAAGCTTTATTTTTAAGGTTACAGCTCCTCTCCAGCCTAAATGAAACACAAATGGTAAAAGTACAACTTAGTAAATTAAATGTAGTAAAACTACAGTACTTCAGTTTCAACTAAGCAATAGATATTCCCTCCGTCATCAACCCACAGATTCTGCTTTTGTAAAGTGGACTGCTTGATTCTCACCATGAAGGCTTTCTCTCTTCCCTCATACAAAATTGAAACTCGATGACAGTCACCAAATCTTTTTTTATGCCCTCATTCTGTTCGGAGGGGCTACCGTTCAAGTCTTTATGGTCTTAAGTTATTATCTATGTAGTGAAAGTCTAACTGGACACGTTCTTATTGAAATGTATTCTCTAAAGCTAGTTAGCTTAGACAAGATCCAATACTTCATTCATTCATCAGAACAAATTAAGGGATAACACAGAACATTAGGAATGAACAGAAAAGGAGGTAAAACAGTGTTTGCTGCTTCAATAAGGTTAACTACATGTGTACTGTGGCCAGAGGTGAGGCGTGAGTCACCTTCCTGAACCTTTTAGTGACCTTTTGTGGTGCTGTGTGACATTTGTATTCATTAAGTGGGTCACTCCACAGCGAGCATGGTGTATGGTGCGACACCCACTCTCCATCTTTCTCTCTCTCCCCATTTCAAACTTCCCTCCTGAGCTTGTGCTTTCCACTGTGTCCTTACTCATCTGCCCATGCCTAAAGTCATCTACCCCTTATGTCCTCCTAATATCACTGTGACTATGGTTACTAACTTGCTGATGTGAAATGGTGCACTGCAGAGAAATTCATTTACAATAGTCCTGATTGGAACCAGGGGCTGCAGTTTCCCTCCCAAACACAACCAGAGAAGCTCCAGTAGTTTTATATGTAAATCTTGGCCGTGGTAAAGTAGTGGGAAAATCTGAGAAACAAACCAAAAAAAAGTTGGGTTTTTTGCCTTACAATGCCCTGAATGGATTTAAAGCATGTGTTAAAATCTGGCTATGTGGCTAAAACTATCTGTCACTACTGGTGTCCCTGGCCTCAGGCAGCATATTAGTTGCGATTTTGTGTAATAATTTCTATGAGGTAATATTCGCTTTTAGAAGCCAGACGTCTGGTTCCTAGTACCACAATTCCCTTGAAATTACCGTTTTACATTAAACTATTCTGAATGACTGTTTACAACTTAACGACTGAATTAACCAGACATTAAAAATCATGAACCAGACCATTAGTGGACCTGGATTCATTTATACTGTTAAATCTCAAATCTTACTTATCTTAGTCATTCTTTTCCACCTGTCAACTTCGTTAGATATTCATTAGAGATCATTACATATTAGATTTCACAGTTGCCCTTTTTATTAAGGTGTTATAACTGTTCAGGCATTTAAGGTGTTTATGACAATATTTAAAACCATTTTAAACCATTCATACACTCTTTATAAGGGCAGTATTATAGTGATATCAATATAAATTAATTTTGGGTGCACTTTGATGTGTCAAATGATATGTAAACTGCATATGTACAATATATATGTAATATATAAGTCACTTACAGGTAATGGAATTATAGGCCTTACTTAATAGTTAAGTAATGTTACAGTAATAGTAGTAGTAGTAGTAGTAGTAGTAGTAATGTAGTTTATAATCCTAACTTAATTAGTAATGTCTCAAGTAATAATTAAATAAATGATGTTTGTATAATTCTGTGTCTAACTATTTAGTAATGCCTATCATTGTTATAAGTACTGTTAATAGATGTACCCTTATTGTAACGTGTTACCACTGCAAGTATGTCCAGTTCCATGTCCCTAAAGAACAAAGGACAGGACTGAGAACAACACACAGAGAAAATAACAAAACATACAGACATGCACCCATCCCAACTGCAGACAGAGAAACAGAAACACCCATCAAGTGTATCTACAGGAGTGAAGTTGTAGTTGAAAGGATACACAGCGAATAAGAAGACGCCTAATTACAGGAAAGGAGATGTGAATCCTTTTAGAGGTTTAATTTCTCTTTGCCAAAACTCTGCACCTTTCTCTCTCACACCATCTGAACACTGAAGCACAGGAAAACAGCCTGTTCTCATCTGCACATTTTTAATGCTAGAGAGAATATTAGATCCGACATCAAAGCATATGCAGATACCTCTGCCTCTGTCCTTACTTCTCAAGGTTGGGGACTTGAGGGATTTAATGGTGAACTTCATTTTCTGTAAAAGAAGCGCTGGAGGAATTGGGGTCTAGTAGGAGTACAGTGTCTGTGCTTATATAAACCCAGTGCACTAGGCCAGCAACTCACAGTTATTTCTTAATCTAGCAAATTTTAATGAATCATCTAATCTAACAGTTAAATTTCAATTTCACTGAGAAATACATTTAATATTGTCTGAACTACATGTGGAATCTTGAACAGTTGTTTGCGCCTCAGTTCTGGTCCTATTCTGACCTACAGTAACTGCTTATGCACATCTCTGTATATACTGTGTGTGCACATACTGTCTTCTGTTTCCATCTTTTGTCTTTGCCCTAGAGAAGTAGCCTCATAATGTTTCGTTATACTGTACAACATTTTACTGATATAATAGCAATAAAATCCAATTCCCATTTTTGCCATTCATTTGACTGAGAGTAGGGCAAAGCTGCACAGGTGACATCTGATGTGCCGTTGGCTAAAAGAGTCTGTATTAGACACGCAGGGTTTTTAAGATCTTAAAATTATCAACTAGGACTTAGACTTCAAAGACGTATATGCATCACTTCATTGAGATACCTACTAAAGTGAGCATGCTAACCAGCTAGCCCTAGCCCATCCTGTCTCATTATACCACTGTAGCACGGAGTCTGCCATCAGTCCAACATGAGAGGATGAAGTAGCACTGGACCAGCAGCTTATTCTAATCTTCTCTCAAACATGCTGAAGGTACTGCTCATCATTTAAGGACATGAGGCCAATGAAAGGAAGAGTAAACTAAATGAAGCTCCTTGCAAGCGACCGTTCATCAAGAATCCACGTTCAGCAGCAAGTAAATAAGTGATATAAATAGATGCAAAACAAGAGTTAATACTAACGTTGCTTTCTTGTTGAGTCTTGTTTTCTTGAGTTCATCTTCTTGAGCCACCGCCATCGTTCTGTCCGTGCAAACAAAAGCTATTGCTGTAGTCGACCATCGCAGCCCTACAGTACATGTATACCCCTCATAGATATAGATGGACAGCACTTTCTCTTTCATGCACAGGTTCAAACCAATGCTTAATGTGAAATGTCATACTGACAACTGACTGTAACTGTTAAGACTGTAACTGTTTGCTTTTAACAATCCCTTACACTCACAAGTCTGCAAATTAATGAGCAAATTGAGCTGGGTGTTATTAAACTGATGGGAAGGAGGTGGGGACCTCAGTAAAATAATCCAACATCAATAGCCTCCAACCAAACACCCATTTCCCTAGTAATCTCTCAACATTTCCCCACAGCCTTGCCTTTGAAGAGAGAGTGCCAAAAAGCGTGAGAGAGAGAACGAGAGAGAGAGAGAGATAGACAGACAGAGAGAGAGCGCGCGCACATGCACGAGCGAGAGTGTTCCTTCTCTAATTTGGCAGCTGTTCTTCCATCTCTGAGGAGTTGGGGAATCTGGGAAACATTGTCTGGTGAGATCAAAGCGAAGTCGCGCTGTAATTACTGCAGTAACCAGCAGTAAAGCTGTTAAATTAAGCAGACTCAACCTTGGTGCTTTAATGAGGAATTTCTCCCGTCTTTTCGTTTGAACAGCTATTTACGAGACCGGTATGATCTACAGCTTGAGCTTTCAGACATAATGTATTGATTGAGAGTCCTCTTCATTTTCCGCTGCCGTCTCCATCATTCTCCAATTATCACTAAATGAACAGGTTCTGAGGTAAGTGCCTAAACATCATAACATGTCCGAGCCCAGCAACTTCCAACTCCAAGACTTTAAAATATCAACTTGCATGCAAGGTCCAAACTGTTCTACAAAAAAACTAACCCAAAAAAACCCCAAAACAAAACAACAAACATAAATACATAAAAACAACCCTTCATAAATTATCATTTCAAATTAACACTGTAAACAATTATCAAATTGTCATTTGTATGACCTAACAGACCAATATTGAGCATCAGGAAATGTTTGTGTTCCCTGTTGGACACAAAGTTGGACTTCTGTTGAAGTTTTCCTAGACTAGAGATGTCTGGGAGATGCTGACATCAAGCGATCCATCAACGAATCACAAAAACATATGAGTCTCCTTAGTTCTGCCTACCAATTACCAGCAAGCAGACATTCAAAAACATGTCTGTGCTGCCTAAACATTGGTTTCACAGTTTACCTGAAGTGGAAAAAGTAAGTAATGGATGACACCAGTCTAGCATCATTCAGACTATGACAGTGAGTATCTTATTACATCAGTCGTTTATACACACTTTTGTTGTTAATGTAGGTGAGTCCTAGTCCATTCATGCCAGGTGTGCTTTCAATGAGGTTTGCACACACCTCTTAGCTTAAGCGCTTGGACGAAAAAAAATCTTCATTCATCATCATCATCATCATCATCATCATCATCATTTCTTAGACATCAAACTCATCTTGACTGATTGACTACTTGATATAAGGAGAAAACTGGTTAAATCTGATCACATGATGATCTTGATATGATAAATATTGTAGCATCTTGGCAAAGAAGAGCCTGAGAAAGGCATCATTTCTGCTCAGAAAATGCTCCTCTAATTAGAACAGGCGGAAATGGCACTGCATACGGTCAAACTCATGGAAGACGTCACCAAAAGGTGACCACCATAGGCTCTTACTTCACGGTGACCTCTTCCATCCTAGATTCTCTCTCTCACCCAGAACACACACACAAACCACCGAACAAACAGCATCACCAACATCAACACTCCCCTTTCTGAATAGCGTGTCTCCCATGTGGCTCATCGCAATGACCACCTGAGCTCCTCAGAGGCAGCGTGGTCCATTGCAATGCCACAGTACGGTATGAAATAACTAAGGAGAGTCTAAGAGACCTTACTAGACCACATTGCTGAGCCAACATCATCAATTTACATTCAATTACTAAATCCTAATACAAATGTTGTTTTTCCAATATGGAGCTTTCCGTCAGCATTCCCAGAGATTCCCATGGAAGTTTGGAATATAACTTTGACGGAGAAAGGCTAAAATGTGGAGCGTGACACGAGAGAGGACAGAACAGTAACCGAAACAGCTGTCTATTTTTATAATGAGGTCAATGGCAGGAGAGGGAGTTCACATTTCTCCTGAGAGCCTGATGCTGTGGAGGGATGTATCACTCTCTCAGTCTCCCAGCGACGGTAAACAGAGGAAAAATACAGCTGGATCCTGCACTCACTGCTCCACGATACATATTGAACGTACAGTCACCAGAATTCAATCAACATCACCGTTACTAATGACGCACTCTCCTTTCATTGGTCCATGCCATTTCACTGGGATATAACAGGTGTTTCAATACTGTCGTCCTTGTTCCATTAGGTCTTGTTTATGCAGTCGCTTAAACGTAACACATAACTGATCTTTTCCATTAAGTCTAAACAACTGTATGACCAGGTGTTTTCAGTTCCAATGTGGACCATGTTCATACCAAGCATTTCAGCAAGTTGTGATATACTGATACTGTGTCTAAACCTGCACGTTCTCTTACCACTGCAATTTAAATATGACTACGAACAAATTTAATAAGTAGTACTGACGTGATCTACTAAAGACATTACACACCTGGAGACAACCTGTTAAGACTTTTAGTCCTGGATTACAGTAAAATCTGTCACTAACAAGAACTTCCATTACATCCACTAGACAATGGTGACGAACGCACCAGCACATCCTACTTTTAGCCCTAGCTTCATAAGACGTTGAATTGGTTTAGAAATTTTTAATTTCGAACTGCAGTGATTAGCTGGCAATTTGCATTATGATTATGGAAATATTGAAAGTACAGAAGCACTGATACCAGTTTCCCTACCGATACACACACCTGAAGCTTGAGAAACAGAGAGCTAGAAACACATATTTGGAAGCTTCGTTTGCCACATGGTGGGGTTATACTGTATTTCACAACCTTTAAAAAGCTATGGCTTGTTAATGTTAAGTTAAATTTATCTTTATTATTTATATAAAATCGGTTATTCTTCAAACGTGATCAGTAGATAACCCAATTACAAATACAATTGATGGGGGCACAATTTATAACAGCATCTTAGTCCTGGTCACATGACTGTGAGGAAATCCTGCGTTTAGTCTGTTGAGCACATCTGACATTCAGATAAGTGAAGCATTATATAGAGTTTATATAAAGGCCAAAGCCAGAGGCTAGGCCTACTTCATGTGTCTTCGGGTGAATTATTCATTTGACATGGCTGATCCACACAGCACATAGACCACCTCTGTTATAGCTCTGAGAGATCAGAGAGAGAACGCAGAGAGAGAAAGCAGAGAGAGAAAGCAGAGAGAGAGCTTGAGAGAGCGCGCACGAGAAAGAGAGACAGAGCGAGAGAGAGAGAGACAGAGAGAGAGAGAGAGAGAGAGAGAGAGAGAGAGAGAGAGAGAGAGAGAGNTCAGCAGAACTAAAGCTACATCTTCAGCCCCTGTGAGCATCAATGCAGACAGCAGGGATAATGCAGTCAGACACCTCTATTCATTCATTCAGAACAAGGCAGAACACACACACACACACACACACACACACACACACACACACACAGTGACATTTGTTCGCAAACACTTACAGGCATATTCGAACTCTGCATGCAAAGCCATCGCTGCCATCACAACCACACACATGCGCTCTCTGGATGAGCTTACATTGTGTAAATACAGTATCATGTCTCTTGGTATGAAATGAATAAATAACATTTCTGAGGTAAAATTGTGGTTTAAAGAAGGATATCTGTATTTACCTACAGTGGAGCTCTCCTGAGCCTGATCACCATGTAACAAGTAAGTGTGTGTGTGTGTGTGTGTGTGTGTGTGTGTGTGTGTGTGTGTGTGTTAGCGGCCATTCAACAAGAAAACACCATCCCTTAAAGCCAGTGCACACTAAAGCAACATTCTCCAAGAAACACCATGTGGCCCAAATGGATGCCTACTCCCTCTCTGTGCTATACAGTAGTGATCTGTTAACTTACAGCCCAAATGAATCAGTGAAAATGGAGAGAACATTCAGGTAAACCGTATGGATGGGGAAGAACATACTAGAAAGGCATGAATGGGAAATGTTTCTAGAAGTGTGTATGACAGGAGAACATCCGAGTATAGAATGAATTACAAGAAAATTCTAGAAGGGTGACAATGGGCAAAACACTCTAGAACAGTGTGAATGGGAGAAAATTTCCTAAAACAGTAGGTGGGGGGACCATTTAAACCCAGAGTGAATAAGGGAATATTCAAGAACAATGCGAATAGGAGAATATTCGAAAACAGCTGAATGAGGAGGAACAAACTAGAACAGCATAAATGGGAGAACATTTCTAGAACAGTGTGAATGGGGGGAGAACATGTACAGAATGAACTGGGAGAAAATTCTAGAATGGTGCCAATGGGTAAAACATTCAAGAACAATGTAAATGGGAAGAAGATTCTAGAATAATGTAAATAAGAAGAACATTCTAGAACAGTATGAATGGAAGAACATCCTAAATGGAGGGACAGTTCAAAACCAGCATGTATGGGAGTATGAATGAGAGCATATTCGGGAGTAATGTGAATAGGAGAACATTCGAAAACAGCATGAAGTGGGGAAGAACAAACAGTTCTTCAGGAAGTTTAAACAGCATTAAAGAGGAAACATTTCTCCAAAGGGTCTTAAAGGGGGAAGAACATCTTAGGACAGAATGAAATGGGTAGGACATTCTAGAACAGTGCAAAAAAGGAGAACATATCAAAAACAGGTTGAACAGATGGACAATGTTCTAAAACAGCGTGAATGGAGAACATTTGAGAGCACTAAATAATGAAGACCATTCACAAAGAGCATGTATGGGTGTACAGGCTAGAACTGTGTGAACACATGAGAGTCTCCCAGCAATCACAGACAAGTATGGCATACCAATCAAACTTTTGCGTTTGCTGGTGTTTGTTGGAGAACGTGGGTCCATGTGCTCTGGCATTTAGAAAGCTGACCTCATCAGTAGTTAATATGAACCACAGCAGTAGCCCTCACAGAGCCAGAGACCCAGGCAGGACTAGGCTGACCCAGGCAGAGGTGGAATTAGCCCTTTCAAAAATATATGCCTATTATTAAAGCTTGCTTATAGATTATTCATAAAGCACAGCTGAGTGATTCTCAATCTATGAATAATGTATAAGAAACTCAAACACACTATATTAAAACGAATAAACATTAAGCTTTTGAATCTGTGCTATTACTGGGCAAGTTTCAGCATCTCACCAGCTATTACACTAATTGTCCGTCATTGCAATGTATGTGAATTGACCTATTTAGTAAAAGACTGGGTGACTGACTGTGACTAATTAGCTAATGGTTTATCTATTGTAATCATTTGTGGACACCAGTCAATTTGACCATACGCCAAAAACTGCATTACTGGCCTGATGACAGTAAGGTAGATATCCTTCTAAAAGTACACTGAACAAGGTGAACTGAAATTATCACTACATCCAAATGTATTCTGCTAGAATGCGTCACATGCAGAAGAACTTTACATTTGCCTGAGACATGTGGAAATAATAATTTAAATTATTTTCAGTTTATTTTCACACGTCAACTGTAAATCTGCAAATCCTAAAGGCCTATTCAATCAAATCACAGTCAAAAGCAGGACGAGGAAGAAAAAAAAAACAACAACAACTTGCCTTTTATTAAGTTTATCTTCTCATTGCAATGCAGAATGAACAGCTGTCCTGAATGGGGTTTCATTCGCTGAGATTTACCTCTGAAACCATGATTCCAGTTGACCTTAAAGGTATAGCCCTGAGACTATAAGGACAGTTATTTGATTCATGGCTGAACCTGGTTAAACAAACACTGACATGCCAGTACAGAAACACCAAGGAAATGTATCTCCGTTGAAGTCTTGATAAAAATAACCACCAGGTGTCTTTGTTGTCTTTTTCCAAAAGCTCATTTAGTGACAGACGCAAACAAAGCTGATGAGGTTTGGTTAAAATCACACACAGCTGTGCCCTGGCTCAAATTAGCCCCGAGCTGTGCGGCGTCAGGGGAGGAGAGCGAAATTACACCCTTCAGCTTTACACTCTGGCATTAAACCTCAATTAGAGAACCACACTGATGTCATCATTATGAGACATGTGACCCAGAAGAACCTAGAGGCCCAATATTCTAAAGCAAGTTTCTCACACAAAGCCTGAGCCCACAAATAGCTACCACATTGAACCTAACCACCAATGCCTAAACCACCCCATATACAGAATTGATTTAACTTATTGATGTAATGCGTCTAATATGTAATGCAGGGGCAGCAAGGCATGTCAGAGTCCACAACCTAAGGAATGTATGCTTTATAACCTCAGCAAAGCAAACGAGAGATATCCACATATATGTAAAATCACTGACCCCTGAGCACCTCATGAATGAGATTTGGACAGGTGAGATTCAACATATTCAACATCCCATGTAAGAATCAGCTGATGTTTAGTTTCGAGGTAGGTTTAATCTAATGTGAGAAGATGCATTTTTACTCTCACCTACAGTGCAAAGCTGCATTTAGTGAGGCGTGTTTGGGATATGCGGTTACTACAATTTTATACAGACCTGCCAACTTTAGCCGAGGCCTGCCTCCTGGCTGCACAGGCCCAACATTCTGATCTAAATTTACATAGTTTCCTTTATTTTTAGCTCTCTAATTAAACTAAAACAAACTCTGTCCGAACTAGTTGAGCCAGACGTTTTGGGATTTTACAAGAGAACAATATCTGAACCATAATTACTGTGCTGCAGTGAAGTCTTGGGCCACATGAAAAGTGCAAATAAACATGAACACAAAGACAGAAAAGTAATTGTATGTCTGTCAATGTGTAAGCGTTAACATGTCTGGAACTCTCCTAAGATCGGTATTGTTTTTACAAACCACACCTGGATCAATTAGCCTGACTATGGAAGCCTTAATGCATACTACTAAATGCATTTCCTTCAGTTGTTAGAAACAGAAAATAGAGGCAACTCTATGCCTGGGATCCTCACTGAACTGCTGTAAGGTAGAATATATGTTAATATGTACATTACAAGCTGCACATAATAAAATGGTTAACATGGATAAGCTTCAAAAGTCCATGCTTAATCAAGAATGGCCAAAAACTGAACAGAGTATTCAAAACTGTCAAGTGTATAATCACCTGTAATTACACATCATTGTTTTTTTGTAAGCTTAGAGTGAGCCCTTCAAATCTGCATAAGAGCGGGTCTCCTACTCTAGGAAGGATATTATCCAGGTAGGATTATTACTCCTTAACAAACATACTACCAGTGTTAAAACTATGAACCTAAAGTCAGCTTCCTATTTGGTTTGTCCTGTTTCCACCTTAAATGGTGCAGCGATTACATGGTACATTGTGGTGTTGCTATTCTGGTGACAGCGTCTTATCAGCTTCTTTTTCAATTTTGCCTGTACTACCTTAAATGGTGCTGCAGTTATTATAACAGGCCCCAGAACGTAACTGCAGCACCATTTAAGGTGAAAGCAGGAAAAATCAAACAAGAAGCCGGTAACTGGCCATATCCGGAAATGTTATCAGCCTAAAGTAATAAGGACATACTGAAAGCCTAAAACAGCTCATCAGATGGAAGTATTGATGTTAAGATGAACTACCATTAAAATACACTTCAACCTTTTTACACTGTGCTAATGACATGAGTGTGCCACAAAGAATAAATTATTATAACACTGGTGCTGGCTAGCCATTTTGTACCATCTCAGAATACACATTTTGACAAATGGAGGATTGTACTTATTGTACTTAAAACAAGAAAACGTGAAGAAAGGTGAATCTTGCCCATCACAAAACAAACAATGAAGAAGCAAAACGAAATTGGGACTGGCACTGAGGCAACAGCAGGAAACTTCACAACCATCGCAGTTTCTCAGGAAAGGGAGGGGTGGGTGATGGTGTACTACATGAGGTTACACATGGTTCCTTTAATGTAAATCCGTTAGCTGTATGCTAACATACTACTAGAATTTCATAAGGACACTAGCAAAAATTTAAATATGCATTATCATGAAGGGATTTTGACCTCTTTTTGAGAGTTTTCATAATTATGGCTTTAAATGAAGGCCCAGCTCTTATAGTCATGGTTTGTAACTGTCGATACTTAACATTGAGTTAAGTTACTGCAGTCAAGTGGCCTGGTGATGAAAATGGGATGCATTCTGACAGCCATGTAATGACTTGATGTGCCTACAGGAGATGTTGCAAACTAAACCAGTGCTCTTTTTACCATCTCATGAGATAAACTGCTTATTTTAAAACAAATTCTTGTTACTTCTCCTATTACTTTAACTGTATTAAATTATTATTATTACTTTATTATTACTTTATGGTGTCACATTCTAATATATGGTGCTTCTATTAGATAAAAGTATTAAAATGAGCGATATGCAAGATAACACAATTTTTGAACTCATACTCCTCACAAGTTGTCCTCTTCCTTAGTCACTCTCCAACACATTTTCTTACCTGTCTCAAGAGTCATTGCGAGTTTAGCATCAGACTTCACCCCTTTACTCGTTAAGAGCATCTCCAACAAAGACCAAAGTAATAGCAAAGCTAACTCTTGTTTGCTGCCATTTTTGTTATTTGCGCTCACTGCCTTCAAAGTGTGTTCTTGCCAAGAGCAGGTGCGCTGCTTCTTCATGCTTTCATGATGGACTTGAAGATCACTATTGACTCTTCAAGTACAAACAGGACAGGTCAGGGCTAGCTGGATAGCATGCTAACCTTGTAGATATCTCTGCAACATGATACACAGACATCTTTGACACACCATCAAAACTGTCATTTTTTCACACCCTGCTGATCATTTTAGTAAACTTTAGCAATGTTTTAAACTATAAATCTTGCATATTCATTGTTTCATCTTGCATACTACTACTTTAAATAACTTTATTCACTGTCCCAACATTTTCTGGGGTAGAAGGTTCTGTAAAGTGCCCATTTGATCTCGAATCACATCTTTACCTACTCTGTGACTTGCTTAGTCAGATGGTTTGGGCATGCGGAGGTCCCAGTATAATGGAAATTCCCTCTGGGAAAGTTGTCCAATTCTACTTCCTCTGGCTCTTATTTTTCCGTCCACGGTCAGCGCTGATCTTAATGGGGCCTGGTTCTGTAAAAGCGAGATAACAAAAGCGTCATTTAAAGTGTGTACGTCTTCAGTATTATTCAAAATACTGTGAAGTGCTAGAGATAATACACTCTTTGTAGATGAGTGAGAGTTTAGCTTTGACCTAAAATTCAACATTGTGAACCGAATCGAACTGAGTGCATCACTACGCCCATTCTAACGCCCCTGCATATCAATCCCATGGCAGTAGCTGAATTATTTATAGCAGTTACTGCATAATAAGTGCCAAGATTAATAACTAAATAATACGGCTGTAGTTTAAAAGGTTAAACAGTCTGCACCTTGCATTGATTCTGTTCACCTCTATACAGATAGAGTAACAAGGCTTCTCTCTCTGCATCGAACAACGTGTCTGCTTGTAGCTCTTTGTGGGGTGGCTAGTGATTCATGTCTTGACAAAAGGGTTATGCTCTGTCCATTTGCTCTTGGAGTGCTAACAGCAGACAGCTTTCATTTCTACACCTCTGTGCGTGTGTGTATGAAAGAGAAAGAAAAAGGATCTACAGCACTCTGTGTGAATAATACATTTAAGCCTGAGGGTTCCCTTTAGCATGGTACTGCCTGTCAAAAAGAACAACCTGAGGAGATATCCATTCTCTCTCCTGCCCTCTCTCAAACACACACACACACACACACACACACAGACACACACAGACACACACAGACACACACAGACACACACAGACACACACAGACACACACCCCAACATCCTTTGCTACCACTTTGGACCTGAATATAATGTTTTCAACCAGGGGTAGACATGGGTGACTACTGCCTGGTGCCCCTGGCCACAACAACATTTCCCTCTTTGGCACCTAAAAATATAGAGCCCCTGATCCCTTTTAACAAACCTGTTTGGTCAGACATGGGAATAACCAAGACAAAACAGAGTTAGTCAGAATTAGTTAACTGTAACTCCTGCAATGCTGTTCTACGGCTGAGGTATCAAATAGGCATTAAATAAACCGGCGCTGCACCAAGAGGCTGTCACTGCAGTAGTTTAACAGCACCTAACATCATCATAGAGCTTGGACAAAAGTACATGGAGGCCCACACCAAACAAATGTCTAAGCAAGAGGTTATAGCTGGGCTCATGTCATCCTCAACTATCCTTAAACTGACTGATAATACTATCAGGACATCTGCAATAGTTCTGATACATCACAACTGAATGTACACTGTACACGGCTTTAAAGTTAACATGATGATATTTGTATCATAATCTGTTTTCCTTTAAACAGCCTTCTTTAAAGTGTAATGTCCTAAATCAGTCTTTAAATGTTGTCTGGTTTCAGAAAATTCTGCCGTAGTACAAGACAGATGTGGTTTTTCTTAACCATTGTTGTGCTTGTTAAACTGATAAAGCTATGTAGCAGCCCTACACACACACACACGCACACACACACACACACGCACACGCACACACACACACACACCTTACAAAACATGAACAGGGCTTAACAAAAAAAATACATCAGCTACTAAACAAAAAAAGACAACACAGCCATACTAACAGTACTCAGACACCGCACACAATCTCTCAAGCCTGTCCTCAACCCCAGCTCACCTGTCTATATTTTGGTGTTTAAGCATGCTTTGTTAATTATATATTCATTATACATATGACAAATGCTACTATTATCGATGTCACAAATTCATTTTTTGGAGTCTACTAGAATAGCCCAGAATGCTCTGACTGCTCAGTTTGGCCACTATGTTCTGATTGGTCAACCGCCAGAACAGCTGAAAGCGGTAGCAATATCCTGCTACAAGTTTCGCCCCCACGCGTTCCAGCCCTACACGTTACGACCCTGTCTTGCAGTCTGCAGACAGGCCCTTCTCTCCTGACCAGCTGTATACATCTCTGTAACTGCACAACCCTTCCCAGCATGCAGTAGTTGTGTGTTGTGTGAGGGCGTGCCAAGCTTGCAAGCAGACAGGCGATAAGCACTGCATTACAAGATTGTGTCATCTTGTAACAAAGAAAATGGCTAGAATTCCAACACCACATTTCAGGCAGCTGAGAAAAGTGGTTTCTTTGGGAAAGAGTTTCTCCATCTGGTGTGCACTTTATCACTAAGCAAAATTTGGCTTTGAGATTCATCGATTTTGTTGCCACTGGCTTATATGCGTCCACACTTATCCACATCACTGGATTACCTTGTTTGACTTATGACTGAACTAACAGAGATTCTAAAAGCTCCAATGTGGGATTGAATACTTCTTCACTCTTAAAAATAAAAGGTGCCTAAAAGCTTTTTGGTGATGGAACAGAAAAACACTTCTGGTTTTTTACAGAACCCATCCCAGGCTAAAACACAGCCACAGCTTTTCACAGTGAACTGCATGTCTTACACACTTCTACACATGAAACACACTGATTTAACTAACTGGCTCACCTGAGGGGACATGGCCTAATTAGATCTTGAAATAAACTACCCTTAAACTCCCTTAAGGACTATATTTGAATAGGCTTGGTGAAAACATCTAAACTTTGCTTGATTAATCCATCTTTAAAATTATGCATTTTCCCCTCATTTTAATGTTTTCCTCCTCTCAGGTGGCAGCAAAAGGTAGAATGGGCCAATAAACGAAGAGACGCATTGCAGAACCACCAAGCCGAATGAGGAAGCTTCAGCCAACCAGCAAAGAGAGGGCCGGACATGGATCAAACCAGAACGAGATTGGCTGGCTCCAAGCACACCACATTCAGCCAGGAGGCCAAAGAGAAGACAGGAGAGGACTGCAAGAGAGGGGTGGATGAGAGCAGAGCAGAGTAGGGAGGAGAACTTCTTTTTAAATTGATCCCATAGAGACCCTCAAGGTTTCATGTAGGAATATGGATTAAGCTCCCCAACAAATCACAGGATGTGAGGTAAGATGAGAGAGACACAGAAACAACAAGGGGGAGAAAGAAAGTAGGGGAGAAGAAAGGAAGAAATGAGGGAAAAAAGGAAGAAAGAAAGAAACATGCCCTCAGGCCAGGGAACTCGTTCACTTGAGGGAAAACTAGGTTATAACTTCATCAATGTTGAAAATCATCCAAGACTTTGAAAAGTTTAAGGAGACATTTTTCTTCAGTATAACGGCAAAACACACGGATGGAGTCAGTCCCAAGCAAAGAACATGTCTTGCTAGAGAAAGACGAAGGGGGCTGGATTTGCAGTATAAAGACTGAGGAATTCTCAGACGATCTACACCTAGCATCCAATGAATAAAGCCATGCAGATGCCTTCAGATTAACTTCAGTGGATTACCAGTTAATTTTCCATCATCTAATGCAACTGCACTGGTTAAACACTAGCACTGTAAACGATTGGCACCAATCAGCAACTCGCTTCAGCTCTCTTCCTGCGTCCCAGCTCTAGTGTCATTAGAAAGCTGTCTAATAACATTATAACAGACATAGTTTCCCTTCATTAAAAATGTATTCCAAATATTGTACAAATATATTGCCAAACAAATTGTGACCTGAGTGTTTCATTACACCCCTTGACTTCTAATATGATAAGGTAAACCATCAAAACTGTCACCATCAAATTAACAACGCTTTCATCTTTAAGATACAGGAGAAAAATCGAGCTCCACTCTGGCACAGGTCTTTCTGTCCACCTTCCACTGTGAGAAGACAACTCAGTGCCATGTGTCTAAAAGGATGTGTAGCTGTCAAGAAGCCCTTACTGAGAACAGGAAACGCACAAAGCTGCTGATGTTCTCAGAACACCAAGAGCGGCCACCCTAGAACCTTGAGCTAAACACCATGAATGTGTTTGGGATTATTTCGATGATCTGAAGCAGAAACTGCAACCAGCTTCAAAGATTGAACTTTGGATATTTTTCTTGGATTTGGAAATTTAGATATTATCTTTTTATATTTATATATATTCTTTAACCTTTAAATATGTTTTTCTTTCTTCCTGACACTAAAAAAAAAAACACATAACTCACAGTTAATAACTGTTTTCATTGGAAATTAAATATATGGTCTTCTGACATTTTCACCGTTGTGTATATCGACACATTTAGATCATTAGAAAGGTCACAGTGTTTAAGATGTTCTATCAAAATCTCCTACTATTTACAGCAATAGCAACACATGAGGAGGTTTCAGTGAGCAGTGTGTAAAAAATAGAACCCAACAAGGGGCTTTACATGTGGAATAAATGAACAAGAGCGTGTGCGCGTGTATGGGTGCAATTCCCCTGGTGTTGGAACTTGCAGTCAGAGGTCCTGTAGGTGGAGCACTGCCTCCTGCTGAGAAACATGCTGCATCTCTGCTTGAGATCTGTGTGCGTGTGTACGTATGCGTGCAAATGTGCCTGTCAGAGATACAGGAATGATTAGCAGTTCCGAAATCCCTCACCTACAGCCTGCTCGCCCCCTCAGGTTCTGTTACGCCGCAAAATAACCAAAATGGAAATGCAAAATGCCAAGCCACCTTGTCTTCTTACTCAGCAGTGGGTGACTGTAGCTTCCGGAGGCTGGCACATAGCGCCGCACTTAGCAGCAGCAGCAAAGCCCCAAAGCTGGCACTGATCTGCTATGGTCAGGCTTTTCTGCGGCACACCTGTGATGGATGACTTACACGGGGCATGGAAAACCAAAACAAGCTCATAAATTATCCGATCGCTGTTAATGTCATTAAAACACAGAGCCATCCAACTGCTTTTCAATAACACACCCGCTTGAGCCAAGGCTTTTCTGCTGAAGCCTCACTTGCGCTTTAAAGGATCTGCATAAATTCACATGACAGTTTTAACTATTTAATGCTTGACATTTCTTTCAGCTTAGACTTCCCCCAATTCCACTTATTAAATTAGCTGCATGGAAATATGGTGGCGGAAAGACATCCAGGGGCATGTCTCCTGTTAGCGATTAGCCACAGGCGACCTTACTGTGCAGCTGAGGGACTTCACGTCTTCAGCGCATCCAATTGATTGCTGCCAAAGCAGTCTCATCATAATGACCAATTTTTAACTCCAGAAAAGATGAAGGAGGAAGGGAGAGAGACAGAGATGAAGGCCACTGGAGTAGATATGCAGTGAATGAGAGACTGACACAGAGAAAGAAGAGATCTAGAGAGAAATCTAATTCTGCCTAAATCTAAGGCTGCAGTCGTCCAACCGCTGACTAGCACTTCTAAACCAATGAGAAATGACAACAGATAAACGTTTATCATTCAGAAAAACAGGCAGACACGCTGACTAGAGGAAGGAATGAGGAATGATAAAGGGGGTGCCGCAAAAGGGACAAATGCTCAGGTAGGATGTGGAGGTCTCGCAGAAACAAATGCTGACTCATCACTTCCTGTTTCACATTTATTTCCTTGTTTTGACACTGTGAGGTAAATTACGACAGTTTCCTGGCTGAGGTGAGCTCTACAAATGCACACATACAAAGTCAGCGAGCGTGCTCTTCAGCGATTGGTTGAGGCATTAGTCATTCTCAAGTCATTAACTGTGGCGTACTCAAATTGCGTTTTGCAGTTAATTGCAGTACAGTTCTATAAATTTGGCTCCAATGTCTCCTACTCTCCTCCAAGCTGTAATACGCTCTTCCCAGCATATTCAGACTGAACAGTAAACACATGCAAAGATTTACTTGCTGCTCTTAAAGCCGCACTATGCAATAGCTTTGTTAAAACTGAAAGTAGTAACATTACAGAGTACGGAGAAATAAGAACACAACAAAATATAAAATACGTAAGAAGTACTGGAGCTTTTTGGACCATGGTTGCACTTTAACATCATATGTGCAGGCTTAAAAAGAAGGTCCAGGTCCATGGTTAGGTCTCAAATGCAAAATCACATTACACTGATGAAGAATTGATGACAATAGTAGATTATTCCCTCACATTCCCAGAAGACGCAGAGTTTTGACCAAGTACTCTTCGAACACTCTTCGGAGAGAAATATGCAAGATGTCCATGTATCGACTTGCAGGGATAAACACTTAAGTTAGCATGCTAAACAGTTAGCCCCAGCCAGTCCTGTCCCATAACACCTCTTGAGGAACAAAGTGGTATAAGTGAGTCACTGCAGTATCGAGTCTGTCATCAGCCCAAAATGAGAGGATGAAGAAGTAACACTGCTCCGGCAATGTTTCCTATTCCCTTATTAAACCATTTTGAAGACGCTGCTCCTGGCTGGGCCACTGAAGGATGGGTAGCTAATGAAAGAAGCGGTAATCACAGTGATGGCTGAAGCTTGTGGCTAGCGACCATTATCATCAGTACTGCTGGTTCAAGGCAATATCTGACAATTGGAAGCAAACAAAAAGAAGTGATATGAATAGAACCAAAATAAGAGTTCACACTGGCCTTGCATTTCTCTGCTGGAGGGTCTCTGGGCGAGTAAAGTGAGGAAGTTTGATGCTGATTTCACATTGATTCTTCTAGACTGACAAGAACTGGAGAGAGAGGTGGAGGGACTGTGAACTTTCTGGGAACACGTTGCCCCCTATTTTTTGGAGTATGAATTTGACAGCTCCTTTAAGGAAATGATCATATTCCCTATCTTAATAGTAATGTGTTCATATACTCCAAATGAGATTTGTGAAGATGTAGTTGAAAATCACAGAGTCCACCGCCATCCCACCCAACCTGGCTAGAATCAAAACTAGCATAAAGTTTATTAACAAACTGAATGATAGACAATATTCCCAAGTCTAATTTCCGTGAAGGGCACGGTCAGTGGTAGAAATACTGATAGAGGTAATGGTTTATTATACCTATTCTGCAAATATACCTAAAGCCAAAGCTCCCTGGCCACCCATCCTCTGTGACGGCACATCAGTGAGGGGACAGGAACCACACAGGAAACACCAACATCACACAAGCACAACAGAGTTGAGAATTTGGCAACTGGCAAACTACAGAGCAGTAGTGAGAGAGAAAGAGAGGAACGCGAGCAGAGCCAGAACTGCTCTGAAAGAACCTACATCTTCAACAACAACAGCGGAATACAAAGCTTTCTCTCTCTCTCTCTCTTCACTGTCTGTCCTCCTATGAGACTGTATTTAGTCGTGGGAGCTGCGAGGATATCCGTTGGGTGGCGGCCGCTTCCTGTGTGAGACCACAGGTTTGGTCACGGGTTTGCGTTGTTGTGTTCAGAGACAGGTAGCATGCACTGCAATCCACTGCAGAACCATTGTGCTGGGACGGAGCCCACTATTGGATTTCAATGCTTTTGAGCATGTGGCTGCTCCAAATAACAGGTCCTGCCTACCATGCCAGATTCTCAACACTCAAACATTGCTCGATGAGATGAAGCCGTGTGCTCAGTCCTGGAAACGGAATCTTTTTGCTTGAATGTACTCAACATTTTAAGAATGCTAAGAACGATGCTAATATGATGCTTATAATACATTAGCAAGATCATGATAAATTATGTCACAATGTGCTTTCCAAGTGCATCACATTTCACACACCGCTGACAACTGCATGTATCGTAAAAAAGAGATTCAGCAGATATGGAGGTCCCATAAACAACCAATGCAGAGAAACTGTAAAAAACATAAGTAGATCCCTGGACGTCAGCTAAGGGCCAGCAACACTGCAATATGGTGCTCTAACTGATACGTCACAATATGCCACAACCCAACTTTCTGAGCATAGAGTGCAAATGGTCAGCACTTAAACTCATTAACTTGTTCAACAATCATGCTGCTCATCGTGTACCGTGAAAACGTCTTACAGTATCGTGATCAGATTTTTGACACACTGCCTAATCTTACTGCCAGCACACAATACAGTTCTTACTCTTCTGATAATTCAATGTTGATTAATAAGAATAAACAATATATACTCAAGTTTACAGTCCTTTTTAAAAGGCTTACTGTAGTTTTATTGTTGCATTTTGTCCATTCCAACTTGTAAACATCAGCAAAACTGAAGTGAACATCAGTTATCATGAAAACGTCAAGTATCATAATGTTTTTCCACCCATATCACCCAAGTGGGATTAAAGTGGAGCATTTAACACCTAACTGCATCTGTGGAGGGCAAGCAGACACCTGACCATACTGCAAAGCCTCTGATGCATCTCTCTGGGCCATGTGGATGTGTTTAGCGTGCACTGTTTGTGTGCGAGGCCCTGATATTTGGCTCCAGCACAGCATGAGGGCAGCACCGTCTTGGCTCTCTCTCAGCTGTATGAGAAGCTTCAGGGGCTGGAAATGATTAGCGCTTGCAGGGCAATTAGTCAGTGCATCACCGGCCTAAATTTAGACAGCCTCAGCAGGTCCATTTCTGGGTCAGGTCCAAACAACATCGGCTCTGTTTGTTCCTCTTTAGCCTGGCTTTCCACTTACAAAGAGGCCGAGCGTTTGGGTTAAAGCGAGTGATCAAACAGAGCAAGCGAAACGCTTTCCCCCTCTGACAGGTGCTTGCCTCCAAGCGAGAGACAGAAAGCAAAACCGCAGAAAGAGTGAAAGAGGGAGGGATGAAGACTAGCATTACGGTTAACAAGTGATCATAATAAATTAAGCTCATACCGTAAATCTAATTGCTTATGCTGATGAAGCAGTTTCTTGATGCCAGAGGATATTTCTGCCTGTACGGTTTAAGCTGGAACTTCTAAAGCACACATTTAAAGACTTCCATTCGTCAATGGTGAAAAGAATGCCAATGCAGCAGTTAGCATAAGCACGTCATCACCTATGTGGAACCTGCAACAAGATCTATTAGGTGTCATATGACCATGTGACGTCACTGAAATTGATCACAAAATTCCTGCTCTGTTTCATAGTCTTTCCAGGTAGCCACTTACTGTGATGGTTACAAGAGAAATGCGTGATCCTTTTATGAGGTTTCGCTTTGTAAGAGGGAGGTGCCACTTTTATGATCCCAAAGCGCATACTCCTTCCTGTGACCATTCCTATGAAGGTCTCAGTGTCTGAACATAGAGTTTTTGGCTTACCACCAGGGCTCCAAGCCCTGGAAGAGCTCATAAGCTCACTTTCAGGCCTACTAATATTCAAGGTTCACCTATCACATCATTTTTAGCCCTCTTCTGGCCCAAATCTCTGGCATCACTTTCAAGAAAAAATATTTTCCCATCGCAGCGATCAAGAGACTTGCTAAAAAAAAAAAAATAACAAAAAAAAAAAAAAAAAAGAAACCACGTTTCGCCACGACCATGGCTAGGAGAAGGGGGGTGGAGAGAAATGGAGAGATTTTTATCCTTAAAAACAGGAGGTTCGCCCACACGCTCACCTGGGACTGCTCTTGGCCGGTGCGAGGAAGCCAGGAGGTTATGGGAGCCTGGGAATGTTTAGTATGAAGAAAGCGATCCGAAAGGAGCTGAAGCTGTGGGAATTGGACAGGAAACATGGAAAGTAACCCTTTCCTGCCTTGACAGAAAGAGAGGGAGGGGGGAAAA
Organism: Semaprochilodus insignis; assembly: GCA_034552555.1. Classification (NCBI taxonomy): domain Eukaryota; kingdom Metazoa; phylum Chordata; class Actinopteri; order Characiformes; family Prochilodontidae; genus Semaprochilodus; species Semaprochilodus insignis. The sequence goes on from CM067491.1 coordinate 13,770,154, forward strand.
AAAAAAAAAAAAAAGAGAGAGAGCAGGAAACGAATGCATTTGTATCTAACTTATTTCCTCACTGAAGCCAAGTTGGAGAACAGTCAAGAACAGGCCAAGAAAAAGATGAAATGCCTCTCTCCTCATGCAAGGTGACAGGGAATGGTACAGAGGTCATCAGGTCTGGATAAGGACGCATTTTATCTAAGAGCATATTTAAACACAGCTGTATAGTACCTGCGTTGAACGTTCGGATGTGCTGTGAGTGTGAAAGGATGTTTGTTGATAAGCTCTCAAAATGTAGGTGAGACACTGAGAAGACAAAAAAGTGAGCATCCAGCTCCAAGTATTAATGAAGCTGAGGTCTATGAGTTATTTTAGTCTATTAACAATGTAACTGCTTTCTACAGATGTACCTAGTTAAATGAGTCACCAAAAAAAGAAAAATCCACATTCACTTCAAGTGAGACACTTTCGCACCGGCTCAATCTAACCGCATTTCTCCCAGGAGCCTTTTGCTTTATGAGATGGTGTACTTTCAGTCATCTGGCCCAAAAAGACACCGACAGTTTGAGTGAGAGAGATAAGAGAAAAGTTAAACACAGCAGTGTGTTTCGATCAATTTTTATAAATATTTCAACTCACTTTCATCTGAACAACACTGCTGTGTACACCTTAGAGTGAGCTGAGCGCATTCCTGCACAATACCGAACTGGACGAAAACCGCCTACGACAGCTCTGAAACCACAGCCCTGCTTTTAGACACACCAGTGATCATATCGCTATCCCAACTCCTGCACTCCAAGATTAGATTCATAAATTGAAATGGGAAAGCTTGTGAACAAACTAAGTTGGCTTGAAGAAGCCAGTTAATTACAGTGAAACATTAAAGCTGTTGTAGAATGTTGTTAGTGGATGCTTTAAAGTTAGCTGTTGCTACTTTGTTGCTATAGAACTTTAAATCCAGTGCTACCTTAAATCTACAGACAACTTAAATCTCCTGCTACCTTAAGTTCACTGTTACCATAAACGTGCTGCCACCGCAAAGCTACTACCAACTTACTACCTTAAATCTACTGGAAACTTATATTCATTGCTACCTTAAATGACATGTATGAGTGTCTATGTGATAAATGTGAATTGTGACATCACTTGTGGCAGTGAAATTAAACATTTAAACATCCCGACTTTCAATCCATATAGTAAACAAAAATAATGTTTTACACATCCAACGTACAGTTTCCGTAAAACATATGTCCACAACAAGCAACTTAATTGGTTATAGGTCCTACGATCCCATGGAAATTTCATACAGATCCTACAGAAACACAACAGCCCCAGTCTCAACTCTACTCTCCACCACAGGATGGCATCTTAGAGCTTGCTCAAGTTTCGTACGTGCTTACATGGATATATTTTCAGAAAAGATACTGAATGAGATTATCGTTTATATCGCTATATTTTCATGTTGTGTTAAAACGCAAAACAAAAAAGACACAGCAGTGTTTGTTGACTCACACTCTCTGTTCACAAACCCAGCCCTGCTCCCACTCGCTCACAAGTTTTCCTGCAACATGAAAGGAAACACAGCTCCGGCCCAAACTACCACAAATAACCTGGGGTCTCATTACAAATACGTCCTATCTTGAGATTTTTCAGAGAGGCAGAGAGAAGGAGAGTTAGGAACGGCAAAACTACTCAATCAACATAATGTTAAGAATGTAAGTTACAGCTGCCGCTACCAATGTAAAAAACATCAAAATCTAAAAACAATACGTTGAAGTGGAGATTTCAAAATTTATGACCGCGCACCCTGCTGTTTATCAGAGGGCCGCCATTTATTGCCATTCAGCCTAAAAAGACTGAAATATGATATTAGGTCCATAACGGCCAGCCCTAACCACACCACCACCTCCACCATCTTGTTGCATCTGGTGTGCAGAAACCCATAACCTTCAAAATGTACTTTTTTGGAAAGGTTATTCAGATATTTTTAATAATATCTTACAATTTTAAATATCAAAAGCAAGTGAAATGCACACCACCAGTCCCAAATACGGCAAACATACAAAAATTGAATTATAAATACAAAAACCCTTTCTACAGCATTATGCAAGAAAGTGCAGTGCCTTCTCCTAGTAACAAGGTTATTTGCCAATTTAGACAACAAAGACCCTGTAATCACCAGAAGAGAAAACTGGCATGCAGCAAAAGTTCCTTTCACTGGAAAATCACCATAAAAAGCATAGATAACAAAAAAGGCTGGACGAAGAGTGTGTGTGTGTGTGTGTGTGTGTGTGTGTGTGTGTGTGTGTGTGTGTGTGTGTGTGTGTGTGTGTG
>CM067491.1:13772515-13856492 GCA_034552555.1 Semaprochilodus insignis
GGGGGGGGGGGGCACAAAAAGATGAAGTTACTTCGGTGGTCCCACCAGGTGATAAAATGGCAGACATGCTCAATGGCCAGCATATAAAAATATTCGGTAATCTATCAGTCACTGGAGCAGATGAAGGAACGGTCAACCCTGGTTTAGTGATGCTTCACGTATGCAGAATGGATTCCAGCATGTCCTTGGAGTGACATAATTTACCGAAATAAAACTTGGATGACTTCAAATATGTATAGCGAATGCATTATGAGAGGAGCTGAGAGAGTACATTGGGGATTATATGTGGCGTGACGTTGGCACACTCTATTCAGCAGATGTCCCTTGTGATGGCAGAAAAAAGGTGGGAGTGAATCAAAGGGGTTGGGTTCTTAGGCTTTTATGTAGTTTATTTAGGCCCACATTGAACATGAAAGAAGTTGTTGAAACTTTCAGATGCCCAAGCACAGTTTTCAATATTTCAAATGTTTTGTGTTCCCAATTAAAGTATCATCTGAAGTGAGAGCTGATTTGGGATCACATGTTCTTTCAGACCATCTTCAAAGTGGGAAGAAAACAAAATAGCCAAAAAATAAAAAATAAAGAGCACACAGGCTTTGTAAATCTGGCCCAAAGCATGTAAACAGGTTGCTAGCTCTTCGTGGTGAGGTGCTGCTGCCTTTGTGGCAAAGTGAACTCCAAGAGATCCAGATGTGGCTCTGGACCCTTTAAAGCCTCTTGAAAAAGATGAACACACCTCAGCAGGGTTCTTTAAAAACGTTTCCATGGCGCACATGTTTTACTGAGAACCTCAGACAGACAGTCTCTTTGCTGCTCAAGGCACACAGAGATATTCAGCAGATTTATGTTTTATCGTTTTTCAGTGTGTTCGCTCAGGGGTTTGCACAAGCCTATAGAACAATCCGCCCAGCCAGGCCAGGTTTTACAACGTTCATCTAAATGCTCTTTACTACACATGTTGTCCTCCATGTGCGAGTGCAGGAGCACTGTGGGGAAGCCTTCAGATGAATATGGCACAACAGAGGTGAGTAGCTGATATACCGCGTACATCACTGATTTAAGCTGGCGCGGACCCACTGCAACAGAAGTGACCATTTTCGATTGGCTGCACTGGCCCTGCCAGTGGAATGTTGACCACAGCTGGTCATTGTTGAAAGTTCCATTCCAGGTCATGTGACCTGGTTTGGATTCAGAATGGAATCTGGAACTGAACCCTCCCTAAACTAATCCCACTCAGAGACACACACAGACACACGCACACACAAATAAACAGAAACACAAGCAATCACAATTCAAAAGTCCACTTCCCTCTGAAATTTCTTCTCTATTCAATTTGTAAAATTATTCAAAGTGGTTTTATGTGAAATTTAGAAACTTGCAAGCTAGAGTTTCTTTTAGGTGAAGGGTCCTAATGTATATACAGCCATTTTAAAAGCCATCAAAAACCAAGAAGAAACCTACACGAGTTATTATATGTAATGTTGATAATGGTAAACAGGAATAAATCTGGGGAAAATATCTTTTCTTTAGGTGCTATTTTGGTGGGCCCTTGCAATTTGAAATGATGAGTTTAGCAGAGGTGGGGAATCACCAAAGGCCCCAAGATACAATATCACGATACAATATTAATAGGGCTGTACCCGACTCAGAATTTTGTCAGTCGAATCGGATTCGGGCATCCTGGCCATCGATTCGACTATTCGTTCATGTTTTTTCTCCATATACATTATCTAGTAATCAGTAAATCAATTTGCATACGTTACAGATCTGATGTCCTCCTCATTTAGAAAGTCAGAGTCACAGGAACATATTTTTGAACTGAAAGAGACGTGGCATATGATGAACGATCTGAATTGGAGCCTGATTTAATTACAGAATATAGCATCGGGCAGCAAGCACGAATTTATGCTAAAAATTAGCGCTTCTAGCCTGTCTTTTTAATTTCACTTTTAACAGCTTCTTCAGTAGGATGACCCCTCGTCTTTCATCTCTCATAAATAATGAACTCCTCAATAAAACCAAATTAGTCGATATTTAAATTATTTTTAGATGAAAAGGAGAACGGTAGACCTGAAACAGTTTAATTATTATATTACCCGCGCTGAAATAATTATTTCTCGTTTATCGGTAGGCATATTAAATGACTGTACTTATCTTTAAATAAGAATAATCTTAGCTGTAAATGAATAAATAAAAATATCTGTAATTTAGGTTCTAAAATAATGGAATTATAATAAAACAAACGTCTTCGGTCCTTTTTCCTTCACCGCAAACAGCCATTATGTCTAAAACGAAAGTCAACTCACTCATTTGAAGCAGTGTTCGATGTCTGACTAAATGACGAGCAGAATTAGCTTGAATTTGTTCGGATTCTCTTCAAAAGCTCCTCCAGACTTTTTCTGAGACATCGTTACACTCTGTTTCTCAGCTTCACAGCTTTAGCTTCCTTCAACGGTGAACCGCCAGCGCATGTGGATTTAATTTTTTAGCAAGCATGCGTCATAGCCCAGTTAGAACTTAAATATATATTTATTATGCCACTTTTAATAATTACTGAAATGTCTTTTTAAATTCTTAAAGTTCTTGTGCATTTTTGTAAGCTTTTGTCTGTTTTACGAGAAAAAACAAAAAACAAAAAAAAACTTGTCACTGTTGTCAGTCGACTTGAAGGTTCTCAGTCGACATAAGGGTCACCGACTGACGATTCGACTCGTCGACTTCTAGAGGGCAGCCCTAAATATTAATGTGATTTTAAAAAACACTGTGATATTCTGAGCACTGTGATTACATATACTGTGATATATTGTGATTTATCACCCTTTTCAACTGCATTTTTTGTCCCCAAAGAGAACTGTCAACATCGACGACTTCTATGGACCCAAGGTTATCTCCGTTGGTCTCAGACAGTAGAAATGTGTGCTGTGGTCATATGAGCCCATGTTTCAGCTTGTTCTTACTAAGAATGAATGTCGAGACCACAGAATGGGTGACTTGCATACGTATGATGTACCATCAAAGCGTGAAGGTGTATACTGGAAATTTACAGAGACATATGCTGCCATCAAAATCGATCTCTTTTCCCTGGTTATTTCATTAAGGCAATCCAGGTTTCATTCATGCTACAACAGTTTGGCTTCTTTCTGCCCTACCATCAGACCAGCTATGTCTCCAAACAAAAATGTATGGCGCATCATGAAGAAGCAAATCAGACAATTCTCCTTACAAATCCTCAAACAATAAAATCATGAGGTATCACAGTGGTATATGTGCCTCTGTGCCATTTTTTTCTTGATTGTGTTCAGGTATCAAATCTAAATTTATTTATATTTACAAAATACAACTTAATCAATTAGTGAGGAAAAATATTGGACATATTTTATTTGTACCTTTGTCAGTTAAGTTTACAATCACAGATGCTTGTTTTTATCACATTTTACAAAACACCCAGCTTTTCCAGACATGGGGTTTGTAGTTTTCTGTGATGTAGCTTTTAGAGGTATTGAAAATGTCAGACGTCTGGTACCAATCCCCACCACTATGAACAATTCCGGCTCTGTAAGTTTCTCTAGAACAGCATTTTTCGCAACAAACCACTGTTTACAACTATAATTACACAAACATGCTGAAAAACCAGTGGAATTGCCTTTTAAGAACCAAAAAGAAGACACAAAGAAAGCCAATCTGTATCTGTAGAAATTACACTCAGACAATGTGCCTGTGTATGTTTTGTCTTTACTAACCTGGTAGATCTTTTAACATAGAGATCTGGGCGTCTTTTAACAGAGCTCTGCTGTTACCGACTAAAAAAACGAAAGTGAGAAAAGAGCGAAAGAAAACAGCTGCACATGGAGAGCAGGCCAGAGAACACGAGGAGTGGTGAGAGGTCAAGGAAAGAGCAGAGGAAAGCACGAGACTCGGAAAGAGTCCGAATGGCTCCAAAACAGGCAGGTGAGACCACTCTAAGGTAGTGACAACATTTTGTGTGTGTGCAGGACAAGAGAGAGACAGAGAATGGAAGGAAGAGTGAGGGAGTGAGAGCAAAGGTAAGGTCCAGATGAGGCAGCTGGGCTCTATTACTCCACACTGGCCCTCCTCCTCCATGCAGGAAATGAGCAATCATTTAGTACTGACAGGTACACGCTGGACCTCACTATCTCTCCCCTAAAACCCAGCAGATACTGAACCACAGCCGGCCAGCATTAACCTCCCAGCCCACCATGCTGCTCTCCACCACGGTCTCACTATGCGTGTAAGAGCAGGAATATATGTGAATATAAGAAAGAAGGAACAAAAGAATGACAGGGGAGAGGGGTGGGGAGAGAATGTAATACCACAGTGATGTTAATCTACAGCAGTGTAATGGATGAGGTGAGAGAGAGAAATGGGTATCTGTGAGTTAGGGAAGAGTTAAAACGTGCATAGTAGAGGTTTCTGTTTGGGAGGAGTCCTGGCAAAAGTCTCCTGTGTGCTGTGAGAGGTTGAGCTCGGCTGATTTTAACTGGGTGTGACTGTGAAGCCTGGCTAAATGTACCATCCTACCCAGAGAGAGCACACCTTCCTGCACTGACAATACTCTATGCACTGTGGAAGTTCTACTCCCTGCTGTAGTATAATGAGGGGACTTGTATGCTGGCCACATTCTGGACAGTCATCCTGGAGGACAGCTGATATTAGACTTGATATGATAGTCCGACTATAACCAAGAAATGATTCAGGATACCTACTTTGCATACTGTGACTGACGCAGTGCATTCCTATTGGTCTACAACACCCTTAACGGGTTGATCTGATTGACACGTCATTCTAGTTTGTACTATTTATTTCCATTTGTTTACTTTGCCAAGTAATAAAGCTGAAATAAATTCATTAGACAGCTGAACAACTGGGATGTTTCATATCATTTATTACACTGTAATATACTTTCAGAGAAAATGCAAGGTGCAGGGTTCATTACAAACTGGCCAGCAGACAACACATAAATCTTCCCAGCCAGAATAAAAGACCAGAGAGCACATAAATACGCTTTAATAATGTAGTTAGAAGCAGAACGCATTCAGATGCAGTAGCAGCCTGCTTATTCATGCATGCATCTGATTCACAGTGACGTAAATGTCCTGATTACAAGACTCAGAATCCATCTAAACAGCCTGAGCTTATCCAGCCTCCGCATGAAAAAGAAAGCTGTGTTCTAAAAACCCTACTGTAAAGTGAAGCCTGTGAAATTCTTTACTGGAAATAGTTTTTTCGGAATAACTGCTCATTACTGGGTATTATTCTGTATTATTTCAGGGTCAAGTTGCAGCTTTACAGAAACTGATAAGAGCTGAGCTTAGCCCAATAATCCAATGTTTTTAACATCTAGTGCAGAACTGTTGAAAAAGACCATTCTGTCCCATCTTTGGGGATTTCATATCATTAGATGAGCTGTGGACACTCACAAGTCAAACAGAGAGCATCACTGTCAGAGAAGAATTTTGGCTCCTGCAACACTGCCATGTCTTATCCACATGTACCACTGCAACAAAGTGCCACTACCACGTCACTGCTGAGAATGATTCATCGCCCAAATAATACCTGCTCTGTGGTGGTCCTGGCCATTAAAGAACAAGCTAAAAGGGGGCTAACAGTATGCAGAAAAACAGATGGACTACAGTCTGTAATTGTAGAACTACAGAGTGCACTTATATGGTCAGTGGAGCTGATAAAATGGACAATAGGTGTAGATACAAAGAGGTGAACCTAATAAAGTGGCTGGCCAAGCATGCAATACAGAGGATCACATGTTCTGTGTATATGTCACCTCCACCGCTTCCATCATTTCCAGTCAGCAACTCGGCTACCAAAAGTATCAGTGATGATTTCACACACAACGACACAGTCAAATGCAAAGAGTCATGGGAACATATTTTTGAACATTTACAAATCAATAGACAGCTGCTGCATATAATGGAAAGATTTAAACCAAGGCCTACCTGAACCAGAGACATATAATGCTGGGTTGTCGTATGGATTTGTGGAATAATGAGGCAGGCAGAATTCCTGTTTAAATCAAGCTCTTATAGTCTTTTTTAAATTTCTCTTCAAGAATTAAAAGCAATATGCAAATGAATAAACACATTTCATGCCTTAGGCTAACAAATTCATGGCATCGTCCACTACGATATAATTGACATCTTTTCAACAGGATCAGTCTAACTCCTTATTCCTCTTTAAATATAAAAACTGATAATACATCTACATGAACTAATGAAATGATTTATGTTTCTCTTTACACATAATAAAAACACTTCAATCAAATACACAAACAAATTAAATGCATGCAGTTAAAAATTTGAACAGACTTCAGAGTCAGGATGGGGTTTGACACTCTCCAAGAAGCAGCGCTCCTAACAGACATGATCCAGCCGTCAACCTTTCACTACATTATAAACTGCCTGCTGTATATGTAGTAAATTACAGTAAATCAGGACAGATAGTTACAGAATAGCTGCCCTCATTGCGCTGTGAGGTCAAGAGATAGAACATACCCTAGGATTTTAGACCTAGTTACAGCCATGCTTAGCTTACCGACCACTTCACTCATTCTTCTATCATCAGCTGCTGATTGCTTCTATCATCAGTTATCCACCTGCACATGTCACATGGATTCTTTTTTTGGCATCACGCCACAGAGTCCCGCTACAACATAAAAATGTATTTATGACCCTCCTTATTTATAATTCCTCACTGAAATGTGGTCTCTGTTCATTTCTGTAAACCTATTTCTGTTTTATCCTGTTAATATAATGCACAACCTTCTCAACTGCTCCACTCGAGGAACCTCAGTAGAACCTCAGACTCAATTCATCAACTTTCAGGGGGCAGCCCCACGTAGAGCATATTTATGTTCTAAACTATGTACATTTCCCTTGTCTGCAGTTTAGCCACGGACAGTTAGTACTGACCCCTTTTTGCATGACCCAGGCTGGAAAAGCAGCACTCAGACACACAAGACTGAAATCAGCTTCCAATTTACCAACTTCTTGTTTGAATTTTCCTGTTCCACCTTAAATGGTGCAGCAACGCCTGAGGCGCCAGCATGTAAAGTAATATATTTAAGGTGGAACGAGAAAGTTGGAACGTTTAAGGGGGAATGGAAAAATTTGAACAAAATGCTAACAGGCAGCCTGAGGTGTCAGCATAACAGCTGCAACATTTAAAGCGGAATGGAAAAATTCAAGCAAGAAGCCCGACAAGTAGCCTAAGGTGCCAGCATGACAGCTAAAGCATTTAAGGCAGAGGGGGAAATTCAAACAAGAAGCTGACCTCTTATAAGCAGGGGCTGGAAGGGGTTAATGTAATGAGTTTCCCAATTCATGTAACCAGTGGAAGCTAGGGATTGACTGACTGCAATTTCTTACTTCACAGTTTGTGTGTTGGTAAGCAATTCAGAAACCAAAACGTATGCGCATAAGCACTGAAAAGTGAGTATCTGAATCATAAGTCCTCTTTAATACAGGTCAAACATAATTTGCTAGTCACACACTGTTCAAAGCTTTTGTGTTTTGTATTTGTTATCATCACTAGTTTAAATGTTTTATTATGTATTTTTATTGATGATATTACGGTAACTACATAGGCTAACCATTCGCCTAGCCCAAGTCAGTTGTAGCCTACCTTAGCACTGTGTAATGTGGTTAAATATCGTGGTAATTTTGTTGAAAAATACCAAAATATTAACAAGAGCAGGAGTCAGTCTTCAACTCTAATATGCCTGGGCTAACTCTTCAATCCATTCTAGAAAACCCAGAGCCATGCACCCTGATAAACAGTTGAAAACAATCTATTCAAATATCAAATGCATTTTGCAAGTCAACTTTTTAGTCAAATATTTATGCACTTGTTGTTCTTGATTGCAATAGGTAGCAATATGATCGTAATATTGTGATTGTCTTCATTCATCTGAACAGATTGTTAGTTTCCCATAATTTAATGTAGCACAGCTGGTAACCCACAGAAATGATCTCCTACCCTTTGTAGCTATTTGTCTTCACCATGAATTGATGACTTCCTTCAACTCTACATGGCATGTATTATCCACTGAGGCCAAATTAGTAAGATTTGTTCTTGATGAACAATTACATCAAATCATGTTGGTTTTACATCTATGTAGCAGTTGCCCTCATTATTCCATTTGGAGACTAAACAGGTTTGCTTAGCATGCAGTGCATAATTTAATGCAGCCTCAATACAGTAACCGGTTCAGATGAAATCAGCATCAACACCCACCCAAAGAAGGTTTACTTCGCCTGCTCTCGATTCTGCTGATTTTATCAGACTAGAAATAACGCAAATACGTGGAGAGAAAAACATGCCATTTAGAATGACATTCAGCTCCACTGTGATCTTAAATCATTGCAAATCAGTTCTAAATATGTCAGGACTGTTTATGATCCTACTCCAGTTAACCATAGTGAAATGTGAGGCTCAATTCAGAGCTCTAAACTGTATTTCAGCACACAGCATGTTTCTCTACACAGAAATAAACTTGAAAGGTCCACTAGATATCTCTGCAATTCTGATTTTCTTTCTTTTTAACAACTTTGACAGCATTCAAAGCTCTTTTTTTTTTGTTTTTTAACTTTCATTTAATGGAACGTTCTCACAGTGCACTAGGTTATAGGACGAACTTCAAACTAAAATGACGTGCAGTGTTTGTACTTTTCCAAATGAAAACAGGCCAACAGGTAATAGAAATAAAAGAATGGCCTGTAACAATGGGCCTTTAGGTTCAGTCACGCTCAACACTGACATCAAGCCAACTTTACCACTTGTGAATGAACGGCCAACAAAGTCGTTATTGCATCTGGAAAACTCTGGTCTCTAGACGACATATAAACATAGAGATACAACGTATAACGCATCATTTACCCTGTTATATAAATTACAAAATGTGAAAAAACATATACCTGATGTGCTTCTATTAGACACAATGTGGTTTTTAGCACAGCTAAGAAAATAGGCTACAGGTTTGTATTCTCCAGGCCTCATGCTGTTTTTTTCCATGTGGTGGGCGCATCTATGAAGAAGCACCCAAACAGATTAAAGTCTATCTATTTAACTTTCTGGTATACACAACCTTCCAACGAGTGCTTGAACACAGCACGATAGCTACTTTGGAACTAGCGAACCAGACAGCAAGGTGCTAAAGACACAATTCGTGGAGGTATATCTCAACACTGTTAGCTAGCTAACTAGCAATTGGCTTAGTCTATAAATTCTGTTTCTAATGCTCAACTGACCTGACACAGACTTCCACACGTGCATCAAGAGCTGCATCTAAAAACATTTTTTAATCGTAAAGTGCTTTGGTACACTTTTTTTTCTGTAACAGACTCTTAATCAACTCATTTCAGGTGTATAGACTCTAGTGTCACTCTCATTCCAACAATCTTCTAATAGAAGGCCATTAACTAGTCTGACAGTGATGTCTATTCCCATTAGCTAGAACAATTCCCATTAGCTAGAACTAAGCTCTATCAGCTCAAAACAAGTTCAAAACACTGATTGGTGGGCTCACTTTGTGCTTCTTTTGTTTTAAAATGTTGCACTTTTATGCACACATAAGTCAAAAGGAAGGACAGATTTGGCCATAATGTAGTGGAGTAAAAAGTAAGGTATTTGAGTTTGAAAAGTAGTGGAGTACAAAGTCTCTGGAAATACTTAAGTACAGATACACAAAAAAACTACTTAAGTACAGTAACTAACTACATTTACTGAGTTACTGCTCACCACTGCATGTGAGATATGATTACATGCATTCTATTGTTTAACACTGTTAAAGAACTTTGTGCCTTTCTTTGTGCTTTGTGTCATTCTGCAGTTTTGCTGTCTCATATCACGAGAGGTAAGTTTTCAACCATATCTGACTGTAGAAACCCATATTTTAGGAAAACACACGAAAAGTGTTTTTTTAAAAAAAAAAAGACTGAAATACCTTTAATGCAATGTTTTTATCAAGTCATCAGGTTTGATGAACAGTGCTTTACCTCAGCTAACCTAAAAATGAGCCCACAATTAGGAATTTAAATGAGTACCTGATTACAAATACTGAGATTCATGAGGGATAATGGCTTTTAAATAAAGTTGTTTCTAATGTTTCATTTCTCTCTCTAGTCTTTGACACACACACACAGACACACTGTTTTTTGTATCATTAAACCCAGAACATGGCAACACACGCAGACACTGAGTACTCCCACAATCCTGCAAGGCTATAAAATCATGCGCTTATCGATAAGGATCATCTTTGAGAAATATAATCCTAATGTCCTGCTCTGCTCTGCTGTCTCTCTTTCTCTCATGCGCACACACACACAGGCCAAGGGGTCTCAGAACATGTCGATAACTCTCATCACTCACTTTAATGGGCAGAAGGTGGTGTGTGGTTCAAATGGACCCTTCAGCTATCGGGAAGGGGGACAACATTCCATAACTGCTAAACGATGGAGGCTACAAATCTCAGAGCCAGCTGACTTGCTATGGAAACAGAGCTCACCACAAAGCTGCCATGGCTGCCGAGATTACGCAGAGGGTGGATAGCTGGGTTGCTGCAGACATATTGGAGCCACCTTCTCCAAAGTCTAAACACTAAACTGCTACCATGAGTCTTTTTTATTGCAAAAAAAAATGAAGAGGTTTAAAGCTAGGGTCTGAGGAACTATTAAGTAGGCCTGCTTTGTCATTGTGTATGGTTAAAAAGTCATGTCTACCCAGCAGCACTTACAAGGCACAGAACCCAGACTCTAGGAAGTGCCATCTATGGTCACTCCTGAAGCCCTACTGGTAGGCTCTACTAGCCCCTTCTATGAGGCCTATATGTGGACCAACACTTCAGTTTCTCACTCTCCTAAGTACATAACTGGGTGTAGACAGGGTTCAGCTGTGGCCTGAAAGCTTCCTGCTCAAAAAAAAGGAGTTTCAACTGTCACAAAGCATTGTTACACTGCACTGATTTAAAATAAATATAGCAATAACTGTGTTCCTAAAACATGATGTATTAGTATCATCATCATCATCATCATCACATATTTACTGTTTAGTGCAGAACAGAAACAAGTCAAGGGGGGGGAGGGGGAAGAGGGGGAGACAGAGAGAATGAGACAGAGAGAATGAGACAGAGAGACAGAGAGAGAGAGACAGAGAGAGAGACAGATAGAGAGAGAGAGAGAGAGAAAATTGGGTATAGGTGTCAGTCTAATGTGGGTTTAAGTATAATGTCAAATGTTTTCTGACAGTATTTGGTTTTTACCTATGGCTTAAAGATGTGCCTTGTTGGGATAAGACCCACAAACCCACAAATTCTCACACACTCCAGCATTGCCGGGCATTTTGAACTGTACCTCAGGCTACAAACAATTAGCAAACAACTCAAGTAACTCAACCATTATGCTGTTTTTTCCCCATGCAGAGATTTTTACCTAAAAAGTGTAAAAAAGCAAAATCAGGTACACTGTCCCCCAAATCAATTGTCCCTGAAAATATCAGGGAAAATGAATTTTCAATGATGCTTGGGTCTAGCAACACAATATCCTTGTTTTACATTGTACTGAATTGTTGTATTGTGTCTAGTGCAGCAGCCTGGAAGAAAAATATTGGTTGGTATGTTCAGAAACCACTCTGGACAAACTACAATAGACCAATACCTGCTAAAGCAGCATGTCACTGTTCCCAGAGCAAAACCTTGTTATACCACCCATTTACATTTACATTTACATTTATGGCATTTAGCTGACGCTCTTATCCAGAGCGACTTACAAGGTTAATCATATTACAGGTAGGCCAATGTAGTGTTAGGAGTCTTGCCCAAGGACTCTTATTGGNAAATGTTTTCTGACAGTATTTGGTTTTTACCTATGGCTTAAAGATGTGCCTTGTTGGGATAAGACCCACAAACCCACAAATTCTCACACACTCCAGCATTGCTGGGCATTTTGAACTGTACCTCAGGCTGCAAACAATTAGCAAACAACTCAAGTAACTCAACCATTATGCTGTTTTTTTCCCCATGCAGAGATTTTTACCTAAAAAGTGTAAGAAAGCAAAATCAGGTACACTGTCCCCCAAATCAATTGTCCCTGAAAATATCAGGGAAAATGAGTTTTCAATGATGCTTGGGTCTAGCAACACAATATCCTTGTTTTACATTGTACTGAATTGTTGTATTGTGGCTAGTGCGTCAGCCTGGAATGAACATATTGGTTGGTATGTTCAGAAACCACTCTGGACAAACTACAACAGACCAATACCTGCTAAACCAGCATGTCACTGTTCCCAGAGCAAAACCTTGTAATACCACCCAGCGCCCCCAACCCCACCATTATCCATCCAGAAGTGAGACTGAGGCATTTTAAAACTCCTGCAGCACTCCACCACCCCCTCAGCTTCACTGCAGTGCTGAGAATGATCCACCACCTTAATACCTGCTGTGGTGGTCCTGACGAATGGGTTAAGCAGGGAAACAGATGGACTATAATCTGTAACCGTAGAACTAAGTGCACCATTGTGGTAAGTGGCTGACCAAATGGACAATCTGTTTAGATACAATGTACCTAATAAAATGGCCAGTGAGTGCAGCCTTAATGGCTTCCCAGACAGAACTGTTATGTACCATTTGTTCAAACCGTGACATTCGCCTCAAACTGAAATTAGGCACAAAGTTTCAGCCCTTGTCCAGTTGCGTGTTTTCTTCCCTTTGGGTGGCGCCATGTTTTCTGGTTGTGAGCAGCGGAAGAAACATATTACGCAGTGTGTAAATCGAGCAGCCACTCCCATCTCAGTCATTAATCCAGAGATTTCTTATCCTGTGTGAATCGGTCATACATTTTACACACGTCCTGTAGTAAGATTACACTACTCCACCTCCCCATGTACAGCTAATCCCATCAGAATAGGGCTATAGACCAGCATGAACTTCATGATGGTCTTATTTTTGTTTCAGCAAGGTGCATCAGACAAACCCACGGCATTCTAAAGTCTCAAAAATTAAGCCTTCACAAAACTGAATATTTATTAGTCACTGAATAAGAGCAGGGTTTAAGGGGTTAAAGTTTTCTCTCTCTTTCTGTCTCTGCAGCACTTACTCTCCACCTTTCCCATCCATCAAAGTGCAATACTGGAAATTCCGCACTGGAGTGTGTGTGTATTTCCATAAACTTGCTCATGTAGTGTGTGTGTGTGTATGAGCAAGTTTATAGAAGTGTGTGGCATGGGAGCGAGAGGTTGTGACGTGAGCCCCGGGCCGTCTATGGGCTGGAAACGAGACATCCTGAGGTGGGCAAAGGACTAGGATCAAGCTCACCCTGCCTAAACTCTCCTACCACACAACCACGCAGAGAACAACTGACTCATACAGGAGTCACCTCATCAAGTGGGGACAGACTGAAGGAAGGAGATGAAGATGGATAATGAAGAGAAAGAAACAGGGGAACAGAGAATGAGTAAGAACATAGAAAAGGAACACATCAAGACTGGGAGGGGTATAGGACAGGAAAGGAGGAAATGGAGGGGCAGAGAGTGAAAGAGCACCAAGCTTTTAAGAAAAAAAGCAGAGGTAAAAGAAAAGAAAGGCAGTATGGGTGTGATTACGTGAACATAGACATATTCAAACTACACAATGCAGAATAACAGAACAATGACCAAATCAACCAAACGATCTTCCATGTTTTCTTTTATTCTTTAATTCACAACAATCTAAAGCATTTACCTTCTGTTCCAAAACAGACAGATATCAGAAAAGTACAAGGGATTAAAATTCCTACACCTAATAAAAACGTTTCTGCAGATACAGGTAAACGGTACTACAGGTGAGCCTGCATTCCATTCTATACATCTACCACCCTGTTAAAAGTGGCCAAGTGTTCCCTGCTAAAGCACTCTGCTCCTAAAAGTTTTGAGGTTATATAAGTTCTGATCCTGATTCAAGGGAAGAGGATAGCAGATGGAGCAGTCACTAGCATGGTATTTAGCAGTTTCCTGTCTCAGTCACTCGGTATTTAGCTCCTTCCTGTCTGATAACTCCACTCGGCACCACCAGGTGAACTGTTTACAGGGCGAAATGTCACAGCACAAACAGCAAACTCATTTAAACTTTGGCATTTGGTCATACACGTCTGAACCGCGTCTACTTTCTGCGCAATCAAGAAACGAGACGACTTTATCTGAATGAAGTCACATCTGTAACTAATCACTCACTTTGAAGTGAGAGAGGTCATGTGACCAACAGAAAGGAACAGTGTTCGGTGGGAACCACGTTTGAGCTGCTATTTTTCTCCCACACTGACATCAGCTGTGTTGTTACTAAAGCCTTCGGTACACTTTTACATCTCTGCTGTTTTAATTTCCTTTAGGCCTGTTCCGTGCTTCCACTCGCGTCGTGTTAAATGCCTGCCTTGCAGTGACTCAGAATAAAAAATTTCCTGCCTCGACTTTTCAAGACCATTATTTCATTAGGCCTCTCAATCAGCCTGGCCTGTTAGAAGGATGTTGAGAAGTTTCATACATACTCCTCCTAGGAAATGCAATTTAGCATTCAACAGACCATTACCACATCCACTCTGTTTCCTGCCCCATGTCTCCACCAGCATTCATAATTTACACCTTTATGCATTTTCCTTGTTCAAGGTGTTTTTTTTTCTTACTACGTATATCAAGGTAAGCTTTTGCTGAACAAAGAGATGCCAGGTCCTGTCTTTCTGACGCAAAAGGTAGATGACTTGGTGCATTTTTAAAAGTACTACTTTTACAGGACCCTCACCATGTGGTTTCACTGGTTCTGAATACATGATTTTGTGAAAGTACTTGATAGTTGCTCTTCGGCCATTTCCATTAGGGGGAACTTGTTTTTAATCAAGGGGTAGGTCTTGCATGAAAAGCATGGTAAAAGGGAGACGTTTATAGCTATGATGCCATGATCTCTTTATCATTATTTAAATTTTAAGGTTTTGTGGTCATGCGAGTGAGGTTTATGTGGGCAGCCCTGATGGTCACACACAATGTTTTTCTTTCTGCATATTTTGCAAGTAACTGAAACACTGCTGATTGCAAAGATGCCTCTCTGCAGACATGATGCAGGTCTACTACTCTACTGCTGTAGCAAACATAACTTTTACAGTCCACAACTGACCTATTCATACACCCACAAATACATTCTTTTGTAGCTACTGTTGTGATTCAGGTTCAGAACATTTATGCAAAAATTCCATTCAACCTAAAGAGAAACATTAGCATGCTCATCCCTAAGGCTGTGTATAGGCAAGAAACTGGCAATACAATATGATATACTGCGATATATTTGACACTGTAAGAAATGCGGTATGTGGATTTTTATATAATTTTTGAAAAAAGTTTTTGGAAAACTGTCATAGCACCAAAAAAAAAAAAGAAATTAATAATAATAAAAAACAAAAAACAAACAAAAAAAAAACACAACACCACATCACCATTTGCCAGGGCTAACATTAGCAGTAACATTAGCTAACTACTTGCTTATGCTGGAGTGAAAAAGTGTAATGGTGAAGAATGATACCACCTAGAGCTGGGGATTTTAATGCAACACAAAATTAATCATTGTCGGACTCAAATAGGCTATTGAATTGTAAAATACTCAATAAAAATACTTAGAAATACTGTCTTTCTAAGAATCAATACAGCACCACAAAGCATAATATCTCGATATTCCATATTTTCAATATTTTCTTATGCCCTTACTCTCCAATCTTTCATCTTTCATATCCATGAAAAACACAATTTTAAATTTATAATAAGCTCCAGATTCATATATTGCACCAACATCCTGAAAAATGACAACATGCTAACATCTACATAAACAGTATGTCTAAATGCAGTTCCTCAAACAGCCTGTGTACATCAATAAAGATCTCCCCTTATAGGTTTTGTTCACACTTGGTATTAATTTGATCTGAACATAAGTGGACAGTGAGACATACAGCCGTTTACACCTGGTATTTCCATGTGTCTCAAATTCCTCTCCGGTGAGCACGTGATCAGAATTTTTGTGGCTGAAGGAAAAAGACCACCCACATTTTCAACGTCATTTCTTTCGCTGCATTTATTGTTGGACAAAAATGTCCTATGAGTTCTTGTTGATCAAACCTAGGAGCTGTTGCAAGAGTTTAGATCACACGGATTGCTAGCGCTACTTGTAAACAAATGGAAGAAGAGCCGAAAAAATAAACCATAAAGCTGCTTTCATCTCTGCTGTGATGTAGTTGATTAAGGTGGCCACACACGAAGACTCACAGACATGCGTTAGCATTCATGCTACAAATGTTACCCGGTCATATGCGTCCCTTACCAACTCTGAAGCAGTACAATGCGCCTCAAAGATGGATCACGCCCTGTTTATAACCGTACTTTGTGCTGTCCACTTACGATCAGATCACCCAGGATGCATGATAACGCCTGGCGTAAATGGGGTGTTATCCAGGGTAAACAGGTGCCATGCAGACTATGCCAGCACCTGTCGGCTGTTTTTGGAATACAACGTTGAGGCCAAAACTGTGTGGAGCACAAAGGTTCTATTAGAAGTATGGAAACAACTATATAGCCTGTGTTTCTAATAAAGTACCCAGGGTATGTGAAGGACACCATGACGACAGGTGAGGACACACACCCATCTTGTTGAGCAGTCAAATTTCTAAGTAAGGAAAATAAAGCCAATGACACTCCAAGATGACCTCCTTTGCGCAAAGGGGGAGAGTGGGAATTCTCAAGTTTGACTGTAATTCTACAGCAGTATAAGCTCCCCTGAACAAAGGAGATGAATTTCTCATAAAATATGCAAGGCTACGTGTTCATGTATTTACTTTGGCCAGGCTGTTGTACCTTGCAGCAGAACGCTGTGATCTTAAAACAAAGACATTTGTTCTGCATATGTGCAGGAACTCTTGCAGTAATTAAAGCACAGTTTCCTGAACGGTTTTACATGGGCACGCACCGCACTACTGACCTCCACCAAACATGCTGGCACTTATTAGCATACCCAGCACTCTACAAAAGAGTAAAGAAGCACAGGCAAGTAATCACTACAAACCAGTTTACTAAGTAGTAGAAGGAAGGGCTAAGAAAGTAATCTCCTGTTCCTCTTTCAGGCTTTGGTTTGGTTTGTGTGTGTGTGTGTGTGTGTGTGTGTGTGTGTGTGTAGTGATGTTGACATGGTTCTGATTGACCGGAAATGTTAAATAAAGCATCTGTGCAATGAAGAAAGAGTCCTCCCTCCCCTTCTCCCTCACCACATGTGAAACCACACAACGTCTTTTCACCTGCCAAAGCAAACCTCAACATCCTCCAAAACGAAAGTGTGTATTTCTCCACAGCGCAACACAGCCGTGTAGCATTATATCTAATAATCCTTTAGACAGACACTGGAGAAACAGGATTTGATTGCCAATATGCACAAAACAACCATCCTTAGGCAGCGACACACTGCTCAGTCCTGGTTCCTCTCTACGAGTTTTAGACTAAGTGAGGTTTCACAATGAGGAAAAATGATGCCGAGCCAGAATTTCTACAAACACATCTAAATACAAACCTAATCTAAAACCAAATTAACAAGCCAAACCACATTCACTGTGCTGTTCCATGCGGTCCTTTGATTGATTTAGTTGTCATACATGCAATAAAGGAGTTAGACTACCGTTACACCACTTTATTTCCTAATCTTTATAACTGTAAGTATATGGCAATATACACTCTTCATCAAAAAACTGGTTGCACCCAGAAGGAAGTGTGGGATTGCAATGCTATTCGGAGGTAGATAAAGATTAGCAGGAACAATAAATGATGATTTAGACTGATATGGGCAATATTTATTGAGCTACAGTTTTAGAGGTTCCTAATGGTGTCCTGTGATAATCCATCCCATGCAGCTTGAATATTCTCACACAGTTCCTGCAGAATGTGTGGTAGGGGTGGAGGTGGAATTCTACTTGAATTAAAGGAAACCTTTACCCAGACAAGATGAACATCAAAGCAGGGCCAAAAACTAAAATTCATTGGCCAGACTGTGAATCTGAAGGAAACCTATATAATTGAAGAACACAGAGCATTCTAAGGAAATTAGAGATAACATTATAGACACATAGATGAAAAAGGAAAACACAGCAAGCTAGATATCCATGTGCTTGACTATTCCAGTGGGCGATGTTGGAGCGATTGTGAGGAAATGGAAGCGGCATCATGCCACCCAGGCAGTGCCTAAACAAGGTTGTTTCTCAAAGCTCAGCATCAGAGCAAGAAGGGGACTTGTAAGGGAAGCCACAGAGAGGCCAACAATCACTTTGAAGGAGCTAAAGAGTTCAGTCGCTGAGACTGGAGCAAAGGTGCACCAATAAACAACATCAAGTGCTCTAAGATTTTGGGGTCCAATGAGACATCCAAAAAAAAAAAAAAACTTTTTTGGTCAAAATTCAAAACACCATGTGTGGCACAAACCTAACACTAAAAGATAAAAACCAAAACTTGAGAGAAACGTCACCTTTTCACAGGATGGGTCAAAGTAACACTAACCACAATCCTTACAGTCCTTATTGTGGCATATATCAACCCACCAACTCTAAGCCTTGTCAGCTATATCTCCTTACCACCATACCAAAACCACCAATGATATCAGAGCAAAACAGAGCTGTTCATTATTTCTATGCTTTATTTTACATAAGACTAATTATTTGACAACTGTGCTTGGCAGGTACAGTCTAACATCTAGTCTTGGCTTCTTGGTCTAATCCTGGTTTTCACTAGTATAATCATTCCCAAAACAGTCCTTGGAAAACCTTTATTTCCATTTATCCATAAATTAAAGAAGACTGGAAAAGTGTGTGTATGTGAAGTTTCACAAATGTATGCAATTCAAGTTACAGTTCTCTGACATTTATGATGCAACCACCCCCTCAGCTGCCATTACAAACAGAAGAATTATTATGCCCTGGGCAAATTTCCAGTATAATGGCAAGAAAATGTTAACCTCACAGAGAAAAATAAGCTGTAGAGCCTCTATGTATCAAAGCTTCACTAAAATAGTCTGTTTTATAGGCTTTTATGTCTGTATGATGATGTAGACCCAATCTTCTGAGAGAGGTTCGAGTTCTATGTTCAAGTCTAATAAAGATTAAAGCAGACAACTCAGGAGCAGCTTCCTGGATACAGATTGAAGACTTGGGTCCAGCTTCTCACAGATCATAGTCTAGTCCAAAACTAAGCATAATTTGAGTTTGGGAAATGCTATGTATGTTTTCTCTCTGATTAATATAATATCTTGTATAAAAAAAATACTTGCTGGTGTCATATCCTTTACCAAAATGCTACTTTAAACCATGCCTCATCTCCAAGTGCAACACTTGTGTTTTCACTGCCAGATCCCGTTTTGCAAACCTCAATCTGAAGCATCAGTTTTCAAGAGGCTTTAAATGGACTCTGTTCAAGTATTGCAAAATGTGGAAAAATCCAATAAGCATTGTTTTGGTAAGTAATTTCCTGTTATGTGTCCAGCGATATGTATTGCTACACTGGGAGTTGTGCAAATCATACATTGTTGGCAACATAAAGCATGTGGAGAATGCTATCTTTCACTGTCACCTCTTGTGGTCTTAATAACACAAATCTGACTGGATGAACTGAGGAGTCTTAGACGAAGCACATCATACCACCAATGTGAGGAACAGGCAGCCAAGTTAGAAGTACAGAGTGTATGCCATAGACTAACCAGCGGAACTAAACAATGTAGGATTAAACACATACTGAACATTCTTAAATTAAATAAAATGCATGCTACATTTGGGATTCTTCCCTGTTGACTAACAACTGATGGAAAATCATGGCTATTCCTGGGCAGCAATGTTAATACCTGATTTGATTTGAGGATTAAACAACCTGTTTAATTAGGGGTGCATAATGCACACAATATCAGAATATTATGGCCACCCGGGACTTGGCCCAGGACGTCATAGATGCCATGTCACTGGGTTTGCTGCATGTATAAATAAGCAAGCACACCAGTGCAAAACAATAATCATGGGCACAGGATGCGATATGACAGATGTCTAAAACATCATGATAAAAGGGTACCGGGTGAAGGGTGGTAGCATCTCGGAAACTGCTAACTTTGTGGGATGTTGTAGAGCTGGCGAGGTGAAATGGATAAAATAATGCCCCACAAGGAGCCAAGGAAAAAAAAAAACATACAGTCCCTACTTCAGTATCTAGACTACATCCAGATACATTTACATAACAAATCTTGGATATTGGCAATTCTCATATCTGTGCTAACTATCGATCGCTAAATGTAACTCAAACAAAGCCAAATTAAATTTTAAAAAAATGCTCTGAGAAGTATCTGTAACAGTTGCCAAGTAGATCCAAAATATTAACTGCAGTAGTAATATTAAGAGGAGCAATAGGAAACCTATTAACACTGCACTGGATACTAAAAATGATGGCACCTCAAATCACATATCCAAAGCTGACAACAACTGAATCCCTACTTCTAACTACCACAGAGAGATTTTTACAGGTTAAATGTGGAAAAGAACCATCAGGTTGGACAGGATATGCCAAATGCCCAATGCCCAAAAACCAACCCTGTAAAAACCTTAGAATTCTCATGGTCCGCTGAGCTGCTTGCTACTGGTGACCAGCTAAAATATAGCCTGATAAACAAAACCATTCATTCAGACTGGGAAAAAAAAACAGTGCAGAAGACTGCCAAATTTCATATGCTTGGTAAGCTACTGTGATAAAGCAGACGCCTGCTTGACATGACAGCGCATGAGTTATTTGAATGATTTTACAGTTTTTGTACATTTTAATGATCAAATTGTGACAATTACGCAATAACAATTTAAAACGTACAAATATTAGGAATATAGAGATCACCACAATGAAGCCCAATGCCATTTTTACATGAAAAAAGGTCATCATCAAAACAGGTCACCATAAATACATATCATAAATATTCAATAGACCAGAAGCCATGGTCCAGAGAACCCTACTTGCTACATAAATTGCACTTATGCAAACCGCATTTACACATCTGCCATTTTGTGTAGTTATCAGACTAACAGGCCATAGACAAAACATTCCTTGACTAGATATGATCTTTTTCTTGGGACAGATAATTTCTCTGATCAGTTATAATACGTGAAATCAGGTACTTTACAGTACACCCACTGCATATATACAGCTTGTATACGGTCCCTAGAAAAGCTATGGAGCAGCCAAAAATCCCATATGAGCCTGAGGACACCATGCCCAAAGCCAAGCATCATCAGCTAGCAGAGTATCGAGCTGTGAAGAAGTGAAACTGTTTTCTGGAGTGGTGGAGCTCCATCCTATACCTGTCGGATGAGTTGGAGTGACGTTTGGGATCCAGGATTCATCAGCTAACATCAGTACATTACTATCTGACCTCACTAATGCTCTCGTGTTGGAATGCAATTGAATTCTCACAGCAATGTACAAACATCTATCTAGTATAAAGGCTTCCCAGAAGAGTAGCTGCTGCAGCAAAGAGGGGACAAACTCCCTGTTAATATAATAAAAATGCTGGTTGCGCAGGTGTCTGCAGGCTACAGGACGTACATGAAGATGCTACCACTCAACAGTGAACTTACAAGCTCTTGTGTTGCAAATTCAGAAGAACTTCATGTGCCTGGTACCAAATCACCACTTGTTTGAGTTGTGCTTGACATACAGTAAACTTGCACATGCTGGCTGTAACGCTAGCTAGCTGGCTACATGGCTAGCTTGACAAGCAAGCATGAAGACTTTTGGGGAGCAATAAGAAGCATTTGGACAGCAATATGGATAACTACAGAGTACAGCTGCGTTAAACACAGCTTCGTTGCTGCGTCCAGCGTTCAGCGGCTCGTGTATAAAGTAAAATGCAGTTAGCTGTGCTGTGTTGTTGTGGCCTGTGTTTCGCTCCCATTGGTCCAAAACACTGCCGTAACACTACACAGGAACCCCATTGGGTTTGCTTTTCTGCAGGAAAAACGACGCTCCCCAGCAAACAAACTGAATATCTCTAGCCTCACCTTCCGAAGCATGTCCTCCAGCTCGCTCGGGGGCGTCTTCTTAAGTTTACAATATGCAACACGGTCATTTTTCAAGAACAACGACAGATCTTCAAAACTGTTTCTGTCCAGCCATTTTGAGCCAGACCTTCACTCGTAGACTGTGGGGGCGAAGAGTAACGAGTCCGATCCTTGAGAATCAACTGTCAAACACCGCATCACTAAATGACACGTCATGCAAGCAGAACATATTACTATAACACGGGGTATATGACTGAAACTAAATTAATACTATATCTACCCGATTACATGATACACGGCCTGTTTGTTGGGCCCCCCTTTCGAAACGAAATGGTACGGCTCGAGCAACACCGGTTCAACTCTGTGAATATGACCAATCAGTGAAGGAGAAAATGTAGCCGACCAATCAGATATTTCGGGAAATATCTAGTGTATCCGCCCACTCGCGTCGTTTAAACCATATGAAGTATCTTGTAAATAGACCATGAACAGGAGAGTGATGGAAGGAAGAGGGAGAAACACAGTCACACTCGCTGTTGTACACCTGGAGGAGGTTTACAATCGTGCGTGTGTGTACCCGCTCTTCTCTCTCTGCTCAGGCTAAGGATTTAAACCTTATGGTTTAGCTTTCGAAGGAGAATTGGCTTAATGGTTACCATCATAGACCACTAGGTTTCTGTAGGACACCTTTAGATCCCATTAGGAACCCATCAGAGGCATCTGGAATCAGACCCAGGACTACTGTTAAAACCATTTACAGTAAAAGTCCTTTACACTGTTGTATCAACCCACCAGATAAACATAAGATATCATTACTGACTATTAGAGGTGGGAATCACCAAAACCCCCATGATAAAACAGTGTCACTGGTCATGATAACGGTCGCTCGGTTTGTGTCTGTCTTTTTGGACTGTTAAATGGAATAAACATATATTTTGCTAGACTTTATCTGACATTTTAGCACTGTACAAGCAATATTCCTTCCTTTCCAGTTTTTAGTTTTATATTTAGATTTATTTTATTTTTATTATAATTTATTATTTATTTTGCTCTATGCACCTGTAGTTATCTGTTTTGGGTGTTGTGTTTAGCAAAAGCAATTATTTTTGGTTTTCACAATGGTCACGATACAAAAGTGCTGCTATTTTAAAAACAGTTTGATATCCTGAGTACTGCAGTAACATTATTGCAATATCATGTGGTTTTATTATCTTTCATCAACAGCAAATTTGGTCCCCAAAGGAAAACTTTGTTGGCACCTGTTTCACCTAATGAGGTGACGTTTTAGCCTGTTCCTCTCACTTCAGTCATTTTTATGGCAGCAAAATTGGACTGATAAGCAGACAGACTGATTAACATGGTCATAAAAAAACTTACCTTAAACTTCTAGAATAAAATATTAATAGTACAATATTGCCATGTAGAATATTGTGATACTTTGATATGCTGTATTTGATATACTTTTGATATTCCTCCACTGCTATTGACTATTGGACACCACCAGAAACCAACAGAAACTTTTAATGGTTTCTATGATTCTTTTTTTTTTTCAGCAGGGATGTTATAAACTGTTTGAATTGGCTTTTGATCCAATTCATAGTATCAGAAATTCAATGTGAACAAGAACAGTGTGCTAATAAAACATGAAATCTCTAAAAATGTAAATCTCAAACTGGAACATTTCCATATGACAACATCTGAGTAAAATGTATCAAACATATTTATGTATACTTTTGAGATTTAAGTTCATACTTTTATAAATTATTATACATTATTTCTCCTATTAAATCTAACCAGTCACAAATTCTTACCAGTGAGAACTGATTTCTTACGAGCTAGATATAATTCCATACAGAAATAGCTGAATATGAAGCAATCTGAAACTCTGGATTATAGTGTTAAAAGGGTTTGATGTCCCGCACATCACAGAAACACAAGCAAAGAGAGAGGGAGAGATAGAGACTCTAAGAACTTTGTATAAGGTGTGCTGTGTGAAGCAGATCAATACGTGCAGCACCCATGGCCCGAGACAGTCCACTGAATAGAAGAGGTGTCTAGATAATGGCTATATTGATCAGTTAATCACCTTTCCACCAGATCTTCTCAGAATCACAGAGGCGACGTCACGGTTAGTGTGAGTGTGTATGCGTGGATGAGTGATGTGTGTGGACGTCTAGATGAAAGTTTTTGAAGTAATCTGTGCTAATTAAAGACATCAGGCATTATGAGAAAGCGTTTTACTGATCTAACATCTGTATTACTATGTAATAATAATAATAGCTATAATAATAATAATAGCTATAATAATAGCAATAAATAACAATAAATTTTTTTATTGGTGGTGGTGGTTTCACTGGCCTACCACCTGCACCAATATACACAATACACAAACATTGAAAATAAAAATTATAATTACAGATATTTGGGTTTAAATGTATATATCACGACTGGTATTACCTGCTAATCAGAACAGAGGTCACTGGCATTAATAGACGCCTAGAAGTTGCACCCAGAAAGAATCAACTGACATGAATGAAACTTGGTGGGTAGGTTTGACATTGTGAGATATGTGACCGATTTAAGTTTTACGCTCGGCCACGCGTGTGAGATGGTCTTATTAACATATTGCGTGCCATACCGGTCGTGCAGATATTACCATAGCACTCTGTTGGCAGCAGTGGATAAAAGAAGGCACGCATCAGCGGCATGAAGGATTCCGGAGACCTACATAAACCACGGAGAGAGAGAACCAACGAATTGTCAGACTGTGTGAGAATATTCGAGCTGCATGGGATGGATTATCACAGGAACCTCTATAACTCCATGCCGAGTGCTTTCACTAAACCTAACAAATGGAGTCACATGTAGTTCTAGATTCACAAAGATGGTTAACAGAGAAATGTGTTCATGTTTTTTTTCTGTTAATACAGATTTAAATACTAAAACCATGATTCATTATTATGCGCCTGCCCAAGAAAGCATGATGTTTATGACAAACAGCTAGTCACATGAACCGTGAGGTGGACTCACATGTATAGCATTCATAATGGTAAATGCTGTAGCAGTTACGCTGTCAACGCTGCTACCACACTTACTGGAGCAATGCTTCTTTCATATCCTTAACGTCTGTGTAGTATGATTTGTTTCCTGTGCTGAAAAGCAGTTTTCTTCAATTTATTGATGTCAGAGGTTTGGTGCTGATTGGTTCAGTAGCTCTTTATGGAAAATCCTCAGTATTGCAGGTTCAACATGCAGTGTAAGTTGCTGTTAGCAAAGTATGCCAGTGATCCACAAGCATGAGGCAGAAAATCCAGGGTTAGGTCAAATTTAAAGCTACTAGCACAGCAAGAAATGCTGTTTTGTTAGACAGGCCCCTGAGGAGGATGGGTCCTTGGCATTTGAGTCTTGGTTCCTCTCAAGATTTCTTCCTCCTGCTCCTAGGGAGTTTTTCCATTGCCACTGTTGGCCTTGGTTTGCTCACTTCGGCGTTTGGACCTGGATGTCTGTAAAGTTGCTTTGTGATGCCTGTTGTAAAATGTGCTATACAAATACATACATGCTGGTCTGCTGATGGTTTAGCTGGTTACCCAGCATGGTCATTCTGGTTTACCAGCATACCAGCATCCAAAACACATCCTATGCAATTTGTGCTGGTGGCCAAAATATCAACTTGCATTGTTGCTGACCAGCATACCAGCATCTAAAACACATCATACGCCAGCCTTCACGGGGACTTGTTTTCTAGTATGGAAGTCGGAGCAATGTCAGGTCTGAACTGATGTGTTCTAGTGTGTTATTAACACAGACAGCTTGAAAGACATGCAGTATTTCTTTAACGACTGGCACCAGAAAGCAGTGTAATGCTATCTGCACAAACCTTTTCTTTTGCCATAACTATGTTCTCAAAGCAAAGTGAAATCGATCTCTCTCGTTTGGTTCCAGGGTTGTAAAAGCTCAAAATGAAACACTCGTCTCGTACTGAGGTCACACTCATCCAGATGCAAGTCGAGCTTAGACAGTTAAAAGAAGAAGAGGGGGAAAAAAACAAACAGAGAGACACCAAGCTCAGCCAAACAGACTCTCATCTAAAGCCTGTCTCCAGGTATCCTTCTCTCTCTCTCTGTCTCTCTCTCTCTGTCTCTCTCTCTCTGTCTGGCAGTGGGATATAGAACTTTATGACTGCCTGTTCAGCAAGAGAAGCCATTTGGACGTGTTTGTCTCCGAAATCTGTCGTCGTCAGCACAGGCTGTCAGAGAAAAAGTGAGTCAGTGTGGTGTGTGGTGTTCCACAGGCCCAGTAGCTGGAGCAACATGGACGATTATCAGCTGCTTTACATCAAAACCAAAACACTTTTGCTGAAGGTTAATCATGTAGCAAGACAACTCATTTGGAAGCAATACATGCAAAACTACCTACCACAGCTTTTTAACTTCTTTAAGCATCATAGCTCAACACGCTTGCAGTCTAGTCTCACTTCATGGCAGCCTGTTTGTCATTCTCATTCAGTCTCAGTATGAAGCAGTTTCCAGGCTCTTACAGAAGTCATTGGCCCATTAGACAAAGAGCAGAGCAGGCTAGCCTCCTATGTGTGTCACTCACTGTAGCATCACATGTAAATCCATAGCCACGCTGTCACTGTCATTGGAAGGATGCTCAAGTGTGAACAGATGTATGTGAAACACTGGTGAGAGTTTCAGATTCGAAGGTAGCCATGGATGAGTCTTTTTAGTGGGCTTTTGAAATCTAGTCATGTAGCTGTCCGTCTGCACTGGAGACGGGTCTACTAGAAATCCCACTGCGTAAGAGACTGGCCGTTATTGCTGACCCCTGGCTACAGACAGAATATGACACAGCCTCTGTCATACAGAATCAGTGGCAGCAGCCTTAAGCTACTTAATCAGATGAGAAGTTGAGATGAAGAACAGAGTAATTTTACTGAGCCTCATTGTCCCCATTTGAATAATCAATAGTTTTTAGGAATGGTTATAAGTAATTCACTAACTATAGCTTTGTGTCTTCTAAAACTTGTCATATCACTGCTGCCAGAACAAAACCTTGTATTTATAAAAAGGTAACTTAAAAGGAGAAGGGAAAGCATCCTTTACCTTTAATGTAAGTATGGCTGAACAATATGGCAATATACTGTATATCGTTATTGTGATAAATTATGTCACAATACAATTAAATATGCTTCTCTGAACATATTGTGGACATCATCAGTACTTGTAGAACATGGAGTGTGTCACCTTTTTTCATGGATTTTGTGCAACACAGTATGCCAAATATGGCTAAACTCACTGTAGTCACAGTTTTAGATTAAAGACTATTTTTAAAACACTGTGATGTATTGAGTTCCATGAAAATTTCCAGAAGCATCGCAAGAAAGTCATGGGTTGATTCCCAGCCAGGGTGTCCAGGATCCTTTCTGTGTGGAGTTTGCATGTTCTCACCATTTCGTGGGTTTCCTCCCACAGTCCAAGGATATGCTGTCAGATAAATTGGAGATGCTAAATTGAACCCTGTGTGTGAGTCCCTGACTGCCCTGTGAGGGTATCCAGGGTGTTTCCTGCCTTCTGCCCAATGACCGCTGAGACAAGCTCCAGCACCTCCCTGCAACCCAGAAGCATAAAGCGGTAAAGAAGATGAGTGAGGGAGTGAATTTTGGGCCTTTTGGTCCATGCATCACAACATTTACACACAATGTAAAAGGGCAACAGGCATTTACAAATGAACTTCAACAACTGAAAAACAATACATGAGATTCTGTTGCAAGAGCAGCGATATACGCACTGCAGCTTCGGCAATGAATGGTTTTCCACCCATTTACCTTTGAAGCTGCATTATGTAAGATGTGGGCATTTGAAGACCGCTCTGGTGGAAATGTGTAATTGCAAGCAATGTGCAGAAGAACATCTTGTAATGAATGAAGCAAACGAATCTGATGATTGTGAGCTCATTTAAAGAAAACTCTGTGAAGGATGTATCTGTCAAGTATATAGGTGAGGTTGTTGTCTGTACTGTTGTCATATCTTCTTCAGGATAATGTTGATTTTGTACTTAAGTCATAAACATCAAGCCAAACCTTTTTAAGCCTGTGTGTTTGATATGTATGATATATGACATCACTGAAAAACTCCTAACAAATCTGACCTGACACCTTCGACTTTTAAAGGTGTCATAGAATATGTATTTATTTAGTATTTTTGTGACTTTGGTTTCCCATTTACAACCCTATTGAACGGATAATGTTTGAGGCATGAGAAATTGTCCTGAGTGAAGTGTGCAGAGCAAACTCTGAATTAAAGTTGTCCAGGATCTTGTTAATTAAGGATTTTGTAAATGGCTCATATTCCAACCCCTTTTGTACATGTGGGATTTGTATTCAAACGGAGTAGAAAGCCGTGTTTGAGGTGCATCAGTTCTAAGTACTGAACTCTCCTTATTTAACTATGCCAATGTAAATACAGTTTTCCATTCTATGGCCCTTTTAACATGTTTCAGGCTTTACAAGGTGAATCACAGCAGTGCGTATGTTCTCTCTCCTCACTCTGTCATACGACTTGTTTCCTTTAAAAAACCTTACACAGTGCAGCTTTCATTAGGTCTCTGTTAATGTGTGGAACAGCAGGCTTTCTATTCAGTTATTAACCACCTCACAAGTATTGCCATCAATAACAATATATTTCTGTAAGTTAATATTCATCATATTCATCGTTGCAGAGGAATTATGTTGATTCTGATGCTAACAGTCTATTGATTGCATTTTTAAGAAGACCCTCTTGCCATTTTGGATGGCAAATAGCAACTGTGCAAAGTTAAATTGACCAATACCACCAAAAAACAACATGAAAAGATATAAGGACACTTTAAATGCAACTCCAGAAAACCATTACTACAAGTTAGTGTAGTTGGGCACATGAAAAAACTAGCAACAAATCATTAAAAACAAATCAATAATTTATAAAATTATAATTTATGAAACACTATTTTAATACCAAAATATAAAATGCTTAAATCTATCCCTTAATATACTTCAATGTATTTTTAAACTGAGTGCTCCAAAATGGTGTTTTACTGTCTTATCTGGATCAGTTACGTCTTTCCTTTCTTATTACAAACTACCACTGTGCTGCACCAGTGGCGGCAGTGTGATTGCATGAAGTCAGTGGAATACTATGACATTTGTGTTCATAAGTATTTTTAATAAGATTTTTTCATCATGATGTGAATATTAATAGGTACTGTTGTGATCACAGTGCTGTTCTCCAGAAAGATAAACATGTCCTTTACATGTTAATGACATCCTTTACTGTTTATAAAGGAAGACCACTCAGTTTTCAAACTTTCAACACAAATAAATGATAAAGATGTTAAGAAACTCATTGGGAGTAGTTAGGTGTGAAATGCTCCATTCTAGAAAACCTTACAGAGTCAGAATTGTTCACAGTGATAGTGACAGGAACCAGAGGTCTAAACCAGAATCATCTAAAGCCTCTTAAACCTCCCTCTCAGAACGTTATTACACAAAATGTTTAACTCTTAAACTAATTTTGGCCTAAAACGTATGTTTTACAATCCATCCATTGCGGAGATGTACATACAGGGAGTTGCCAGGCAAATAGACCCCACACATACTGATTTTTTATGTTGATTTACCACTATTTAATCGTTACTCACATCACAACTGCAGTAGAAACTCAGAAGATGCATGTAGGTAAATTGATGGTTTTGGGTGGTCATTTCTGGGACCTCCTGTTAATATCACCTCCACTGCCGAAGAAATCTGAGTTGCTCAGTTTCTCTATAGTTAACAGTTTCACATTAAACCACCCTGAATGACTTGTCTATGTCCCAGTGACTGACCAGAGCAGAAATCTGAAAACTAGATTTCCCCTTTAAGAGCTCAAAATAATCTCTGAATGTGCTAAAATGCTTATGTACTAAACACGGCCTCTGACTGACCACTTTCCACCTTCCTGTGTGCTATCATTATCCTTTCCACCTCCTCATCCTCCTTCACCACAGAGGTGCCACGCGGCCCACAGCTCTGTGAATGTGGTGAAAAGTCCAGTAAAAGTGATTTTACTCCTTTCCCTTCACTCTGCGTCGCTCCCACCACACATCATGAGTTATGGGGTGAGAAGCTGGACCTGTGGACAGTTATTGCTTTCATGCACTGCTGACCCCCGTGTTATGCCTGTTGTGTCAGCGTGTGTATGTGTCCACACATTTGTGTGTAGGTAGTTAAATGCATGAATTCTGAACTGATGTAACAAATTCAGTGGCCCCTCACCTATCACAGATTATAGATGTTGATCGTACCACCTAAATCTGTCTCACACATGCCCACACTACTGTCTATTCTATTCAGTTACACTCATGAAAGTAGAGCTCCTCAAACGGCTCTTGGCTTGGAAATACAGGTGCAGGAGAAACTCCTAAACACCACTAAACTACTATATGAATTGGAGGTTCTTTAAATGTTTGTAAGACATGTATGATCTTCACACTCACACATATTATTCTTTGTAAACATGGTTCTTTACACAATCATCCATTGTGAAACAATAGCAGTTTATCTGTCTGGTCTAGAGCTTTAATCCAGTTTCTGGTACTGGACTTTGTAATCATTGGGAGATATGACACAAGGTGGCCAATCAACTACATCAGCAGGTCACTACCAGCTTCTACAAAATACAGGATCAGATTCAGAGTTAAAGATGCATGCTCTTTATTATCACTCTGAAGAACCTTTGCCGGTATTTTCATGTTCCAGCGAACACAGAGTAAAATATTAAAAATGTCCGTATGACAATAAACTCACTAACTCATCTTCTAAACCACTTTATCCTTCTGGGTCAAGGGGGTGCTGGAGCCTATCCCAGCATTCAGTGGGTAGAAGGCGGGAAACACCCTGGACGAGCCGCAAATCCATCACAGGGCAGACACACAGACATACACAATTCAGCAACATCCTATTCACCTGACCATCATGCAAACTCCACACAGGCAGGACCCTGGAAGCCCAAGCCTGGAAATTGAACCCAGGCCCCTCTTAATAGGAAGCAACAGCACTACCCACTGCGCTCCCACGCCACCCTGACACTAAACTTGAGTGTTGTAATAAACATCCTGAAAAGTTCGAAGTATAAGATAAAAATATGATAAAACATGACTTAACTGTGTGGGCGTGGCTAATGAGCCATTTGATTGACAGTCCTCTGTTCAACACTTCTAACCTGCTCCACCCCTCATACAGAACTAAAGCATTATCCAGGTTTTATGTGATGCTACCTAGATGAGAAAAGACATGGACAAACAGACACGCAGACAGACAGATGGATGAACAAACAAAAGTGGATGAAGGAAAGGGCAAATTGCAATGTTCATGTACTGATATATGCATGAACATGCAGCTACAGACAGGTTGTCCAGTTTGCTAGTCTCTGGTTTAGCTAGGTTAACTTTAGTTTGCTAAGTTTCTCTGACTCTGAAACAGTTTTGTGTGGGCGGGGCAAAAAATATAAGCCTTGTGATTGGTTAGGAAATGCTTACAGAAGCATTACCCAAGATTAGGACCTCACAGTTTACATGGAGAGGAGAGAAATGTGGTGAAATACGGTAGACATTTATTAGTCTGTGGGAAGGCAGTGTGTTAAATACCATGTCGATTGGCTCACTGCTAACACCATAGCAGTGCTAATGGCTTCAGTGGCAACATAATACCTGGTTTAACAGTTCTTTGGTAAAGAACTCTTCCACACATTAATGGAGACCTAATAGAAGTTTTCAAATGTACATGTGTGGTACGACATACTGTAAAGATTCAGAGGTATCCCAGGCATGGTTACAGTTGCTAGGCTATAAAGGACCAACTACATGAACCCATTTGCCACAGCGCTCCCCTGAGGCAGAGCAGTTAGTTAAGTAGTTAGTTAAACTACAGAGATACTGGATAATGCTAAAGACAGACGTTCGCTGATCGGTGGATGAATCAGGCTTTGTATTTGAGCTTCTCTAACAGACAGTATAACATAGGAATAAATGTATTTCCAGGGGACTCCCCAGAGTGTTGGTTTTGAGACATTCAGCGGGTCCAAGAGGTTAATTAGAGGGTGCCAGACCCCAAGGACTCGCACCTATATTCCGCACCTCGTGGGAGGTTATTCATAAGGCATACTTTGTACATGTATATTGTGGTCCAGAGGAACAAGATTTTAGTTCCCTGGGGCTTTGAGAAGGTAGTGCAGTTATGCTCCTCAGTTGTTCTGAAGGACTCAGCACTCTCTAGGTTTGTGTTTCACTCTACTAGCACACCTGATTCGACTAATGAAGAACTTAGTAGTAATTAGTTGACGAGATTAACTTAATTTAACAGAGTGTGTAGGATCCCGGAGCTGGGCCATTACTGTTTGATTTCAGTGCCAGTTTCATCTAATTAAGTGGTCTATTCCTAAAGCCAAACAGGGATAAATTAGGTAAAAGCCGGCTGAAAATGATGTCTTATGTAAACATCAACAAAACCCAACCATGAACCATTTACAGGAAGGAATTCAGAGCAAAAACCAAATGAAGCAAAATGCTAATCAAGGAAATCCTTGCGCGCTAAGTAACGGGAACAAAGTGAACCATCGGAAACAGAGACCAGACTAAAGCGGTGAAGGAACAATTGATTTCCAGTTCTGTGGAAAAATGTGCTGAAACCTCTGGATCTCTCTCTTTTCTCTCTCTCACTGTCTCTCACTCTCTCTCACTCTCTCTCTTTCACTGTCTCTCTCTCACTGTCTCTCTCTCTCTGTCTCTCTTTCTCTTACTCACTCATTTACTGTCTCTCTCACTGTCTCTCTCTCAGTCTCTCTCTCTCTCACTGTCTCTCTCTCTCTTTTTCTCACTCACTCATTCCCTGTCTCTCTATCTCTCTCTCACTGACTTTCTTTCTCTCACTCACTCATTTACTGTCTCTCTCACTGTCTCTCTCTCTCTCTTTCTCTCACTCACTCATTCACTGTCTCTCTCACTGTCACTGTCTCTCTCACTGTCTCTCTCTCCATCTCTCTCTCCCCTACTTTCTTTCTTATGCTCCTTCTCTCCTATTTTCTTTTTCTCTCTCCTTCTGTTGCTATCTTTTCCCTCTTTGTCCCTCTCTTTCTATCCCTCTGTTTATCCTATTTTATATTTTCTCCTTTGCAATTTCCTTACTTTTCATACCTTCACTACATACTTTCTGTACTTCTGTCTCTCTCCCTATCTCTTTCTCTCTGTCTCTTTGTCTCTCTGTTTCTCTCTCTCTCTCTCTCTCTCTCTCTCTCTCTCTCTCTCTCTCTCTCTCTTTCTCGCAGGTGGTTTTTCATATGCCTCACCTTAAATGTGGGGGGTCCAGAAACACTTATGATATACAGAGCTGTACATAAGAGAGGGAGAGAGAAAGAGAGAGAAAGAGTGAGAGAGAGAATCTCGTGATTCTTCCAGGTAGTCACGCCAGCAAATGAGCAGCAGAGAAAGCCTGCAGTTCCAACATACACAGAATAAATTTTAGCTGCGGTTGTTAGGTGATTTTTTGATGGAACATTTGGAATGTGGGATCTGTGCTGAACTGCACGACAGACTTAGCTCACCCGCTCTCCCTGGACACTCACTCTGGTCTCTCTTACTTTGTCTTTCATACTCACACACACACGTACATGCAGATACACAAATCACTGAGCAGTTTACTCGCGGTGTTGCTCATTCATCAGCAATGTTAAGCACCATTCAACTCATTTACTGACAACTGGTGCTTTGCCCAGACAAAACTGGATTGTGGATAGCAAAACAGCAATCAAACATTGAGTATATGTTAAAGAGGCCAAATCGACGTTTTTCTGGGATCGTGTTCCATGAAGTCGGAAATAAAACAACAACTTGCAGCATTCGGTAACCTTGAGCAGCATGTTTCAAGCTAGTGACTGCAGTCCTTCACAGGTCACAACCATGACATAACCAAAAAGTAGCTTATTATCCAGTTTAACTTGTTTTTGCTAGCAGAACAATTAAAGCTGCCAAATTCTACATTTTTGTCCAGTTATTAGTCCAGTCATAATGCTTTTATTCTGTACTAATTCATTTTCCAACCTCTGTTTATCCCGTTAAATTAAACAAGCAGTTTGTTGTACTGTGTCTTTAGGACTGACATGTAAATGTGTTCTGATTGAATTATGACCTCTATTCTGTTCGTATGTGCTGTATTATTAGTGCCTCATTCAAACTGCAGTCAGAACGGTTAAGTTTGGCCCCTTCTGGACGTCTGTTCCACCACGCTGGAGAGCTCAGTTCCAACCCTAATCTACTGCACCTGATCTAGTTATCATCCAGTTAGCATCTGAATTTTAGAGCCAGGTGTACTGGACCTAAACTCTTCAGGATGATAGAGCACCAGGAATAGTATATTTTTCAAATAGATATCATGGATCCTTGTAGTTATTAAGTCATTAAGTAGTTGAAACACAAACAATGCTACATGCAAGCTACACAGACATCAGCCCATAGGGTAAACCTATACGAAAGGTCTTGTGTGTGTGGTCAGTATATGTAAATCTAGTGTAATATGGTTTTGATAATGTTGGAGAGTGAATACACTCATCATCAAAACAATAGTTATCACTGTACCTGACTGACCCAACAGCCACGACTGCGGGCATTCAGTGAGCAGTGACACCCTTCATGAGTCATCCTGGTAGTGCCAGCATCATTAGCAGACGGCTCCATTACACAGGACGACATGCACGCAGACCATTATGATGACTGCCCTTAACACCACATCAATGTCGAAGAATGCATTGGTGTCGTGCCGGACTGTCATGGAGTGACTCAGAATGGCAGGGGGTCATCTTCAGTAACGAGTCCTGCTTTAGTCTTGGTGGAGACGACTAACAAATCCTTGTGTGGAGACACTGTCATTAGCGCTAAAATGAGTGGTTTGTTGTCACGAAGGCCTGGTGTCACTCTACCTCCACCCCTACCACAAAATCTGCTGGAACTGTGTGAGAATATTCAAACTGCATGGGATGGATTATCACAGGACACCATTAGGAAGCTCTATGACTCCACGCCGAGATGTTACGTTAAAAAGCATTGCGGCCTGATGCCATACTGAGAGACACTACTTCTGTATGTGTATCTCAATAAATATTGTCCATATCAGCCTAAATTTATCATCATTTATTGTTCCTGGTAAACTTTATCTACCTTCCCTACAGCATTGCAGTCCCACACTTCCTTCTGGGTGCAGCAATTATTTGGATGACGAGTGTAATAAATCTCTCTAAAAAATCTAAAAACACTGTTATTATTTTAGAAATATTTAGAAATGACTGTTGCTGTTATCTCTCTTAGAAAATGTATTACAACAGTTCAACAATAACTCTGCCTGTGTTGGAGGTGCTGCATTGATTTTTTTCTGTGCATGCTGTACACAGACAAAACAAAACAGAAATCGGCTCACGTGTTCTGTGTGTTGTGCTGTAATCACAATACTGTTGTTCAGGGGATGAAAGTTTAGTTTCTGAGCCCCTCGGCATACAAAGCTGCAATTACTCCTCTTATCTTATCCTACAGATTATGCCATTGACTGTTTACTCTGTCTGCTCATCACTGAACGCTTCTTTAGTAGTCTGAGAGAGACTGTTTAGCTGTTTAACTGCAGATTAAAGTAATAATGAATGTCTGATCTGTATGAAGTAACCAGTGTTATTACCAGAGGAGCATACGACTTTAAAGGAAATCATATCCACTTAACCTGCTGTTGTTGCTAGTGATTCTAATGTTAGAAATGTGTGAGTGTATCATCACTATTCAAAGAAGAACATGTATCTTGTTTGTTGATTTTGTTGATTTTTACTTTTGCATCATTTGAACACAGCAGCTGCTGTTTACACTGTGTGAACAATTCATGATGAATAAACCAACAGAAATGGCCCAGAATCACCTGGAAAAAGTCTGGTTCCATTGACATACATTAAAGATAAATTAGGTTTTGCCCTCCCCTGCAAAGTTACCATTTTGGAGATGCTTGTTTTGCTTTGGACAGCGAGGATACAGGTATGAGTACATTTCTATGGTTTGCAAGCTGTGAACAAGAGTTACTGTCATTTACATTTGCATTTAAAACTCTCTTAAGGCCTGTTCATGCTATGTAAAATTTATTTACCCAGAAAAAATGGATGTGATTTTTAGCATAGCGGGAAGTTCGCACCAAATCCAAAGCGTAAAAGACGGAAGAGCATGAAGGAATTGGTTTCTTGAGATGATTAATTCATCGTCTTTCTTTTAAGCCCTGAGTTCACGCCAATCTGTTCAAGGCTCTGCTTCTGGTTATTGCTCCTCTCATTAAAAGGAGTGTTCATTTGTGGGAGAAGAAATAGTTTGAGGGTCTTAGTGGGCATGAACAGCCTGGAATGCACCTAGATGAACTAAAACATGTAGAGTTACTGTAAGGAACTCACTGTCATTCCTCAGTCTTTCAGCAATGTCTTTCTTTAACCTCAGTCTTTCTTTAACCTCGTTTTTTACAGTCAGTAGAGTGTTGCTCGTTGTATAAGATTTCGTGATCGACTACAAGTTCTGTCAACACCTCGATGCACCTTTGTAGCTGAATCTATGACAGTGATGTTCTGATTGGCCAACCTGAATTTTAACACATCAGCACAATGCAGAAAAAAGAGGTATGCAGAGTCGCAGTCTGTCCGAGCTTCAGGCTTGTTGTGGAAGGCGGCATAATCAGACTCTTTGTGAATAGCCCCTGGGCAACTTACAGTTTGATCAGCTTACAGAGGTAGGCGAAGGGAGTGTTAGGAGTCTTGCCCAGGGGCTTTTATTCGTATGGTGTAGTTAAGGCTGGGGATCGAATACCAGTCTTCAGCATGCAGGTGTAGCAGTTATAGTGTTTGGTTGACTTTCATAGCACCCCAGTTGTCTGACATTGTGAGGGGAAAGTCGCTGAAGAGCTGAGCCAGCGAAGGACAAGTCTTCAGATAGCAGAAATAAACAGGAAAAGCATTCAGCCTGTACCAGAACTCCTTTCATTCTGTCACAGGAAGGGTATGCATTTTGTAGTTTATTTACTTTAGCATGTTAAGAATTGTTTTTACCATTGATAATTGATATTAATTGATCATTGCAGTATTACTATATATTTATGCTTTTTTGGAGAATGAATAGAGTGACCACCAGAACATTAGCAGGGCTCCCATAACTTCTATCTTCTAATATCAAACTAACACTGCTTAACCCCATCAAACACAGATATGCAGCTATTCATCACTTTTGCAATCAAGACAGTACTTCATTAAGTGTAGTTGATGGTAACCACAAAATATCACTGACCCTCCTACAGATGGCATAATTATATGATTCTATCAGTTTGTATGGTTGTACCTCCTGCAACGTGTGGGCTGAAGCAGTATTTACTATAGTATATAATGCATATAGTAGTCTTTAATATAACCAGGCAAGTCATTAAGAACATGTTCTTATTTACAAAGGTGCCCTGGCAAGAAGCAGAAGCCACCAGAGGAAAAGGGACATACAAAAGTGGAATAAATCCATTAACAACAAAGCAACACACAAACCAAAAATGACAAGAGTCAGAAAAAAAGGTTGACAACATAAAATGACAAACACCAAAAATGAACACAACTGCAAGAGACACATGATGACCCCAAAATGATCAGAAACAGGTATAGCTATGAATAAAACACTTTATATACAACTCCAATTCCAAAAAAGTTAAATGTAAACAAATGTAAATAAAAACAGAATGCAATGATTTGGAAATCTCATAGAACCACATTTTGTTCATAATAGAACATAGAACACATATCAGATGTTGAAAGTGAGACATTTTTCCATTTCATTAAAATTATTAACTACTTTATTAACTTTTAAAAATTAAATAAATAAAAACTAAATAATAACAACTAAGCAGCAACGCATCTCAAAAAAGAGAATTTTATGTACATTTTACACAGAGTCCCAGCTACAATTGGGGTTGTAATTCTTAAAATTAGATTTTGAGATAAGACATTTACTTTTATTATTATTTTATTATCATTTAGTATTTAGCAGACGCTCTTATCCAGACTGACTTCCAACCGTGTTTAGTGTTCAGTCAGAGAATGTTTCCTAGCTAGTACAAGAAGAACCCACCTTGACCTCAGACGCTGCCCGAACAAGGGCCAGTGCTAATACCTAGAAAGAAGAATACAGAGTTAAATACAGCATAAGAGCACTGCCTAGCAATCCCAAGCCAGCGCTTATATCTAGAGGGAAGAAAGGTTATGTTCAGTATAAGTGCCAAAACAAAGCATTTCAGTGTATACACCTACTAGTGCTTACTCAATTTTACAAAGAGAATCCAGATTTAATGTTTTTTAGTAGTTCCGTGTGCGTTAGCCGACTGTAATGAAGAGGAGTCATAAGAAGTGTTTGTTTTGGGGACTATAAGTTGAATTTAAAGGGAAGAAGGTGGAAGAAGATGATATTACATTTAGCAGACACTGGCTGTATTAGTGTTTGTAAGTAGGGTGGTGTCTGTCCCAGACGAGTCCTATAAATGAATGCAAACCAGCATATATTACAGCCAGCGAGTAAAAAGGCTAATTAACCAGAGTGTAAATGTGGGTGCTCTAAAAGGGGCATTTGTGAAAGAATGCATGGCAGAATGATAAAGAACATCCAGCCTCTGCAGTGCACCTTTACATGCCAATCTGTAAACCATATCACCGTTACCGAGCAGAGGAAGAACAGTCATTTGAACCAGGAACAACGTCTATACAGAAAACCAAGCTTAGCCTTCACCTTTAAATGTAACTTGGCAAGATGATATGAAAAGGATAAAGAGCTGACTAACCAAATGCCTAGATACTTATACACTGCGATCTGTTCCAAAACAGCTCCCTTTTGGTTGGTTGTGGCACTTGTCCAACCAAACCACATGACATTGGTCTTTGACAATTTAAGGTTGGAAGAAGCTAGCCTGGAGCACTGATAGCACGGATGGGGGAAGAGTCAGTGGTATGTAGGATAGTACCACCAGCATATATATAAAAGTACGGAGGAGCTGGTATGGATCAACATCTTCATTTAGGCTGAGTTTTAGGCTGAGAATTGATATCTTGATTTGGAAGCTATGGCCAGCATTATGCTGACAATATGTCAGCAATACAACCATGGACGTGTTGTCTGGGATTTTCACTATCAAAATTTGCCAAATGTGGTAGTTAGGTGTCTTTGGCAGTTGCAGCCTACAGTTTGAGAAGCTAATATAGAACAGAGTTGGAGGACAGTATTAGCCTAACTTTCATGTGATGTGATTTCAGGGCTCAAGAGTGTAATCTTACTTGTACTCTATTAAGCAGCTGGATATTGGATAAGCAGTGATATTTCGGGGGGGTGGGGTTGTTCAATAATACAAACAAATTTTGAAAGCACTGTTCGTTATTATGAGGCGGCATGGTAGTGCAGTGGGTAGCACTGTCACCTCACAGCCAGGAGGGCCTGGGTTTGATTCTTGGCCGGGGCATCCAGGGTCCTTCCTGTCTA
Organism: Semaprochilodus insignis; assembly: GCA_034552555.1. Lineage (NCBI taxonomy): Eukaryota > Metazoa > Chordata > Actinopteri > Characiformes > Prochilodontidae > Semaprochilodus > Semaprochilodus insignis. The sequence continues at coordinate 13,812,181 of CM067491.1, forward strand.
TGCTCTTCCCATGTCTTTATGGGTTTCTGCCCACAGTCCAAAGACATGCAGCCAGGTGTTTTGGAGATGCTAAATTGCCCCCTAGGTGTCTGTGATGGACTGGTGGGCTGTCCAGGGTGTTTCCAGCTTTCTGCCCATTGAATGCTGGAATAGGCTCCTGCGAACCAGATGGAAAAAGTGGTTTAGAAGATAAATGAGTAAGTATTCATTTCTACCATTGATTGAAACTTCCTTATTTGTGCATGCTGACAGAGTAATGCACAACATCAGGGGTCGTGGTGCATGTTGGTCTGTTTAGCACACAGAATGACAATTGAGTATTCTATTCTATTACATATTATGGCTTATTAAATATTTAGATCCATTGACAGGTTTACACTTTGTGTCTAATACTTGGTTATACAACAGGCAAACAGAATACGGCATGTACTTGAAATGCTTGTGGTAGATGTGCGCAAGCCCAGCGCAACGTTCTGCTGTGGGTGCGGCTGGATTGTGCTGGGCGTCAGAAGTGCGGCTGCATCCAGGGACACTCCGCAGAGCAGGAAGTGAGCTCATAGCTCGTTCACTCTGGGGAGGGGGAGCTGTGAGAGATTGACATCTTGATCTTGCCTTCAAAACATTCCTTTGTTGGCCTGTGAGCACTGCATGGCTCTGGAATAGTTTCAGCACTATGACATTCGGAGTTGGCTTTTCCCAGGCCTGCTGTGACTTCACGCTGAAACACATGAACTCGTGAAACACATAAACACCATCCCAGCTAAATGTTTTTGGCTTTCATGCAAGCTTATAATTCTGTGCTCATTACAGGAAAGCCTAAAGTGTGCAACTTGTGCTTTATCGTGCATTATTTACACAGTGATTAATGTTGTTTTACATGCTGAGTCTTCATTTAACACATTTCGATATTTTGCAAATGGCAGGGAGAGCACATTGCACTGTCCAGCAAAAGTTTGGGGACACTTACTTTCCTTCGAAACCCTTTTACAATCAGTGTCTGGTTTTTACTCATGCTCTTCAGGTCAGTAAGTTCTTTCTTAAAACTGTGAGTGCATGCTGCTCCTCTGCCATAGAAGAACCACTTTTGGTTCACTAAAGAACCTGATTTCAGTAGAGTTTTGACAGAATTTAAAGCTTCTTTAGGAAGGCAAAACAGCTCTTTTCTGAGAGCACACTATTTCCATCTGTGTAATGAGCTATTGCAAAATGCAAGAAAGCATGCCAATTAATTTAAACCACTGTCCCCTAAACTTTTGAGGGACAGTGTACATGGTCACTGATTTAGGTTGTGTTGCTGTGTATAGGCCTGCATATTCCATGCAGCGAACCCCATCGAGCACCAGGCTTATAGAAGGTATGCAATGATGTCACTTTCCCACCGGAATATGCTCCCTCAATCGGTCTGAGTGGCAAATAATGCTGTATCATGGCAGCGTTTATTAGGGGAGAAAAGCAATACCAAAAATGAAACAAGCAATTATCTGCTTACACTTCAGACTCAGCAGTAAAACATAAGCTCTTGTTGGCATCCTGATCTTTTTTGCTGTTTCTTCATTCCAAGTATTACTTTTTTCTGACTAACTGTCTAAACTTGCTTTGTGGAGTTATAAGGAAAATTGGGTTTGTTTTGTCCAGCTTACACTGTCTAACCAGCTTCTGCCCCCTCACACTCAAAACTCATCATCATCATGGATATGTTATAAGTGCCGACAAAAAATTGACTGGTGAGAAGTCAATACAGTATGCAACCTTTTAATCCCAGTATCCAGCAAATCCGACACAAAAAGGTCACTGCTTATCCATGTTTCTGACCTCTGTCCAGTGGTTTTTGTGAAATGCAAGGATCCATATGAAGTCAGCTTCATGTTTGCATTTTCCTGTTGAAATTTCAGTAGGAAGCCAACAAATAGTAAGTTGACTTTGGCCTTGTATGATTCTTTTCTTTTCTTTTCTTTTCTTTTCTTTTCTTTTTATTCTTTTATTTAGCTTTCAGCAGTTTGTAAAAACATAGATCCAGCAGGAATCCCGAGCTACTGGTACTGTCTATCACACTACAGCTGTGTGCCATAGACGCTGCCACTCAGTGGGCGTAACTGCAGTGACTCCTGCCAACTGTGATGTCACATGCATACCCATTATGATTTAGTAGCTGTTATGATCCTCAAAGGGCCGGTGTGGCTGCAGTTCTTCATTTAAACAAAGCAGGATCACATCTGATCGCTTGTTTAACTCCTGAGAGCACCTGATTAAAGAAGCAGAATTATATGTGCTCCAGCATGTTTGGAATGAAAACCTTTAGCCGCACCTGCCTTTTGTGGGCACGACCGGACACCTCTGTACTCAGTAACTACTATGTAGCTAATCAGTGGGTTGTGTAGTTCTGAGAGTGAGGATTTAAAGTGTGAATGAAATAAAGGCTGTTAGAGTTAAAGGGGTTAAGGTTGCTGTATCATTTAAACAAGCTTCTATATCTTTAACATAATCCACACGCCACTAACAACAGTAATGTAAGTTCAAGGCTAATACATGTTTTGCATATTCTTTCTCTCTCTCTGTCTCTCTCTCTCTCTCTCTCTCTCTCTCTCTGTCTCTGTCAGTTTCCCTCTCTCTGCGTGTGTAATTGGGTAAAGGGCTTTCCTCAGGCCCAGCACTGGGTATGTCCCCAGGGTCACTTTAGCCACTCCTCTCACTCGGCCTTTTTTCTGCCTTTCATCCATCATGCCTGATTTCCTGCTTTCTGTTCTCAGTCTTTCTCTCATCACCTCTCATGTTTTGCTCGATCCCTCTCCCACCTGTCTCTTTCTTTCATTTTCTCTCTGTTTCTCTCTCTCTCTCTTTCTCTCTCGTTCATACTCACACTCCCTCATTTATTCCACCCAACTCTCACGTTCTTTCACTCTGACCTGTCTTTTCACTCCCCAACACGTTGGACAATTCTGTTTTCATTTTTAGTTTTCTTTCGTTTCTGTAAAGTCTCCTTTTTTCTTTCTTTCTCTGCTAGTGTATTTCTGTTTCTGCACTCTTCTCTACCACCTGCGATTCTCCTTTACTCTCCATCACATCCCCCTCTTTCTCTTCCTCTCCTCTGATGCCTGCCTCTCTCTCTTTCACAGTCCGTTACTTCCTTGTTTTGGAGTTTCACCTGGTTTCTTTCTCTCCATTTCTTCTTCTGTTCCCCTTCATTTATAACGCTCTTTTGCATCCTTTGCTTGTTTTCCTCCTGCTCTTTTCTTACTTCCTCAGTCTGTTACTGCCTTTCTCCCTGTCTTCCTCTCTAGTCTCCCCCTCCCTTTCTCTCTTCCTTTCTCCCTCTGTTTTCCTCTTTCTCTCCCGCACTCTCTCTCAGTCTGTCCCTCTGTCTCTCTCTTTATGTCTTTCTCTCTCTGTCTGTCTCTCTGTCTATCCCCTTCCCCCATGCAGCTGGTGCTCTGAGCTGTTGGTCCAGATGGTGTGGAGAGTAGTGAGGGGTGGGTGCTCCCCGTTGCCCCACAGCAGGCTGCTCTGTCCTGGGCAGCTCAACGTCAGCTTCCCTGCTTCTGCTGGAGAACCCCCCCACCACCACCGCCCCACCCTCACCCTCAACCCCACTACTGCCAGCATTAATCTCCTAAACGATCCCGCCAGGAGGAGGATCAATACTCATTTACAGAGACGCGGCCTGATCCCTTAATGTAGAGCACAGAGTATGGCTTTCTGCCTCCAAACCCAGCCCCACCCCCTCATGTCCACCAGCCCTTGTCTGCCTCTTCTCGTATATTACAAACAAGGAGAAGGTAAACGTTAAGACAAGGGAAGAGAAAAGGACATGTTCAGAATGGTTCAGTCACTAAATCATTCACTACATAGTGCATTCCTAAATGTTGCAGCGTCAGGATAGAGTTAGTCACAGGGGAGGTCATGATTCTGCTTCAGGAAGTGCTCTTTTATTGAAACACCAGCAGAAAGGCACATACAAAGCACTGTTGGCCACACACTTCTCTGTGACAGTGACCCCCCCACACAAAATCCACAGAGCTAAACCAACACACAAAATATCACATTGTTCACGTATCTCATACCTTTTAATGACAAGCAATGTGACATTAACAACATATGTAGTCTATAACAGTCCCATAATCCTCCACAGAAGAAGGCCAGCGGCATCCAGAGGTGGGTCACTACACAGTCACCCCTTCAACGGTCATTCCATCCCGCGGTCAGCTTGCCCAATCCCAGCCAGGAAAAAAACTGTGTGGTGCCTGATCTCAACAGCTCCCAGTCCTCTCCCAGGGCCACAGCTGGGCCTTCCTGTTTTGGCTCTGCGGTTTAACCTTGCCTGGCTTTCTTCTCCATCAAACCTTGCAGCAATGTCTCTCATCGTTACTTGTCTTAACCCAGGATCTGCTTCCCTTTCTGTTTGATTGGAGGTTTCTTATTGTTCCATGCCAAGCAGTTGGAGGGCGCTGTAGTCTGTTATCAGATTAACAGGACGTGCTTGGCTGTGTGTGAAATGTGGCAACTCTGTGTTGAGCTGCTAGTGAGCAATAAATGGTAAAAGAAGGGAAGTGAGAACCCCCTGCTGTAAAACCAGTTCCCAGTTCTCTGCTAATGCTTCCTTGCCAACAGAACTGACATCAGAAAATAATAAATACCATTTAGCATTAAAACTCCCAGTTCAACTATTTATCAAAAAAGCTTTTTAACAGAGCCCATCTTTCAGGTTCTATAGGAGAGAGTGGTCCTTCCATGCCGTTTTTGCACCTTTGTTTTAACAAGTGTATAATGACCTGACTGGGGAACAGCCATGGAATGATCAAAGGATTTATCACTGACAGTTCGAATAGGTCACTATTTCTGTAATAGGGAGGGAATGCGAACGGAGCAAGGCAAAAATAAAAATGGGAGGATGAGGAAAAAAGGAGAAAATGACAGACAAGGATACAAGGCCAGTTATTCTGCATTTTTACTTAACGCTGGTCAAAAAATAAGACCTTGGTCAGTGAAGTCACTGAGCAGCATCAACCTGCCACTTTCTCTATGCCCAGCGCAGTGGGCTCAGGAGCTCTTGGACTGCAGGTCTAGTTATATTTTGGTCTGTTTGGGTGGTCTCATCACCAGTGACTGAAAATAGAGGCTTCTGGCATCTCGACTACCACTTTAATAACACACGGGATGTCTATATGCAGTTTCATATTTGTGGCGGCATTATTTTTACTCTTTGTTTTCCATCGGCACAAGAAAATATGACTTCATGCTAAAACAGCTCCATCCAAGGAAAATGGGAAAAGGCCGGACTTTCCATTGAATAATGGCTATGTCTTTTTCCAGTCTCTCTGCTCTGTTCTAGCATGAGAGCAAGAAAGAGACTGCGTGTGTGGTTTCTGAAACACCTCCTCATTGATCTCCAGTGATGCCCGCTCCTTACCAAAGTACGTTTCCACTCTTTCCTCTCGTAGCCAGGGAGTCTGGTATTTACCGCCTCTGTTTTTCAGTGCCTGTTAGCGGTCAGGCTCCGGGCTTGCTGTGCTGGCCACCACTATCTGCTGTTGGGCCCACAGCAGAGTTTTCTGGACCTTAGCAGAACCTGGAGGGCAGCTGATCCACTGAAGTTGACTGCTGCTGCTGCTTCTTCCTAAGAACATGTAGTTTCTTGTATTTGATGTGGTTTTTAAGTTATTCTGCTGTGAATGCCGTGCAAACACCTTGTGAGAGTTAGAGACTTTTCAGTGCACATTTGCTGTTAGATCTGTGTTAGATTAGTCATGCTCTAGGCCTTCATCAGTGGTCAATTTCTGACCACAGGACCACTGTTGACAGACTATTCTTAACCCAATAGTGACATTATGGCGTGTGAAAACCCCAGCAACACCTCTGTGGCTGATATACTCATACCAGTACAACACACACCACTACCATGTCAGCAACACTGCTGTCCTAATATGTGGTAGTTGGTGGTGCTATGATGTTTCCTTTTAGCTGATGGATCGGGTAAAGCGGGTTGACGGGTGTAACTAATACACTCAGTATATGTATCATATTTCGGCAACATTGAAATGAAGCTGCTGGTGAGCAATAGCACACTATCAGACATTTATCAGCTGCTAAGAATGTTAATGTTCTTATTATCTGTTCTTTCAGGCCGCAGCCCAGCCACGGAGCACTTTGTTCTGCTGAATAATTCACTGTACGCAGCCACAGACAGGAGGAAGCAGTAAAGTGACGAGGGGACAGGCACCTTCCTCAGTTCTGTCTGACCTCCATCCAGTGAAAGAGCTCATGGGCAGAGGGGCTGGGCAGATAGCATAGTAGGAGATATAGCCACAAAGCTACCATAGAGCTGAATTTTATTGCACAGAAACTGTAAAACTAAATATTTTATTGTATAAGGTCATATAACAAATCTAGATTTTGTAATCTGTTAATATTGAATATACACTCATCATCAAAAGAATAGTTGCACCCAGAAGGAAGTGTCAGATTGCAATGCTGCTGGGAAGGAAGATAAAGGTTACCAGGAACAATAAATGATGATAAATTTAGACTGATATGGGCAATATTTATTGAGCTACACATACAGAAGTAGTGTCTCTCAGTATGGCCTCAGGCCACCATGTTTGCTAATGCAACATGTCAGACGTCTCGGCCTGGAGTTGTAGAGGTTCCTAATGGTGTCCTGTGATAATCCATCCCATGCAGCTTGAATATTCTCACACAGTTCCAGCAGATTTTGTGGTAGGGGTGGAGGTGGAGTGACACCAGGAATTCTGGACATGTGACGTGCAACAATCCGTTAGTCATGGTGCTGACGACGGTGCCTCCATACACAGACCTATTGGTCGTCTCCACCAAAACAAAAGCAGGACTCGTCATTGAAGCCTGGCACGACACCACTGCATTCTTTGCCGATGTTGACGTGGTCTTAAGGGCAGTCGTTGTAACGGTCTGTATACATGTAGTCCTGCATCGTGCAGCTATCTGCCAAGGGTGCTGGCACAAACAGGTTGACTCATGGAGGGCATCACTCCTCACTAAATGTCCACAATCGTGGTTGTTGGGTCAGTCAGGTACAGTGATAAGGACAATTAACAATACACACGCTTATCAGGTACAGCTACCACATAGGTGTACTTTCTACATATGTTTTCTACAGTGTGTACACTTTTTATTATTGCTGTTTCCCTTACTTTATAAGACTTGTTGGTCCACCTTGCTGGTTTAATGTTGAAGACGGTTGTTTATCTCTTTCTATGCACAGTTTGTGCTACTTATCTGTTAGCCCTTCACTACTGGTCAGCAGGCAGCAGCATTCATCCAGTTAAAACCCCAGCAATTTTTCTCTGCCTGTTTTCAGTGGGTGGCCACTGGATGGTCTAGGCATCTTCACAGGGTCCTAAATCTATGAACCCTAGTATATATATATATATATATATATATACATATATATATGTACAGTATGTGTAATTAGCAAAAATGAACAAGAACACATTAAATACATAAATACATTCCTCTGGCATCACCACTGCACGCAAACCAGCCTCAACAGCGTTAATGTGCCACTACTATATATGTTTTTCATTGCTGTGCTGAGAATGGTCCACCACCCAAATAATATCTGGTCAGCAGCGGTCATTTTCCATTGATAGGAAGGGTAGAGAGGGGCTGATAAATTGTGCTGGGCTACAGCCAGTGATTGTAACAAAATGTTACAACATAAAAGTGTGTATTAAACTAGTAACTCAAAGTGTTTGACTGCATGACTGTTTGGCTTCCGCGTGTTTATACCTTCTTAAAGGAAGTCATGGATTACATAAGAGTTTGTATAAACTTGGATGTTCTTCAGAGGAACGGATTGGCAAAAAAGCACATTTACACTATTTTCCACTTACCCAATTGGATAATTATCCAAGAGATGTCTGGTGTCCACATTTTGCTTCTTATTTTGGAGCTGGAGCTGAGAGGCTACTGTTGCTAATAAACCCAGCTAGAAGTTAAAAGGACAACCAAATCTTTCCCCACTGCATTAACCTACACTGTGAAGGTTTTACTGTTCACAATAAGTCATGCTGTGGTCTGAACCACACTGAAATGTCTGCCTTAATGAAGACCTGCATTGAGATTTGAGCTGACTGAGGGAGGTTTATAATGTTGGTGGAAAGCGGAAAATTGTGTAAATTTCAATATTCGCCAAAATAGTCTTTTAAAAACATCTAAAAAGGAATATATGAAGATATGGAACTGGATCTTAATTTCATGAGAGTTACCAGGGGCTCTGGTGAGACATTTTTCTGTTATTTTGTCAGTTCTAATGCACTCATCATTAGAGTGGGCCAAATAGTTGCACCCAGAAGGAATCAGCTGACAGGAATGAAACTTGTAGGTCTACCAGATAGGTGTACAGTTACAGCCCAGACTGCAGCCCATCTATCAGCTGTCCTGTACCTGGACATCAGTGGTCATTTGCTGACACAGGCCTTATTATTCTCAGTACAGCACTGACACTGACATGGTAGTGGTATGGTAGTGTGTGTGGCGCTAGTGTGCGTGTATCAGGCGCAGAGGTGTTGCTGGAGCTTTTACACACACCACTGTCAGTGTTAGATTGAGAGTAGACCACCACCCAAAAATATCCAGTCAAGTGGTCAGAAATTGACACCTGATGAAGACTTAACGGCTATAATCTCTAATTTTGCACCAGCAAGGTGGAACGTTAATATAGATGTTTCTAAGAAAGTGGCCACCGAGTACATACATGTATGTGTATATTTTAAAGCCTTATAGGATTTCGAGCCTGCTCTTTGTGTGTGCATACTTTTTGCCCTCTATCAGTGAAGACCGTCCACTCAAGTCTCTAAGAGTGTACCACACCCAGCTGAAGTCCGGCAGAAACCTGATAGTCATCAGCAGGTACAAGAATAGCCCAGCACTACCCTGGCCAGCAGCAGCACTGCTGCAGCACACGCTTTTGTGACCTGTAGTAGGAAATGGCTGCAGACCTGAACAAGTTTTAGCTTTGCACAGATCTTGTGCTGTCCTGCTCTTCTTCATGTGAATTTGCTCTTTTAGGTTTCTCCCTGACGCTTCTCATGTGTATGCAGAAACGCTTTGCATGTGACCACAGGAGAACTGCATGATAAGGCATGAGAAAAATCCAGGGTGTGCTATTGGATGTGCAGCTAAGTGTTTCTGGCATTGCTTGCTTCTTATTCCTTCTCTCTCTCTCTCTCTCTCTCACTGGCTCTTTTCTCTATTTTTCAGTCTCTCTTTTCATTTCTGCATCTCTCTCTCCCTCGGCTTGGGTGCAACAGTATAAACAGTCCCTGAGGAACAGCGAGCCCTTTCTTTGGGAGGAGGATTGAATCATCGCACAGAGGGTCCCATGATCCTCCTTGTGCCTTGGGATACATCTCGCATTCCTCCTCCTACAGATGCGCTCACACACTGCTTGACCCACAAAATGCTTGCATTGCCTGTAAAATGCACTTAAACCAGTAAATGTTTGATTATTAATGACGTACCCTGTAAAAATTAACACATTTGATGATGATGATGAGGGTCAGTATCCTACATGTTTACTATTTTTTTTTTGCTAAACATGGCTGTGTATCGGCAAGAACCTGGCGATATGATTCAGTATACTGTGATGTATTGTGATACTGTCTTGTTTTGTGATAGGAAGGTGATATATCTGATCTTAGGAAAACTGTCATCAAAGCATTAACTAGTCAACTAGGTTTGCTAATGCTAAAGTTAGCGGTGCACCTTATGCTACTTGTTTGCAATAGATTGAAATGTCTGAAGACAGACTACAGCACTGCAATCTAGCGCTATCTAACACATAATGAATCACCAATCTTTGCTAATGTCAACTATGAATCGAATATCGATACAGAATCTCAAAACATAATACTGTAATACTCAAGTGTATTGATATTTTCTTACACCCCTAGTTTTAAAGACTGTCAGATCTTTTACATAGCCATTTCCCACCCTCTCTTTATCACCCAGCAATAGCAATGAGCCCATATTTTATACTTTTTATTGCATTCAGTTTTTTCGCCATGAGGTCCACTGATCACATTAATGTGGATTCATATACCACAAAATCAGTAATAATTCATTTTAACATGACCATTTTCTTCTCTCTCATGTCCAACCTCTCTTTAACCCTCAGAATTAAACCTGCTGTTTTTGTTGTTTCTGAGCCTTTAAGACTGACATATGTAAATGTTCTCTGTTCTGACTGGCTTTCTATGGAACCTCATTCAGAAAGCGGTCACAGAAACAGAACCACTCTTCACTGTAAATGATCGAGACTGCTGTGACAGAGAGACAGATGTACGGAAATTAATTAATAAGACATCTTGATTCAAAACAAGCTGCTTTTGCTTCTCATTTTGCACATTTCATTTTGACTCGTACTGACCGGGGAGCGAACAGCCAAATTCATACTCGATACAGTCCCTCCTCCTTGCTCTTCAATCCTCCACCCTTTTACTCACTAGCCTGAAGAAACGTTGTTCAGTTTAGCATCAAACTTGATTTCTTTACCCGTCTTCAGTGGTGGAAAGCAGCACCAGTGCTAACTCTTGTTTAGTTCGTATTTTTGTCACTGGTTTTCTTTGAAATGTCTTTTCTTTCCATGATTGGACATGCTTCTTCCTCATTGTGGGCTATTCACTCATGTGTGGGCTAAAGGCAGACTGAAGCTAAATGGGCTCACTCTCACCCCTACAGATACAAAGTGGTATTATGAGGAAGGATGGGCCAGGGCTAGCTGGTTAGCATGCTAACTTCAGTAGATATCTCTACAACGTGATCCATAGACATCTTTGACACACCATCAAAGCTGTACTTTCTTCACCTTCTGTTGATTTTAGTTTTAGTTTGTTTTGCATTGTTTTAAACTAGAAATCTTGCATATTGATTGCGTCAGTTTACATATTGCTCCTTTAAAATCCAGATTTTATTAGGTCTAATAAGTGAACAGACGGTGAAGCACAGGTGATCTGCTCTAATAGACTACAGTTTGATGTCTGTTTGAAGCTAAAACTCCCTTTTAGAGCGTGTTCTATACTTTTTATGCCCTTTCATAAAGGTCTGCAGAACCTCATTTAAATCTTTCAGCCTGTGAGATACTTTACCTGTTGGGGTTGTTGCCTATTGGGTGTGTGTAGCTTGACTCTTCAGACACCGGAAATTGGCAAACTTTTATTGTTGTGTGTCTGAAAACACGAGCCAGAGATATCAATGAGGTGAGATCCAAGTAAATATTTGATAAATGAATGGCAGCACTTTGAAGTTCTGCCCACGTTCCTTTGCATTTGAATACAGTCTAAATAAAAAGGTCATGTATAATTTACAACTTTAGGGAAAATCAAAGTGTCCAATGAAAGATTAAAACAGTCTGTATTACTCCATCAGCTTCAGATGTATACTGTCACACAGTTTTGGAAGGCAGATCTAAGCTCTATGGGTTTTTTCTATGGATCTCTATGGATCACCCTACAAAAGCTGGTACTGGGTTAAGTTTGGTCCACTCTCCTCAAGCTTGTTGTGTTGTTGTGTTTTGTCTGGTTCCCCTGACCACAGCACTTCTGCAGGGTGGGTGGAGAATACCGTCTTGCCCAGTCAGTGGACAGTGCATACACTTGGCAAGCAAAACCATCTTAACTCTAGCTGAGATATCAAATAGAACTGATTGTGACCGTAGAAGCTGTTGTGAACAGGGAGCCAGAGTAATACGTTGTGGTGGACCGAGGGCTAAAAAGACAAAATGGCATGCAAATAAAAGAAGTAGGAAAGTATCCAAGTTTTAAACATTTTTGGTAATTATTTTATATGGTCACTCCATATTTTATAGAATATTAAAAAATAAGAATGTAAAGTTTGTTTATTCTAGCATCTTGGTGAAGAATGCTCAGAGGAGGCCCTCATTTCTACTTGATAAATGCTATTTGTTAGGAACAAGGCAGAAAATATCATCTTAATTTCAAGGTAAACAATGGGATAGGTGATGTTACCATTACTACCCCCATATAATCCCATGTAGAACGCAGAAAAACACATAACACCTCTCAAACAACAACTAATCAACAACTAATACAACATTAAAGGGGGCACATGCCTCACATTAGACTTTTCATACAGCTGGATGCATGACCACGCCTAGGAGAAAGAGCCCCATGGCAGTCGCCACAGTACTGTATAAAAAAGAAAGTTGTCTTATTGGGCGAGCGGGTGGAGGTCAGGGTAACCTTCTGGTTGGCGAAATCAAGTGTCCCCACAAGTCAATGTTTGCATTTACAAAAGAAGTCATTAAAATGAGCTTTTTTAAAAATCCTAGACTGTTACATAACTCACTTAACTTTACGTACAATGGCAGCGGAGCAGCAGTGGTGAAAACAGCAGAAATGCACCTTTGCAGGCTGTGAAGGGGCTGTTGGCACTTTTCAGCTCCTTCTCAAGGAACCCAACTGTCAAAAGAAATTGTTGGTGTTCACTATAAATGAGAATGAAGTTGGCCTCCAGCTTCTTGATTGAATGTTCCATTCCACCTTAAATGCTGCAGCTTGTACATGTGACAGAATGTAACTAGCATCATTTAAGATGGAACAGAACACTCACAAAACAAGCTGACAAATAGAAAGCCAGCACCAGAGCCCACATCGTTAAATCGAAGTTGTTAGTTTGCACGTTACACTACGGCCAGTTTCTCAACCCTTGGACAATATCAAGCAGCTTTACTCAGAGTTTTAACACTGAAGAGACTGAAGAGAGGAGCAGCCATGCTATTTGAATTTAGCCCCTTGAAGCAGATCATCTTAAACTGAAAGTTTCAAAGTGAGTAATAACTTTACTTTGTGCTGTTGTTGAGTTGCTAGTCTAGGTAACACTGCCTACTAGTAAACCTCAAATAACTAATGTTAGCATAGCTAAGTAAATAGGACAATAACAAAATTAAGGGCACCCACACTTTTTGTCTTGGCAGGCCAAAATGCAATGTTTGTGGTGGGCCAAGGGCCATAAAGACGAAACAGCATACAAATAAAGTTGGTAGGCAGGCTTCAAATAGAGCTTCATAACACTGCAAAGTTGATACGTACAATATAATGCTCTTGTGGAGAAAATCAAATTTCATCATGGGTCAACTCTGGCCCACTGGCCACACTTTGGGCAGCTCTGGCCTAAACCCAAAAGTATTGTTACTTCTGCTAGTAGAAGTAAAGGTGCATTTCCTTTGTACTGTACAAGTACAAAAGTAGCATCCCATCAAGTTTAACCCCTCAAACTCCCAGGCGTATTACATACTCATGCTTATTATTCAGTTACTACATTGACAGTAATACAAAGGTTATTACTGGGTTATAGAACTGTGTAATAAGGTTTCCTGGCTAATAAAGGGCCCTGGGTTACTTACAGAACTGCAGTGAAATGTCTTACTACACCCTGCATCTATCAGCAGAGGAAGTGAAGTTGGTTAGGTGCTATTTTTATCCTTGTAAGATCTGTATTGGTCAAACATAAACTTCTAAAGCGCGACAGTGAGCAGTGTGACCAATAGGAAAGTCCAGGAACTGTCAGCAACACAACAGAATTAAATCAAACACACAACAGAAGATAAAAACAGAAGAAGGAAAGGGAAAGGAAAACAAGAAGTGCACCTCCATCATGAGTAAATAGATGTCAAATACAAAAGAATACATATCTCCACAAGTGTAATCATCAAGCTGGTTGAGATGTCTAATGTACTCATCATCAGAAGAATAGTTGCACCCAGAAGGAATCAACCAACAGGAATGAAACTTGATGGGTTTGACATTGAGAGACATGCGAATGATTCAAGTTTCTCAGCCACGTATGTGACGTAGGCAAGAACGGGCCTTATCACTGTGACTGACTGATAATTAGTGAGCAGTGATGCCCTCAATGAGTCATGCTGTTATTGCCAGCACCATTGGCAGATGGCTGCACAACACAGGACTACATGCACACAGACCGTTACGACGACTCTCCTTAACACCACATCAACCAAGGACTGCAGTAGTGTCATGCCAGACTGTCATGGAGTGACTCAAAATGACAGCAGGTCATCTTCAGTGACGAGTCCTGCTTTTGTCTTAGTTGAGATGACCAACTGTCCCTGTGTGGAGGCAGCGTGGTCAGCAGCAAGTCCAGCAAGCATGTCCACAAGGCCTGGTGTCACTCCACCTCCACCCCTACCGCAAAATCTGCAGGAACTGTGTGAGAATATTCAAGCTGCAAGGGATGAATTATCACAGGACACTATTAGGATCCATGCCGAGACGTCTGGCATGTTGCATTAGCAAACATGGTGGCCTGACCCACACTGAGAGACTACTTCTGTATGTGTAGCTCAATAAATATTGTCCATATCTGTGTAAATGTATCATCATTTATTGTTCCTGGTAACCTTTATCGTCCTTTCCAATAGCAATGCACTCTGACACTTCCTTCTGGGTGCAACTATTCATTTAATGATGAGAGTATTATGAGTCCGTTGTAAGAGCTGCTTAAAGTCAATTTATCTAGAGATATTATTTCATTGCTGACAGATAATTTGGCTTGTTTAAGACATATTGATCATTTTAAATTAGATCAAATAAAATTAGATATCCTGACTAGATGTAAAATGATTCACTTCCTAAGACCATTTATTTCCAGTGTAGGTACAAATGTCCACTGCCTGTCACCCACCCTGGAGAGGTGCTGTGGTCAAACACAAGATGGAGGAGCTGAGGTCAACCTCAGACCAGCACCGGAATGGAGTTCTTCAAACCTCTACCTACCTCCCCTTCTCTGTAAACTGGTTTGTCTTTTTGGCCTTCTGCCCAACATAAACATTGCCCTTTGCCCCCCAACCTCATCACCCACCAACCCCCAAACACCCCTGGTTGGGCTATTCCTCCCACCTCCACTATTTAACCATTTACTAACTGGAGTGGAGTGCAGTGATATTTACTGATGAGCTCATGATCATACTAAGTGATCCAAAACTGAACAATTTGTATGTTTGTGTGCAGGTCATGCTGCCTGAGCAGTGTGTGTGTGTGTGTGTGTGTGTGTGTGTTAGAGCGCGTGCGCGCGGGGTCTCGGGGCGGAAGAAGCAGTAGCGCGTGGTGTGAGGGGGCGGGTCCTGCCCCTCTCCGGGGGGAGGACGAGGAGGGGTAAAAAGTGGTGGGGGGGCTGGTAGGTGTAAGCGGGCAAGAAGGTAAATGTCGCAAAGCGCAGTGTCGTAAACCAGGTGCAGGGGAGGAGGGGAGGTGCAGTGGAAGGCAGGAGGGAGGGAGGGAGGGAGGTGTGTGGAGCGGAGGGGAGGTGTGGGGGCGAGAGGAGGTGACTCTCCGGCAAGCATTTACACACACACACAGCGAAAGGATCATGGCGGATGGCCCCAGGTGTAAGCGCAGAAAGCAGGCGAACCCGCGGCGAACGAGCGGTGAGTTAAAAAAAACACCTCGATTCTTCTCTTTCACCTACCGGGCTGTCTGAGCGGAGCCGCCGAGCCCGGAGGTCCGAGCTCCGCGTGTCTGTTTACGTGAGTGCGTGTTTTTCCCTTGACTCAAGTCAAACTAGTGGAAAAGTAGCGCTCGCGCTGTTACCGTTATACCTGCGGACCGTTAGACGGAGCCGGTCCCTCCGTATAAAAGCAGGCGCTTTCCTTCAGGCTTTTCCTCCCTTTTCTCCCTTCTTTTCCACTTTCAAACTCCTCTAACACTAAAACCTCTCTCTCTTACTCAACATGTGTGTGTTTATTTTGGTCGTTTTTGCCTCCCCACACGGACTCAAACTTATTCGCTCTAAATGTACCTGTCAGCGGTTTACGCCCTCTGGACTTCTCATAAGGAGGAAACGGGATCCGAAATGTTGTCAGAATGTTGGTCTGAACGTGTTTAAAGGGTGGGTTTTGGGTCAACGGTGCCGTTTTTGCCCCGGGTAAACTTCTCTCCAGCGGGCTGTTCCGCTGTAGCCTCTGCGTGGTAGCAGGTACGTTAGCTAGCGAGCTAGCACTCAGTCAGTGTTCAGGAGAAACGGTAAAGATAGCGGCACTGGAGCTCAAATCTCCCCGCAGCTTTTCACACAAGTTTCACAAACAGGGAGTTTCCCTGGTGTCCACCAGCTCGATAAACCAAAGTGTGTTTTTCTTTCCTAACGCGAGAAGGTGCCGCTTTTAGCCGAACCTCAGTGACTGGGAGAGATAACGGACACACGTTGCTGGGGCTGCTGCATTGAAAACACACAGAACAGTCGCAGTCGAGACGAAGGGAAGAGGAAAAGTCCGCATCGTGTTTATGTCAGCCTGGAAAGTTTGTCTAAAGTTGTCGAAGCGAAGTAAGGGCGTGTTTGACGCCACGCGTGTGCCTTTAAGCATCTTTTACCCCTGAAAGGGGTTATATGGCAGAAGGCAACCTGTTTTTTTGTTGGCTGTAGGCTGCCACATTGCTGGCTGGGTGGGAACGGCTGAGGAGGGAAGGACTGACTGGGAGTCCGAGTGCAGCAGCCTATATAAGGAATGCATCCATACTGATGGATCACACTCGGGCTCGGGCGAGGAGAGGCTCTTACCGCTGGACTCCTAACACACACATTACTGAACTGGGCTGTTTCTGTTCTGCGTGCTGTTAACATTTGGCACAGCTGCAGCTGTTAGTTCTGGTTTAACCGCGTTGTTCTCCCTTGTCGTGCCTATTTTCGCGCTGTTTGAAGTTTATAAGACCCGGTTCCGGGCTTTTTGTTCAGCGGCGAAGCGTCGACTTGTTTATGTAGACTTATGCGCACGTTGTTTGGAGGTGGTGCGCTGGATGAGCAGAGAGGAGTTGGTGTGCTTGAACATTTCTCCACCTTGTTCGTGGTGAGGTGTTGCGTTCGTGTTCGTGCTACGCGGCTGTTAGATCGTGTCGTTTCGGTTTGATTCGGTTCCCCCCTGAATACTTTCTTCACTCAGTCGCTCTCTCCTTCGCTCGAACTCCTTCATTCTCTGGTCCTCTACTTTAGAAAAGCGGGGTTGTTGTGGGGGGAAGCGATTCGCGCGCCGTTTAGCGGTACTGCTCCGCGCGCAGGCTGCGTGCACCTGATCGGAGGGAGGTAACACCACGGAGGAGGGGGTCGGGGGGGGGGTCAAGATCGCAAAGAGACACATACAGCACATAAAGCATCGCCAACACCGTGCAATCGATTTTTTGTGCTGCAGCTGAAGTCGCGGACGCAGAGGGATCGGTTTCTCAGAAAGCGTGTGTGCGCGTGTTTGTTTCATTCCGCCAGCAGCTGGAAAGCGTCCATCGCGCCTTGCACCAAAATGTCAACTTGTGCAGGTAGAAAAAAGGCGGTTTTGGTGTTTTTCGCATGCTGTCAGTCGCTCTTGGTATCGTTGAATATATCTGCGTTTCGTGGCTGCTGAGCTCACCACCGCAGGAAACGTGCTGTGGCGCTGCTTTGGTTGCTCATCCACCCTTTTACCTGCCGCTAGCAGTGAACGGAGACATGCTGGAAACAAGCGCTCGGAGGCGGAGGAGGTGTTAGCATGGTGTACTTTAGCGATGCTGCGGTTCGGGTTCCTCCCTTAGTGCTTTTACTATGTGGTTAAACTGCGCAGTGGACACAGAGAGGGCTCAGGTACAGAGACGCACCTGAGTCATGCAAAACACCTGCGTTATTTGAGAGACATTTATCTATATATGAATGATGGAAAAACCCCATTCCGAATAAAGTCCTTTATGTATTTTACTGTGGCTTTATGATAAAGAGGGTATACATTTAAGCACGGCAGGGAAATAATACACACTTCAAAAGATGTTCTATATGGGTTCCTTAGTTAAAAATGGTTCTATATAGAACCATGAACGCTCAGCGTACCAGTGGCATGATTAAAGGGTTCTTTCCATCGTGAAAGTGTTCTTCATATTAATGGAAAATGTGCTGTAGAAGATTCTATACAGAACCTTTTGAAAAGAGTTCTGTATATGGCATCACAAAAGGGTTCTGCTACTGTTATGACATCGAGCTTGAAAAATAGAATAACCCCTTTTAGTGTGTTAGTATTCTGTATAGATCTACAACACGTTTACCATCAATCTGAACCCATTTGTCATGTGAAGAACCCTGCAAAGTGTTCTGTATAGAACCATTTTCTTTACTAAGGAACCCTTCAAATGTAGGTTACTCAAAAGCTGAAGACTATCAGTAAGTTTGAATTTGTTTTGCCTATTGGATCTGAATGAGCTACACAGTTCAGTAATGACAGATATCTGTTGGCTGCTCCTCTGATTTGAAAGGCGGAGCTGACTCATACTTACTACCTGGATTGGGTGAAACCCTGAGTGCGTCATTAGCGTACAGCCCTCCCCCGCGTCTTCATTGGAAGCCTAGATGATGAGATTGAGGATTACAAGGTGGCTGTTTGTGAAATATTCCTGTCAACATTTGCTTTTCTCTGGAAGTGTTCATCTCATCTACAGTTAAATTCATTCTCAAATCAGTTTTGTCCTCAAACTTGGCTCAGGCTTTGGAAAGGACTTTATTTACCTTCGTTATTCATCAGTGAAACAGTCTAATATTCATATCCTTGTTGACTGGCGTGGAAACTCAGTGAACTCACAGGCATGACTCCTTCACTAAAGATCAAACATCCAATCCAGCAAGCCCATGTGATCGGTGGCCAGTGGGTTAGCGAGGAAAGCACCTCCCAACCACTCACAAGTGGTTCCACCATGGCTGACTGAGCCTCAGGAGGTGTTTTGTGGTGTTTCGCGTTTTGTGCTGACAACTGAACATCTGACTCCCATTTGAAAACAATTTGTATCTCCTGTTTTACACAGCATAGTTAGCAGCATATAACCAGCCTTTAATTTGCTACTATAGTACAGAGGTGTATCCTGGATGTAACTAGGACACACCTAATCAGGTTCTGCTTAGATTACATTTCTGCATCTTGTCACAGTGCTCCCTGCCACATGACAGTAAGAGAAAAGAGGAGAGGGGGAGGGGGGATATTGGTCCCCTGGTGCTGAATCTCTGGCCAGAGCGAGAGCACATCTCCAGCCTGAGCACGAGGTAGCACTTAGCCACCAGGTGAAAAATCTCTGGTGTGGCTGTTGCTTTGTGTGAGGGGAAAGCTGCTTACCCTTATTTAGAGACTAGGGGGCTGTTAGGCCACAGGTGAAGAATTTTTCAGCAAGGAGAGACTTCATTAGCGCAGACAGTGGGAGTGCCACTTCAGGGTGTTCCTCACATACTTCCAGTCCACCTGAACTGCTACAGCTGCTTCTCACAGCTCCAAACCAGAAATTGAAAAACGCCTGGGATGACAGGAACAGTCTCAATGTAACTCCAGTCTTGAAACAGATGAAATAGTCTTTATCTGGTGTCAGGAGGACTGATCCAGGAAGACTGAAGGAACACAAGGTGCTGAGCTACATGAACCTTGTTTCAGGCCCCAAGAGAATCAGCCGTTCTGATGCGGACTTTGTGTTTTTTTGGAGTGGAATGCTGAAAACCTGGATATAAAAGTATTTTACGTCATTCCAACTGAAGTTTTCAATAGATTCAGAGAGAGACTGATAGGCTGTGTTTATGTTCCTTTCACGTAGACATGGTGAAATAATAAAGGCCTCAACAAGCCCAGCGGTCCTGGTTTGGTTTGTCGAGCCGTGCCAAGAAAATTAAAGCTATTTATCTGGCCAATATGTGAATACACTATGTGACATTAGAATAAACAAATAATATTGATATAATGAAAAGCAACAACAACTTGGTTATTCTTGGTTCACTGTTGTTACCTTAATAGGTGGGTGTGTATATATACATATACAGTATATATAGTATATGTCTATATATATGTATATATATGTGTGTGTGTATGTATGTACTTTTCCCCAAGTGGCCTGGTGCCACAATAGTGTATGTGTTCCATCAACACCTGTCTGCTCATCTCATCTCAGAACTGTCAGCATTTCTGACCATGTGGCCTTCCCAAATCATGTGAGCTGAAAAGCAGGCAGAAGCGCGAACCGTAACGTGGAGGTGCTAACGGTCGGCCAGGCGACAGGTGTTTGTCGTTCACGGGGCAGTCGCGCTCGTCTCTGCTCCCCTCCTTCCTTCCTTCCCTCCTCCACCTCCACACTCGCAGGAATACCGCAGGGCAATCTGAAACCTCCCAGTTTGGAGCAGAGGAATGTGGCTGACCGGTATTAGCATGGCTAAGAAAATAAACAGGGCAGCGCTCCATGGGCGTGCTGCTCTTTGTAGTGGCTTTGCAAAATGAGGCTTATGTTTCAAAGGAACTTCAGCGAGGCTGTATGTTTTTGGTATAATTTGAGACGCTATAAAGCCTCGAATTTACACCTCTGACTCGACTGCAAACACACAATTTGACTCGAACGCTTTCACACATGGCGACAGAAACAATTTGACACGCACCTACGTGCACACACCCACATCAGCTGCGAGAAAGTTACTCTGTTTACTGGCGTGTGTTTTGGAGAGAGCTGGTAGGTGTGGTGGACTTTATTTGGCTGATGACCATTCAATTACTGCATCGGGCTGTTTCCCCATCTTAAGTCATGGAGCATGTAATCATTTAGGATTCCAAGCAATGAAAATCGAGAACCCTTACGGCATTTGTTGAACTGCATCTTTTGAAAGTGCTTTGACTGCAGGATCAGACCCTTAAGGTCGTGTGCCTTTATCACTGTGCGTGTGTGTCGCAAAGGCCTTTGGGAGTGTGTTGGGGGGGGGGGGCGTTTGTGTGAGATGACATGCTGTTTGAACATTTTAAAAGCCATCTGTTAACATTTAAAGGGTCTCCCCCTGGTGCGTGCAGTCAAGCCGTGGAGGAAATTTTCATTTATCTGCCGTCTTTCAGTGACTTCCTCCACAAGTCCATTTGAATTTGCAGAGTCAGGAAAAAAACGGCCGATGCTCCAGCCCCCTGTGCCAGCTCACTTTTTTCTTTCTTCTCTCCCACTCTCACCTCCTCTCTCCTCTCTCCTCAATATCTCTTTCTCTCTTCTAGGGCAGTCAGTGAGTTATATCAAGGCAGTTATATTAGTAATTGTGTAAATTTAGGTACTTATTTAGGTAGAAAAAAACAAATGAATTATGCAAAGTCTTTCAAAAGGTCCAAAATCCTTCAAAATGGAAATTAGAAAGCTTTAAAATGTATCACATTAAAAAGCTTGTGTATTAGTGTATTTAGTATGCTCTGGTTCTAACTGCCAGGGAGACCAGTAGAAGAATGTATTGTGTCCAAAACTGGAGTTAAGATACAGAGAAAATGGGATTATACAAGGTCTGGCGGACCACCAAAACTGTTACCAGCAAATAAACTGTACTTAAAGGAAACCCTGATTCTTATGACATATAGGGCCCAATATGTACACATCCAGTACCATTTAAATATGTTGTATAAACTGAACAAAACAGTTTATGTATAATTAACAAATATTAAAGTCTTTTTACCAGAAAGTTTGCCATTTTTGTTGCTGTATCACATGATTGCTCGGCCTCTCTTTCCGCTGAGTGACTACAGTGAGCTAAGTATCTAATTTAACTCTAATACATCATTCAGCCTGGCCAACTTTAGCTAGAACTTGACATCACTCAAGAGAACGACTTTTCAGATGGTCTTGTTTTCTGTAGGACTGACTCCACTGCAGTCACAGTGTGACAGAAGCAGCCTACCAGTAGAGGAATTCTAACTATCAGTCATCCCTTTTCTACAATTAACAAAACGTTATTATTAGGTTTATGTGTTTTACTCGGTGTGGACATGTACCTCGTTTTAACAGCCGGAGATCCCTTTAAAGCTTGAGACACTCAGATCTGAAAAATCCATGTGTTTCTGTTCTTCCTTCCACTGTAAGAAGACATAGCTGTGGCTCTGAAAGGATGTGTATCCATCAAGAAGCTGAGATCAGGAAAAGGAATGATGGGCTGGCCACCCTGGAGGCCAGACCTCAACATCATTGCACGTGTGTGGAATTACTCGGATAACAGATACGTGAGGAGCAGAACAGGCATCTAAGACAGAACTTTGGAGGTGTGGAAAAATATCTGCAGCTTTTTGGACAACTGAAAGCAAGTCTCCCAAACAGAATAGCTGCTGTGTCATTTTCTGATTGAAAGTATGTTTCCTGACCTGCCTGAAGGGTGATCATATATGTTTATATATTTATATTAATTGAGTTTAATCAAGGAATCGTAACAGGCCTTGACCCATCTCTTCTTTCCTCCCTTCTGACACAGTAGCAAGGCGATGCTGAGTGACCTTTGCCATGGGCGTCCATGCATTGCCCTAAGTATGACTTCACTTTCTCCCCCTGTGCCATTGTGAGGCGTCCAGCGTAACAAATTGGCTGTGTGTTAAGGCTCTTAGCGCGCGCACACACTCACTGACTCGCGCACACAAACACACTGTGACTGGCTTGGGGCTGGCTCTGTTTTTCTCCTATACTTACTGCCTTACCCCATTCAGTGCACCCCCTCCAGGGCAGCTCAGGCCTACACCCCCCCCCCACCCCGTATGGGGGTCAGGTGGGGGAGGGCCTGCAGTATGCAGGGGGTCAGTTTTTTGGAGGCCTGCTGAGGTGTCATTGAAGGCCTGTTGTAAACTGGCAGGCCAGCTCCTCTCTTCCTGTGCTTTGCATAACAACATGGACGCCCTCTTGAGAAAGGCCCGAGTGTGAGAATGCGCGAGTCTGCATTTGTGCAGGAGTGCTATGTGAGAGTGCAGTACGCGTTAAATAAGAGCACGCTGGATGAAGTTCAGTTTTGTGTTTGGATGTTTGCGTATCACCCCTTGTTTTGACTCTCTTCAGAGGTTTAAAGAAGGAAACGGGCACCTTTTGTTTTGTTAATTAGAGTTGCTGAAAAGGCCAGAAAGGGAAATGGGCCTCGACAAAGCAAGCATTTCTCCATCGCTTAGGGCTAAAGCAATACACATTAGGCTACAAAAGAGCTTAGATAGTCAGAATGATGTAAAGCTATGTTAACGTGCCACAATGGCCAAGTATATGCACAGGAACGCTGCTGCAGGAAAGGTCTAATATCAGGCACTGCTTTAGCTCCTCTGTGTAGAGGAATTGGGCCTACCGAAGTGTTTCTGGAGGTGAATAGCACTCCAACCTTGCCTGTATTTTGCGAATAGGGATTAATGATTAGCCTCGTTTCGGCTCTCATGGACGAGGAGCAAGAAACCATGCAAGAAAAGAGCTTTATTTCTCTCTCCCTACCTCTCTCTCTCACTCTTTCTCTCTCTCTCTCTCCTCTACAAAAGGGCCCAAGTCTCATGAACCCCCTTTTAGCTGTGCATGGTCGTGCTTTATTGGCCGATGTGTGTGTTTGTGCGTGCGTGTGTGTGTGTGTGTGTGTGTGAGAATGCTTAAGTGAGCTATTGTGTATTAAGGCTTTAGAGAAGAGGAAAGAAAGGGGTCTCACTACCTATGCAGTAGGCCACTGGCGGCCATAGAGAAGGCTCAGCGGCGGAAGAAAAGCTCTATTGAAAGAGTGCGGAGAGGGGAGGAACACTCTTTCTCTCTCTGCCTGTGGGAAACTACTGCTCATGCCGGGACGCCCATTTGCATATGACCCATTCCCCGCAGCAAGGGAGCCTGGAATATGGAGGTGTCTTGGTGTTTGTGAGTGAGCGCGTATTCACATGTGCATATCAGACTAGTTTGTCATCATTTTGTTCCTGCCTTGTTTGTTGTAAAATGCATCTTTGTGTAGGGACATAATAGCCAGGCAGAAAAGTTAATTAGCTGTTGTTTACAGTTTTTGGAAAAACAAATTGTGTAGTTAGAGAGCCCATTTCATGGAAAATCATGGAAATATAATTTTTGCCACCGTAGAAATAAAAGAGTTGGACGTAGAATATAAACACTGTTGACGTAAGTGACATATTCTGCTCATCATTGTTAATATTTGTATTTTAGGGGTCTCCTAGAACATAGTTACATGCTTCAGTTTTCCCAAAACACATTGTTTTTCCTCACATTTACACCTGTATTCACCCCCTGTCTGAAATGCTCTGTTAGAGCTCCTGTGTGTTTAAGCCCCACCTCCAGATGAGCCCAGTGTGTTCTAATTGGTCAACCACCAGGATGCCATCCTGCTACAGGTTCCACCCCCACACTGATGTGCCGTTCTTACAATGGTGTCAGTCTGCTGTGTCAGTTTGAGACAGAATCCCATCCTCAGTCAGGTACAACAAGTTGGTAGATCCGCATTCCCAACTAGCCTGGTGCAGGACACAGCCTGGTCAGGTCAGAGGGGTAGGTTTGCATTGTTTTAGCTCTCTGTGGGTTGTGTGATATGTGTGCTAAGCTTGGTGGTAGGTGGTCAATAAAGAGTGCATTATGAGATGACATCACCTTGTAACAGAGAAAAGGGCTGGTCCTCCTATGAGGCAGTTCAGGGAGCTAAGCAAAGAGGTTTCTGTGGGAGAGAGTTTCTTCCTCTGGCGTATACTTTGTGCCGAAAGTTAGACCATTTACATGCACAAACAGCTTCATAGCACACTAAAAGATGGGAAGAAGCCGGAAAAGCTTAACAGACCCCCTTTAAAACAACGGGTGACAAACTGTGGTCCTGGAGGGCTGGTGTCCAGCACCGTTTGGTGATTGCTCTGCTCAAACACTTCTACTAAGCATGGCAATTAATAGAAAATGAGCATGACTGGAGTCTGTCACCCCAATCAATAATGTTCACGTGATCACTCACACAATCGTTCCCACAGAGGCGATACAGCTTCTGTTGTGTTGTCGCACCGTGAGAAGAAAGTGCTTTTTGCAACAAATGGAACTTTTAGTGGTGGCTGTGTGACAGAAGTGAAGTGAGAGGACAGCAGAAACCATAATGGTTCGATTATGTGATTCATCAACTAATAGTTCAATGGATTAGAGACGTTGGCAGCCATGGACTGATCTCTTTCACAAGCCAGAAAAGTATTTTGGTTTGTCTGTGAGACTGGATGTCTCTGATAAGTGACGGAGGGGCGGGCATAAACGACAGAGAGGTGAGATTGAAGAGCAGGCGTTGGTGTTGGGGTGATGAGTGTCAGCAGTGTTCTGAGGACAGAAGTATTCTAGGTTTCTGGATAGGAGAGAGGAACACACACACACACTGAGCCACAGTGACAAACCGAGAGGACAAATGATTGGTATTACACACACACACACACACGCACACGTAGTGACTAATTAAGAAGCAGTGGCAGACGGTTATTGGTTATACGTGTGCACTAGCGCTTAAATTGTATGTGAACTTTTTTTATCATAACTTGAACACACTACTCTGTCCAAGTCCAAACCACAGCATCAAGCTTTGAGTCTGACCTGAAGCAACATATCATAACCCTATGTAATGAAACCTGTTAGGATAGAGCTGGTTAAAGTTTTGCACAGTGACTTTAACAGCTGTCATTACATCCTGGACAACAATATGTATTAAAAATGAGCCATCAGAGTTTATGTTCTGCTTTAATGGATGCTTTTGAACAATATCCCGAAAGTCTTTAGTCTGGATAATTAATTATTTGCATAATTAAGTGCTTTATTTGTTGCGCATCCATTTTCTCATGCTTAAATTCGCTGCTGGGTAACTACCTGCTTAAGACTGTTTTAAGGTAATGCGGAGAGAGGAGACCACTGTGGCAGGTGGGAGGTGGGCTGTGAGAACCTAAATGTTAAATTTAAACCCACGCCCAATAGTTATCTGTAAAAGGACGTCCCAAGCTTGACTGAACCTGATATGAACAGTTGGGTCCCATTGGGTCCAGGCAAGTATTTCAAACACAAGTGTGCACACACACCCACATTCACACAGGTGATGGAGAACAGAAGCAGGTTGGTGTGTTGGAAAGACACCTCCCCAGAATAGTAGCAGCCAGCTACAATCTCCGAACACAGACACACCCACACACACACTCCACTGTGTGTACGTATGCATGTGTTTTACTAATATTGCATGATCAGCATGTCAGATTAGGTAGCATAGTGACATAAATTCTTTCATGTATCAGTCAGAAGACTGGCAACACCTCACGTTTGACGCCAGCAAAACATCCTTCAAAGCTTTGGGTAAGGTCATAGGTTATCAGGGAGGAGGGTCAAGAAACTGTCAGTCATTTCTACAAGAGCTCTATATGTGATGATGCTCTGTTTTCCAAAAAGAAAGAAAGAAAAAAATACCTGTGTAGAGTGCTCCTGTATAGAGTGTAACCGTATTGAGGCTACCTGTGTAGAGTGCTCCTGTATAGAGTGTAACCGTATAGAGGCTACCCGTATTGAGGCTACCTGTATAGAGTGCACTGGTGTATAGTGTACCCGTATATATCAATAATATCAATAAAATCAATAATGATGAATATAACATTATTATTATTAGTATTATTATTAGCAACTGATTTTTTGTTTGTAATTATTGTCCATTACATGTGTGTAGTGTTAGGGTCAGTAGAAAGGCGGAATGGAGGGCGAGTACAGAGGGTGTATTTTCCGTGTAGACTCTCTCTCCTCCACTCTGCTGTCAATCTGACTCATATAGACAGGTGTGTGAGGTGCATTACCTCATCTAATACAATCAGCCCTCCATCCCTCAGAGTGTGTGTACCCACACGCGGCCAAGGTCGCCGGGTCAGTGCCACACCACACAGGAAATTAAGAGTTCACTCCCCTCCCTCGTCTCTCTCTCTGTCTGTCTCTCCTTCTTGCTCTCTCTCTCTCCTAAGGGATAATATTAAGTTTGTGTGTGTACACCTGTCTAAATGACTCTGTTCTTGGGCTGACAGTTTAAGTGGTATACTCTTGAGGGGGGGAGTGTGTGTGTGTGTGTGTGTGTGTGTGTGTGTGTGTGTGTGTGTGTGTGTGTGCGCGCATGTGTGTACACCTGTTGGGTTCTTTTTTATTAAGTACACCTGAGAGAATAAGTAATTGCCCGTTGTGAGGGGTAATTTAGCGCACGTCTGTTTTGCTGATACACTCACTGTTTTTAATAATGTTTCCAGGGACTGAGCTCCAGCATGGAGCAGGTCCCTGAAGGAATATCTCTCTTTCCTTCACTCTCTCAGTTTGTGTTTGCTCTCTTTGTCCTGTTCTGTCTTTCTCTGTTTCCATCTCTCTCTCTCTCTCTCTTGTTCTCTTTTCTCGCCTTCTGTCTTACTCAGTCTCACTTTCTCTCCCCCTGCCTCACTCGCTCTTTCACTCTATCTATGTATTCTCTCCTTTTATCTCTATATTTCTTTATGTCTGTCTCTCTGTCACACCCTGGTAGGCTGGCAGTCTTCACCAGAACATTTTTATTCAGTAAATAGAACTGTCCTCTGCTTTCTGCTCTTTCTTTCTTCCTTTCTTTCTTTCTTTCTTTCTTTCTTTCTTTCTTTCTTTCTTCCTGTCTTCCTGTCTTCCTGTCTCTTTTTCTTTCTCCCCCACTGATCAGTGGGGTGGTAAATGAAAGCCCCCTTTGCCACCTCGCTGTGCAGACCATGCCAGGATGAGTCCTTGGCACACACTTATCAGCGCGCGGCCTGTTGTCTCTTATCTCAACCTCAGGCTACAAGGAGAGTCAGTCAAAAAACAAAACAAAAAACTCTCTGAACAAGCCAATCTCCCCATCATACAGGTCTTACCAGGCTGCAGTTTTTGTTTCCCTTCCCTTGGTTTAAATCAGTGAATAAATAAATAGCCAGTGCTTTCTTCAGTTATGGTTATCAGCATGTGCGAAGAGAGAACTAACATGGATGCGCAGACAAGGTTTCAGACTGTTGCAGGATGCTTTATGGAATTCAGAGTTTTCAAATACATCATTAAGAAGACTCCATCGCCAGAGTCGCCATTTTAGACGACAAGCAGCAGCTCCAGCTGTGCTGTTGTATTGCTTGTCTCGTCACCATTACTGCAACTACAACCCTGCAGGTGGATAAGGAAGTATAATTGACCAGAACGACCACAACCATCTTTTCAACACATAACAAGGTATGAGGACATATTAGGTTAACATAGAAAACCTGGTGACTGAAACACACTTATAAGTGAATCCAATGTGCTGAAGCAACTGCGAGAGATGTGTTTTGTAGGGGCCTAACAATTCATAAGGTAAACCGATGCGATACAGTTGTGTCTCAAATTAAGACTTGCTACGATACTGCAAGAGTGGCTAAAAGTGCATCGTAATATGTTAATGTTAACATTCGAGATACAGAATTTTGTCAGATCCATTCAGCAGCATAGAGACACTAAACAAAAGCTGTGCTTTGACATGCTACTCGTGAATGAAAATGCCCCAGGCTAACACACTAGCCTCAAGCTAATAGTATTGCCATAATACAGTGTGATTACACTATGACGCGCTATATAGATACATATCTAGTTTTTGAGTCAACAGATTTTCTCTTTCAACAGATCCAGACCAACAGTGCTGGAATATTCCTTGATGAAATAATCAGTTATTCTACAATAGCTATGCTGCTGTGTTGTTGGTTCATAGGCTCTGCTGTGCAGTATGAATAGAGCTCTTATGGAATGGAGGAGCAGAGCTGATACAGTAATATATCACAGTGATGTATGAAACGTCAGGGGAGCTGCTGCTTTACTCTCCACTTCTGAGCAGACGTGTTACCTTTTGTCTGGAAACCAAAAAAGGGCATTCTCCTTTAATAATCTCCCCCTATCAGAGACCCCCGAAGCACCGGGCGTGTGTGTGTCTCAGGGTCCCTGGAGGACTGAGTGTGTGAGTAAAATCTTAGATCACACTGTGATCAGAGGATGCAGACACTGCTGTGGAAGAAACACTTAGTCACTGTGTGTGTGTGTGTGTGTGTGTGTGTGTGTGTTAGTCAGGTTCACTGCTACACCAAATGTCAGGAACAGTAAACATCTTGAGAGGCTTGATGAGGGCAGAAACAGTATAGCCTGAAAGAAAAGAGAAAATATGCTGAATGGGCCATACACAGCATCGGACACGAGAGAGATAGAGAGAGAGAGGGGGGGGGGGGGGGGAGAGGAAGAAAAAGAGAGAACAGAGAGAAGGAGATTGTAAGAAGGAGAAACAAAGAGAATGGTAGAAAGAGGTAGATACTTATAGAGTAAGCAGAAGAAGGTGAAAGAGAGAAAAAACACAGTGTGAGAGAAAACAGCCAGAGAGAAGGAGAAATAAAGAGGAGAAAAAAGAGGAGGAGAAAAAAGAGAGAGAGAAACAGAGAGATAGAAAGAATAGAAAGAGACTTCTGTTACATTTAGCACTTATTTATTCTCTATTTTTAAGCTTGTCGTTCGATTTAAGGTACATTTTATTGCCTCATTCCTTCTTCCTGTCTTTCATTTGTCCGCTGATTCATATTTCGCTGTAATGGTAAACAGGTGCAGCATCCTGTATTTGGGTTTTTCAGTGACACGCCCTGACGAGAAGGTCCAGGCCAAAGAGAATTATTCATGGCCGTGGCAGTGTGGCAGCGTGGCTGTGTGTGTTTATGGCGTGTTGGCTGTGTTGCTGTCATGTGATGATGGATGTGTTTGGGAGGTGTTTAGTAAATTGTTTGTTCTTGCTATAGCTCTCCATATGTTAGAGCTGCTCCCCACTGGCTCCCTCTGATGTCATGTGCTAAATAGCTCACCAAGAATTTCTCACCTTCAACACTAGCTAATTAGTCTGCAGGCCGACATGACTTTAACCCCCTCGTACCTAACAAACTGCGAAATGTGCATGTCTACAGTGCACACGGTAAAAGGCATCAGCATGTGAAATGGGAGGTTTGTGTCTGTTACTGTGTTTTACACTTTACTGCAGTGAAGCCCGAGCGCCAAACACAGGCGTGTTGGTGAGGATAATTCATTTTAAGCAGCTCTTCCACCACATGGTACAGACTCAACGCCGCTCGTCTCTACTCGCTTATTTTGGTTTTCCGTTAGGCTATTATTTTTGGTATCACCTCCATCGAAGATCTAAGCGAGCTGAGCCGAAACAAAGTGTTATCTACTATACAGGTAAAGTAAATGAGAACTGAGGAGTCATGTTATTAATGTAGAAGAGTACACTGAAATAGCTGCTCCAGGTTAGAGGGCTAACTAGATCAAATGCAGCTTTTGGTCACATCATCCTGCTTTTAATACCTGCGTAATACCCTTTATATTAGGGCTAGAGATGAGTTACTGCTATTGGCTACAGGCTCTTTTTGGGTTTCTTTCTGTGCTTCTCTACACAGATGAACCACTGAACCTTTCCTGTCTTTCACTTTGTGGTTTCTGTCTTCTTGCACTGCCCTGGCTCTTTCCCTTCCTCATTCTTTCACTCTCTTTCGCTCTCTCTTTGTGTACCTGGTACCTGTTGGTGCTGGAGACTCCCACCTGTTTTGAGCAGCGACTGTAGAAAAACTGCTAACCCCGTGTTTGCAGTACACACACTTTGGCCTCCCCAGTTTACTCTGTGAGAGTGGAATAGCTGGAGCTGGTCAGTGAAGCAGGTGTCTCCTAATGTTGATCGTAAACATTCTTCTGCTGTATCTGGGTCAGGATAGCAGCGTGTGTGTCTTAATCATTATCAGTCAATAGGATTCTGTACTGGACAGTGCGTCATCAATAATGCATTTCTGTGGTCAGCTGAACCATTTTAGGCTTAAACTATTAGTGTGTATATTATTAGTGTTAGTATGGAATTAGTATCAGTGCTGTTGGTCATAGTTGTGTTATTAAAGGCCTGTGTTCACTTCACTGAGCCGATCACATGAATAGGCTAAAGTCCTAATCCAGACCCTGGACTCAGGTGTTTGCAGTCAAAATAAACTCTGGCCTCGCCGTGTTCACCTGTGTGCTGCTGTTTACCTGGTTACGACATCAAGAGGAGGTGATGAGCTCGAGACCACACAGCAAAACAAAGGTCAAAAAAAAGCAAGGCTACCTGGTCAGGTTGTTTTTTTGCATGGTGGGTCTATTAGGACAGATAGGAGTGCAGTCATGCGAGCAGCATACTTTTTAATCATTTTCATAGCTCTGTTATGAGTCACTGTTCAACACAGTGAGTTTTTGTCTGATTAGCGCAGGTCACAGCCAGCACCGTCTGGTCTCATGCCTTGTTTAGCAGCTCAGCTAAAAGCAGAGTCCATTTTCTGACCAATGAATGTGTGATCACACACCTCTTTTTTTGCCTCAGCACCTTGGTGGATAAAACTCCATGGCTTTAGGACACTGTTAAAACTTTTTGACATGCGCTACCACTCAAACGTTTGAACTTTTGGGTTATAGTGGTATTTGACTCTTGGGAGAGCTTGCACCTTTCCACGGAAATACTGATTACATTTTCATGATTTTATAACCTAATTTTATATACAGTACCAGTCAAAAGAGACATGGCTACTCATAAAAGGTTTCCTTGTTTTTAGCTCAGTGCTTTGCTTTAGAATGAAAGACGTCAAACTACAAAATAGCCCTCATGGAATTATGCAGTCCACCATAAAAACCTCCAGAATGGAACTTTACAGGAGGATAAAACAGCTTTCTTAAATTGCAATGGAGGTGGATGTAGCATAATTTTCTTCTAAGCAGTTTTGGATGAATTCTATTGGTCTGTCCGTCTGTCATGAATATTCATAAATTCGAAAGAGTGACTAGAGCTTTAAAATTTTGCAAAAAAAGAGAGTTTGTTTAACAAAATATATGTTAGAAGTGCTGATATGACTAAAATATAATACTGTTAACTGTTAACATCAAGAGTATAGGTGGTATATCAGGATATGTTATATATTTATTTTTATTTATCTGATCAGTTGGAACTGTTAAGTAAGACTTGTGTAAAACGTAAGTGTATGTCTTAAATAAAGTATGGTGGACGTATATGTTTATTACTGCTCTACATGGACTTCTAAATTTGGAATAAACCTCATTAGTGTCTAGTACATAACATTTAATTCTGTACTGTATCATTTATTTTTGAACAATTATTTATATGAGAAATTCAATTTTGACACCCAGAAGCACTATAAAAAAGTATGCAAACTGGATATTCCATATATAATACATTTTTTTTGGATACTATGAGTGAAGGAACATGTAGCATGATTCAGGAAAATAGTGCTAACTAGCATGTTTCATGTTCATAATGCTAACTAGCTTCTTGTATTCATCTTTAGCAGCACTGAACTCTTTCAAAAGGCTTTGCAGTAAAGAGAGAGGAAGAAATGAGATTGCTTAAGTTCAGCTTCATGTGGTGCGCAACCACCGATCAGTCCCTGAACATTTTCACCACAGTTCTACATCGTTTCTACAACACTTTCCCAGCGTTGCCTCAATGCTAAGTCTCCCTCGACCTTCTCACAATGCCTCCTCAGTGCTCCCCTGCCGCCGTGCAGCCTCCCTCAACAAATCCACTGTGCTTTCTCAATATTCCTTCAATGTTCACGCGCCTCCCACAACGCTCAGGCAACATTATCACAATGCTTTCTCAACGTTTCCCCCTCACACTCCCAAAGCCTGGCAGCTGCCTCTCCTCTCCCAGTCCAACTAGAGCAGGTGCTGAGGGCTCACAGGAATTCCGCTACACGACTCATAAAAAAACACCTGACAAAAGAGAGAGAGAGAGAGAGTGAGAGAGAGAGAGAGAGAGAGAAGAAAGAACAAAAGAAAGAAAGAAAGAAGGAAAGAAAGGATTGACAGAAGGATCGAAAGAGGAAGAAGGAGAGAGACAGGGTGAGAGATAAAGATAAAAAAGAGAGAAAACAGAAAGAGAAAAAGAAGAAGAGAGAGAAAGAGAGCTGAGATACCTTTGATCGTTTAAGAGGCTTGAAGACCTGAGCATTAACATGTAATATGTTGAATCAAAAAAAGAGGTAGAGAGAAAAATGAAGAGCCAGAGGGATAGAGGAAGAAGGAGAGTATCAGATGAAGGAGTGGAGGTGTGGTAGAGAAGAGGGAGATACAACAGAGAGAGATGAAGAGAGAGAATTTCAGAGAGACGGAGAGATAAAGATGAAGCCGGGATCCGAGGAGCTCCTCTGGCTCTGGAGATGTAACGTTGCTATCAGGGTGTGTCTCATGCTGAACATGAGCACATGCAGATACATTACAGCTGTGCAGAACTGACTCTAGAACTAACACTGATTTCCTCACAGATCTGCTAAAACACGGAGCTCAGTTTCAGCTCGGATTTGTTTCCTAATGCGTGGCTTTCAAATAGTAAGGACTACTAAGGATCTTTCTCTCCTGTGTTCCCTCGCTCTTTCTCTCTTTCTCTTGTAGTGTTTGAATCTGAAGCCACACTCACAATAGCCCCAGAGTTTGAGGAGCAGGTTAGCATGCCCCTGAATTAAACTGGGGATGAAGTTCAGCAGTATGGAGGTCTGCACAAGGCAGGTTCTCCCGCAGGTACTGTGTGATCAGCTAAATAACTTGCTGATGGGATTCCTTTTGAGGCACCACAGTCACTGCGGGTAAACAGTTTACAGGTGTGGTTGAGTATTATGGCTGACTGGGTGGGGCAGGCTTGGACAGTTGTTGGTTGCTTGTAGAAGGGAGCAGGCAAGCAACACATGAGCTACAAGTGTGTCCAGTAAATAACTTGTGCGCAAAATCTTACTAACATTTTCCCGCAACAGTTGTTTAGGTTATTTAACCTGTGTCCCGGCCTCAGCTGCTTTTTAACAAGATTTGGATGAATTCTGTTAGTCTGTCCATCATTATTATCAAAAAAACTGAAAGGGTAACTAAAGCTTTTAAACAAAAAAAAAAGAGTTTTTTGGCTGTGATTTCATTTCAGCTGACTTGCAGGTGTCCTGTACAAATACACAAACTATTTTCTTCTGTTTTGCAATATTGAAAGGTTTATTTGTTAGGTTGGGTGCATGGGAACAGGCAATGAGGCCTGTGAGGTGACTCTGCTGTGTCAAGGAATTTTGTGTGGGCATGTCCTACACCAGTGTAACGGATTACGGCAAACAGAGGCGGGGGTTGACGAGGAACACATGTCAAGCCCAAAGTAG
This sequence comes from Semaprochilodus insignis, assembly GCA_034552555.1. Classification (NCBI taxonomy): domain Eukaryota; kingdom Metazoa; phylum Chordata; class Actinopteri; order Characiformes; family Prochilodontidae; genus Semaprochilodus; species Semaprochilodus insignis. The sequence goes on from CM067491.1 coordinate 13,846,136, forward strand.
CCAAGTGCGGGTGGGCATAAAGTATAGTTGAATCGGACGGGTGCGGCCATTAATAATCAAACCTGTGCAGACCTCTACAACTGGTCATTAATTGCAGTAACAACAGAGACACTGAGAGGGACATGCTGAGTTGGTGGAAAGGATCTTTCCTCTTGCTTGTTGAGCTTGCAGACGAAGGTTAAGAGTTTCTGCAGGTAATAAACAGATAATTCTGCTGATAATAAACAATGTTAGCATCCCAGCATTTGTTTAGTAACATAGCGGAGCCCTGAAAAAGCAGCTCCACTGTAGTGCATCTCTGTAGTGCATGTGAGCTGGTCCAGCTGGTCCAGTATGGGTCAGGAATGAACTTCAATTTCATTCCTGTGCAGACCTCTAAACATGACTCAGTTTAACCCCTTAAATGGCCAGGAACTGTCAGTGAGTCCAGGCTTCCACTTCTCACTCATGTAACCTAAGAATAACTCAGCCAGTTAGAAGAGTTTACAAAGTAATTCTTGACTATTAAGCCTTGGGATCTAACAAGCTTCGGAATGTGAGGGGTTAAAGCATTAATTAACTCAAAACACCAACAAAAAAAACAGAGAAGTTATTCGTCTGGTATGTGGGCTGTACTGTGTTCAGTACATGCTGCTGGAAGGTGTTATTTAAGTGTAGCAGACTGATTGGTATCTCTTTAACTGTTTGAGCTGTTGATTAGACCTGTGGGTTCCGTGTAGCCGGAGTTTTTTTATCTAGGCTAGTTCTTATGTTCTGATGGCGTCACAAACCTCTTGCCGCCTGTGTGTGTACTTCCTATGTATTTTTAACACGACTCACTTTCAGTCGGCGGCACAAGATTAAAAGCCCAATTTATCATGTGCCCTTTTTTATGACGTGTCCATTTTATGTCTCGTGCGCCTAATCTGTGCTTTTATGTTAGACGTTAAGTGATACAGCAGAGGTCACCGAAAGAGACTTCCGAAGCAAAATGGATGCTTTTGGCTAATGGATACAAAAGAGAAAGGCTGGTCAGCGCAAGAGTGCTCATGAATTAAAATAAAAGGGAGGGGGAGGCATTGTTCCACTCTCTCTCTCTCTCTCTCCCCCTCTCTCTGATTTCATAATTACAGCAAAGATAACTGAGCGAGTGTGTTAATTGCGATGTTAAAGGCTGCCAGCGTCGTCGGTAATGACATTGAGTGAGCGCCTCAAAAAGTGGCAGGACGATAATTAAGATGGCGCACATTTATCAGGCTAGGTTGGGCATGAATCAACACTCGCCGCAATAAAGTTATTAATTGAATTACTGTAGTGCAGGTCTGCTTTGATAGGGTTTTGACAGAGCTTATTTATGCAGGCTGAAGCTGGGAGAGGTAAGATTCAACATGTCTGTAAGAAAGCCAAACATCATTTCGTTCACCTCTCTGCCAGTCACTGGCCTCATCCCTCTATTTTATGCCATAACCACGAGATTGATAGAGGGTTTGATAGAGATATAAACCTCAGTTCAGTCTCACACATTGCACTTAATCTCTCTTCAAATGGTTGCATGGAATACGATACACGACTGCACAATATATAGTTTTTGCAATACTGATACAGGACTGCATTGTGCCAATGAGCCTTTAACACATGAGGCCATTAGTCTTATCCGCAAAGAGCCTGTGTGGCTCCAGGGTTTCATTCCAGCCAGGCAGGAACATGCTTTATATAACTAATCAGCTGTTTGAAGACTGAGACCAACTGATTAAACAAGTGGAATCAGGTGTGCGTCTGCTTGATTGGGGTGAAACCTGCTGCTACAACGGCCCTTAGTGGATAAGACTGTTGAACCCTTCGTCTAGACCAATCTCTATATGTTTTACTGTGTGTTGTGAAGATCCAGATGAGTTTCGCTGTGTATTATGTTGCCTAAAAACATTTACACAATTCCATAAACATAAGTCAGCATTTGTGAAAGGGGTGTTGGTAGCCTTTCCTGCAACCCCCCTCCAGCGGCCATTCCTCTAGCAGAATGGAAATTGACTTGAATATTTTTAATCAATATAATCAAATAACAGGTTTTTCCTTGTAACTCCGTTAACTGGGATACTGTGTGTTGTGACTCTGTTGTGACTGTTGTTGGGCTGCTAGCGAGCAATGAGGTGTAAAATTGGTATTTTGAAAACAGTTCACACCACAAAGAAAGCTCTCTTGTTGTATGAAATGATACAAAGGTGCAATAAAAATGTGGTTTTTTTACTTGCTTTATCTACAAAGGCACAGATCCACTTCAGTTCAGGTTTGTTTAAAGTGCACATGTTTTCTCTGATATGTGTTCCTTCAACTTTAAAGCGAGGGACCTCCAAAACAACTGGAAATTACATTTTTTGGCTGCAGTTAAAAGGGTCAAACAGAAATCGTATTGCAATCGCAACATGGAAATATCATTGAAATAAAGACTTTCATCCGTGTCATAGTCCTAATATGGTGCGTAGATCATAGTATCTACACATTCACTAATGTATTCTGTTGTAACCAGTCCCCTGTCCCCTGTCCCCAGTCCCCCATCACACAACACCAAGCTGAAAAAGAAAACACCATACTGCAAGCCACACGTGCACACACAATCAATTTGGCTCAGTTTTGACCTAGATGGAAATCAAAACCTTGTCCATTTGTATGTTTGGAGAAGCCCATGTATTTTTGGCCTCTAAATGTGTCCCCCATCCAACGCAAACAAAACCCGGAAGTGGCCAAAAGAGATCACCTACCCAGGATGCACAGCCTCAAGGTTCTGCCCCCTGAAAAAACAAGGATGTGTGTATCCTGGTCAGTGTGAGTCTCATTGTGTCTTACAAGGGTTTAACTCGTGGACTTCTTCATTTGTATCCTGCAGACTTTAGTTTCATTTGTATACTCCTCAGTGAATCTTCACAGTGAATAACACACCGTTATGAATATGAGGTCATGATGCTTGTTGGCCAAAACCACAAAACAGAAAAAAAAGCATCTTCGACTAGCAGTCGGCTAAAGGAAATGAAATGAATGACTTTTGCATTTAACCCTTTGAACTCTAGGCATGTTGTTTAGTGGTTATTCGTAAAGAGCTCATATTCTAGATTTTTTGTGTATTAAATTTTATACCATGAGATCCAGTCATAACATATGTTTTCATCCCCCCTGTACTGCATCTTGTTCAAAAAGCAATATATGCAAAAAACTCATTTTAACTCCTTTTACAAGATAAATGGGGTGGTTTCTGTGTATGGACTGGGGAGTGAGCGGTACATTTTGAAACCTTGAGAGCAGTATTTACATACTGCAGCAAACCCTTTTATTGCCTAAAAACTGAAGAAAGATATGGGCCCTTTAAGACTTATTATTCAGCAACTACTATGAATTATCTGGTAACTACTATGAATCGAAAGTAGGTCATGTAGGAATTGAAACGTTGTACAAGCGCTTAAGGTTTAAGGGATTAATATGTGAATACAACAACAAATATTGGACTGATATGAACAATATATAAGATGAACTAAAACAAACTCAAATGCAGCATAAACAGTCGCTCAGGCTCATAATAACATGATCTCATCCTCTTACACACAGAAACACTCTCATGACTGCGTTTCCGTTTCATCACGATAGGCGGACAAACGTCGAAGTGTTGCAGTGTTACTTTTGTATTGACGCTGCCTGCATGCCAAGCAGCCTCTGTCCCCTTTGTGCTGCATTCACTGACTGGCCTCATTCATGCTAGGACCTAAATAAGCCTCGTTCATAACCACTGAAAGCCTGGCTCTGCCCTTTCTGCTGCTGACTGTGCCGGTGCCAGGCCCTCGCCATGCTCCTGCCTGGCATCCGCTAGCTCAGGTTGGCAATGCCAGCGCAGCTCACACAGGAGGCCACTGACTCATTCTTGCTGAATCTTGATTCCGTTACAGGAGGCGCTTCTTCCGAAACGCTAAAGTTGCTAACAAAGAAGGAAAGCTGGTAGTGGCTTTGGATTATGCTAATGGAATCCAGTCAGTGAACTGGTCAGCTCTATTTTATTCCCTTATTTGCTGATCATGAACATGTCTTTCAGCAACAACACACAAACAGCTTATGGTTATCATGAGCAGCATGATGAGTGATAATTTGCTAGATACTTTAATAGAGAAAAAGAGGCTAATACACCAAGTTAAGCTTTGCTCCATAGGAATAGCTTGTCAGAAAATCATATTTACACACTTTTCCACTTCCTTATTTTGCTTCTTTAGTTTAGCAAAAAGCACTAGATGTCAATAGTCACCTAAATCCTTTTCATGAACACATCTCACAGAGCTTCCCCTATTCCACATTCCAGGTCTTCATTAACTTGTTGATGTGGTTTAGGACCTTGTATGACTTAGTGTGAACCATAGATATGAGCAAAACTTTACCATGAGGATGAACTCAGTCTAAAACGGCTGCCCCAGCGGTCAGTTACACATTGAAATACTGTTTATCACCTCAATTAACAAGTCAATCAAATTTATTTATATAGCGCTTTTTTACAACCAATGTTGTCACAAAGCAGCTTTACAGAGAATCCTGGTCCAAGCCCCCAGTGAGCAAGCCAAAGGCGACAGTGGCAAGGAAAAACTCCCTAAGAGCAAGAGGAAGAAACCTTGAGAAGAACCAAGACTCAAAAGGGAGAACCCATCCTCCTCAGGTCGACCCCGGAGAGCAACAAATACAAAAAAAGGATCAGAATTTACTGTTATAGACAAGTCTGCATAACCGTAATGAAGACCCAGAGGTGGTTTGAGAAGGTTGAAGAGAGGTTTTATGAGTTATGAACGATGTGTACATTTGGTTCTCTTCAGAGTTAGAACTAAAAAAGTGTTCCACTAAAAAACCTGAATAAAACGTGAAATCAAGGTTCTGCTTGTTCTGTTACGCAAGGAGTTATATAATGACAAACAAATGGATGAGTCCTTGCTTTAGAAAAGGCAGAACAGCGAAAAGCGCAGAATTAGCTTTTTAACTGGGACTCTGACTCAGGAGCCATCCTTTTTTTAGTACATCTTGATAGGGAAGCTAGCTGACTTCCTGCAGTTAATGTGCCTGTTCTGCTAACAAGGGAAGAGAGAGAGGGAGAGAGGGAGTGGCTGAAAGGAAGAGCATAGATGAAAACTGGATAAATAGAAGGAGGAGGAGGAAAGAGACAGAGGAAGAAGAAAAGAGGTGGAATGAGTGCAGGGCAAAGGAGGGGGGGGGGTGCTTCCATGAGATAACCGTGTGAGACTCACATGGTTTCTGCGTGTGTGTGTGTGTGTCTGTGAATTGGTTTTGTGCATGCATTCCTGACCTCCACCTGGATTCTGACCTGAAAATGAACTGGACTTGTGCATCTTTGTGGGTAGGTGTGAAGAACCCTTACAAAGCTGCACATACATTGTTTCTTTTTGGTCACCACAGCCCTGTGTTATACACCCTCAGGCCAGGGTGATAAGATAGTAAGACTTCATGATGACGAGCGGAGGGGAATTTGAACAACAGGAAGAAGAAGAAGAAGAAGAAGAAGAGGGGGGGTGTGTGGTGGGCTAGCTTTTGGCTCAGAAGGATGTGAGAAGGGTTTTTCCTTCAGTAGCTCTTCGCCTGTGATCTCCTCATCTACCATCCTCTGCAGACTTTATGTGGCTTTGCCCTCAGAAAAAAAAACCTTTTTCCAAAGAAAGCTTTCAGCCCTGTTCGGTACACCTCGGCCCGGTATTACAAACCCCCACTGGAAAGTAAACTAGCTGAGCTCACGGACGGAAAATTGAACAGCCAACGATTAGATTTCACCGGCCTCAAAACCTGATATGCCTGGAATAATGAGAATGATTAGAGATGCCGTTAGCCAAATTGAAATCTCTGCAGAGAAAGAGGGGACTTGGTCTTAGGCAAAAGCAAGGAGGCCAGAGCGTACTTAGCCTTTCATTTAGCCTGCAGTGCAGCCAGCATGTCCTGTGCTTGAGCTATCATTTAGAGCTAAGCCCCCTCACTCTCCTAATCAAATCACGGCCTAATAAATCTATTAAATCAAGGAAAATGTCTTTAGCCCCAGAGACGCTCGCCATGTCTAGACTTTCATGGTCAATGGTGCAATGACGATCCAGAGGAATTTTGTCCTAGCTGTCCTTGTTCTCTGTTCTTAAACTACCCTCGACTTACTCCAGAAAGAGATTCTGATCTTTGTTATACTTAACAGGTGGTTGATAGGAGTAGTAGATAATGATAAATTACATGATAAACAGATGTCTAGTACCAGACAGATCAGACTTGTGATCAGCTAATCAATTCATGCTCTGCAAATGCGTCCTTTTGTAACAACTGGGGTTGGCCAAAACATCACAACTGTTGGGCGGACTTTACATTGGCAGTTCCTCTTAGTCTAATGAATTTAGGCTGGAATTTGGATTCACTGCATAACGTTTCTGGTTTAAAAAGCTACATTGCTGAGATGGACTATGTTGTTGCTGCTAATCAAAAGTAGGCAGGCTGGAAAAAATGACTTCATCATGCTAACACTAGCTTGAATATATAGCAATAAATCTTATCTGTCCTAACAATGTGACCTTTCACACATATACTGATTATTAAATACAGCGCTCTGTGAGTGTTTGGGTAAATACCGAGTTGTACGCCATGATTCCTCATTAGCTTGCCAGCGTTCTATAAAACTTGCACCTCTTCACAGTAATAGCTCTGAAACAGCACATTCACGGGTCTAGCACGGACAGGTCAGTTGTGATGCATTGACATTAGGTTTGTGTTGTTTAGAGACATTCTTCTGATCATCACAACCCAATCACAAGCTTGACGGTGTCAGTGGGTGGCATCGTAGCCTTCCATATAGTCAGATTAACCTACAGCCACACAGTGTGTAATTCTGATCTCATGGCCTAGCTGGTCATTAATTCATAAACACGGGGGATTAATGTCTGCCAGCAGGCTCTATCTCAGATTAGTGGAGAGTATGACGGTTTTAATGCGTCCTATAGTAAAGGCCTGGTGCTGTCTGTCACACCAACACACAGACACACACACTCACACACTCATGTACCTGAAGCATGTATGATAGAGAGCGTGCTGATTGGTTTGTGGTTAATCTTCTGTATTGAGGTTGATCTCTGTACATGTAAAGCTTCCCATCCCCCCGTGTGTACACACACACACACACACACACACACACACACAAACAGTGATGGCTAAAGCCTGCATGTCTGCGCACACACACAAACACACACTTAAACATACACACACACTTCCCCAGTCCACCCAGTCCAGAGCGGATGTGAAGGTAAACAGCAGACCGAGCTGATATAATAATCTCTGCTAGACTCTGTGTTGTTTGAGAGCTGATTTGTTTGATGTATTGTTGGAAATGTGATTGTGTGGTATTTTGCTGATGAAGTGCTATCAGTTAGCTTTAAACAGGACCACATTGTAAATGAGCACATGGTAGAAACGAATGCTGCATATTTCCAGGATTAGCCTCAATATAAACAATCTCAATATAAATAATAATCATTTTAATCAGTCAGTGAAACATCTAAATTGAATTAACATTAATCAGATAAAGTGCTACATTGACAGTAATAGGCCTATTTATGCATAATTATGCTACAACATTTTGGTACAGGTGTAGTAGCTCCATTCAAATTCAGTGTGACTGCTCATACCTGGCTCAGGTTATTTAGGTTATTTACATAGCCATTGCAATTAAGATCAAAATCAAATCAAGTAACTGACAGACTCACATATGTATGTTTGGAACACATGCCCGTTCATAGTTGATTCTGATCATGCATCCCCTAGTTTAGCCTGTTTACTTTAGTTTTAAGACATTTGTCAGCCCAGAACCTGCCATCATATTTAATAATGTGCAGTTAAAAACCATCACTCAGCAAAGGACTGTTTAACTAAGACTATTTTCTGCTGTTTCATTTCTAGTATGTACAATTAGTTTTTTTTTTTTCTTGTTATCATTGGAATTTGTACCTCCTTAAAATGAATACCAGTGACAGAACCAGCATATTAGATCCTGATTTGTCACTGGTCTTACTCAGGGTGCTATACAACAAGCTTGAATCAGAGGCTATGTCGTTTTTCTCAGAAGGTTTGAACAGGAAGTATGATAATAGCTCAAATCATGCTGACTCAGTCAGAGCTCCGCTGGCCTACATGAGCCTCACTTCACTGAAGCCTGGCTTCACTAGCTCTTCTGCGTGCTGTAATGGAGGTTTGTAAAGTCGACGTCTCAGGTCAGATCTGTTATCTGCACTCCTTTGGCCTGAATGGAAATCACACAGACGTTCTACCAGCCTGCAGTTCAGCTATGTCGTTCAGAATTCATCTGCCCTCTGCAGGAGCAGTAGAGCTGGTGATGGCTTGGCCTGACCCAGCCTGGCTCTGTAGCTCTGGCAAACCAGAGCCATTAGCTCCACTCTGTGCTTCTGCTTTATGGCTGAAATAGCTGCACACCCTTCTGACTCAAATAAAGACAGAGGGCCTAACAGTTTACCTCTGTGTGTGTGTGTGTGTGTGTGTGTGGAGATGTTGGATCTCTTTCAGAAGCAGGAGAAGTACAGATTAAAAACTTAGAAGATTATACTACTGCTGTCTGTCTTAAGAGCTCTCTCTCTCTCTCTCTCTTTCTCTCTGTCTCTCTCTGGATCACTCACTGTTATTTTTTTACTGAGCAGTTGGCCTGTCTACACTGCGTTTTCATGTAGTAGCTGTTATGAGGTTCAGCAGGCTTTACAAAACGCTGTCAAAGATCCCATTCTCACCTGAAGAACTCAGGTTGGAGTTTAGATACTGCGGAGCTGTTCTACCATGCTAACATGAACTCGATTACCCAAAAAGCTAGAGGTGTAGGCCATGACACTATGTGTCCACTATGCATTACAGCCCTACAGAAAGGCGCATGTGAAATGATATACGCTCTGTAACTGACAGTGCGCTATAATGTCTCGTTATGCTCTATAGGATTTTGTTAATGTTCTGTAAAGCTTCTTCAACAAAGCAAAGGCTGCTGAAAAGAACAGTGTTGTGTGTGAGCATGGATAGGTGTGTGGGTGATGCCTTCACTACTTCTGGATATTATTGCTGCAGTTATTATTATTGTTGTTGTTGTTGTTGTTGTTGTTGTTGTTGTTGTTGTTGTTGTTATTATTATTATTATTATTATTATTTATTTTATTTTTTTATTATTGCCTTGTGTATGAAACAGGCCAGGCTTGCTAAGTAGTTTACAGTCTGGGAAATAGAAGCGAGGGCCTAGAAAGAGAATGGATGGATCTGAAGGCTGTGATTCTGTGCATTACGGTGGCTTTAGGAACTTGTCTCTTTGTCGCTCTGATCCGTATCTAACACTTTTACTTCATTCACCTACAAACCTACCAACAGACACACTGAAAGTGAGACAGTCTCTGTGTCTCAGTACACAGCGCAGGAGATCAGGGTTGTCGTGGAAACAGGGCTTTATTGATTAAACGGTTATCACTCAGTTCATGCACCTCTCTCTCTCTGTCTCTCTCTCTCTCTCTCTCTCTCTCGCGAGTTCAATCTCTGGCATATTTGTTGAAGAAAACTGAGATTGTCACACTTTCAGATCATCAGATAGCTGACAGCAGTAACACGTTATGTGTCTGGATCAGAACCGCACACTTTGGTCTGCTGATGCTGATCCTGAGCAGTCATTTCCAAACTTCCGTACTGCTTAAAGGACTGGACTCTTCCTCTGCAGGTCAGTTTGAATGGCGTTAGTACTGTTCACCTTATGCTCGACTCTCTGTAGTTTCCCTCTCTCTCTGCTGGAGTTTAGTCATCCATGGAATGTCGCATTCTGTCTCCGAGTCCAACTCCTGTTGAAATGCAGAATGCCATCACGTTCTTTCTTTCTCTTCCAGTTTCCACATCAGTTCTGCTTCGTAAAACTATACTGAGTTTAGTGACACAAATCTTGATTCTTCCTGAGGCCTGAAACTCCCCTACATGGGACTAAAAGGCTTGAAAGGAAATTCCACTGATTTATTTTATTTTTATATAATTAAAGGAGCAATATGTAATAAGTAAGATGCATCACATAGTCCCTCCCTTATCAGTCCTTCCCCCCATTTACTTGTCAGTCTGAATTGTGAGTTCAGCATCAAACTTCATCCCTTTACAGGGCCAGAAGTCGGTGCCGGTGTTATCTCTTATTTTGCTTCTTTTTTAGTTTTCTTTGCTTTCGAATATGTTTTCTTGCCGAAGGCAGACGTGATTCTTCTTCATCCGTTCATGTGTAGACTAAAAGCAGATTTGATGGCAAAGTGATTTTATTATGATTATTATTATTATTATTATTATTATTATTATTATTATTATTATTATTATT
>CM067491.1:13856780-13946582 GCA_034552555.1 Semaprochilodus insignis
GGTGGGGGTTGGGACGGTGGGTGTTTTTCTGTTTTGTGGCGGCAGGTTTCATACTCACAGGTGGTGCTGACAGGCTACGTCTAAGCTGTGAGGTTTACACAAGACAGAAATGAGAAAACAAGCTGAATGTATGAACTTAATTTAAATATGTCACACATTTCCATTCAGTCAGAGCTGAGTCCGCATTTGTGGAGTTCATTTGGCCTGTTGTTAGTTTTCGATCCCCCCGGTTCGTCTTGCGAGTGTAGATGTTCAGAGAGGTATCTGTATCTGATGTGGTGTTGTTGTGTACAGTGCTCTTGCTGTGGTGCTGTTTCACTCCTGAATGATGAAAGCCTGCTGTGGAGGTGTTAGGTGGCTAAGCACAATGTCAACAAAATGTGCTTTCACTTCTCTCTTTGCCCGCCTTTGGAGAGTTAGAGGATGTAGAAGCATTTTATGGCTTTGCTGGGTTGCCATGTCTTGGTAGAAGGGTGTGTTGTGTGTGTAACAGCAGCAGCACAGCAGTGGTGAGTGTGTGTGTGTGTGTGTGTGTGTGTGTGTGTGTGTGTGTTCTGGAAATCACCAGCAATTTCTCCACATCTCATCTGAGGTGAGGTGATGATGAGTAAAGGAGAACCTTGTTAAACCACTCATTAGCACAGTTCTCTGTTACACATCAACACACATGTGTGTATGCACAAAGCTGGTGGATTTGGTTCTGGATTTGATTTGGCATGATTAGTCAGCATGTCTGGGAACAAGAACATGAGCCTTCTGAGGAAAACACTCACAAGTGTACATACACCCGTCCTCTATTCATCGTTATGCGTTCAGCTTCCAGTTATGTTTTACACTCCTCAAACTCATCTGCTAACTACTAATGGGAAATGATGCAGAGAGAAACTGAGGCAAGTTTAGAAAGCAACACAGAGCGAGAGAGGGGAAAAAGAAAAACAGAAGCAGAGAGAGAAATAAGCAGGAAAATACTGGAAGGGTGGACGAGTTAGCGGTTTGTACAGTGTAGAACTGTTGTTGTAGCTAGACATAAACAACTCAACGTGAATTTCCTGACTGAAATAAAGTAGTTGATATCTTCTGAGCTAGTTAGAACACAGGTTAGAACACAGGTTTGGTTCCAGATCTGTCTTCGAGGTCCCCAGGCATCACATAGATCGCATCACGTAGACCATCACAATACGATACGCTCCATATTCCCCGCACCTGAAAGACAGATTGAACCCGTTAATAGATACCACAAACTCCAAATAATACTGGGCTGTTAACCTGCTACTGATTTTCAAAATGCTGCAAGATCACAATATGTAGTGATATCACAATGTGTAGTGATATAGTCACAATGCTAGTCATTTCATCCCTATGGTGCAGCCCTAGTGCCGGGCTGATAGACTGATTATGTAGAGTTTGTTTCTTAGAGGTAATTAAGGAGAGGGGTCATGTGGGTCAGTATTTTCCCTCTGGAGCAATGAAGCGTTTCAGACTTATTTCACACCTTTCTCTAACACACAAACACACACACACACACACAGATCACACGCACACACACAGATCACACAGGGCCTTTATAGTATTTAATTCAGAAGCTTAGTCACTGTAGCTTCCTTCTAGTCTGTTATTGTCATCATCATTAGCATGTGTGTGTGTGTGTGTGTATGTGACTGTGCGGTAATAGGTGAGGGGGTGAGTGCATGTGTTTGGTATTGTTGATAATCCCTAATCCCTGTGTTGTCTGGCTGTTCTGTTTATTTCAGATTAAGCGGATGTTTACTCCACGGTTGCGCTCCTCTGAACCCACCTAATTGAGGCATGTGTGTGGATCCGTTTTTGCGTATCACAATGTATCACAGCATATCACAGCATGTTAATGTAGAGAAACAGGAAAGGTTCTTAACCTCAATGTACGTTAATGTAAAGAGGTATTCCAGGTGCTTTGGGATATGCCTACTGATCATTTGTCATTGTTCACACAATAGAAAATGAAGCAATAAGAAAAGAGAAAGAAAGACCGCAGTGCATTGCTCTATCGTTCTTCATAAGGTCTAAGAACAAGATCTGATCACTTATACTAATTATCAGATGCCTGGCTTTATTAATGAGCTGTAAACACCATTTCATCAATTCTGCAGAAAATGAGAGAAAATGTAGCAGGTTTAGACCATCAGGGCTGATTTCATACTGTGTATGTGTGCGCACGTGTGTGTGTGTGTGTGTGTGTGTGTGTGTGCGCGTGTGTGTTTGTGTTCCCGCAAGGCACGTTATTTGGCCTGGCAGGTAAATGTCATGTATGGGAGTGTTGCCTAGATACTAAAATCAAATGTCATTATCCCAATGAGGAGAGGACTGCCTGAGATTCCTTACAAATTTCATTTCTCTATAGGCCGCGCTGCCTCCATGCTCTGCACAGACTCTGGCTTCATTCTTTCTGCTCCCTTCTTTTCCTTAATAACACACTTGAGCTGTTTTATAGAATGTTTGAGTTTATGTTTTAGGTACCTTTACTGCTTTTTAGTGCTACCATAAAATAGTTTGCACACTGCGGAGGTCGTTTAATGTTGACTGATTTTGGGAGACGCCGTTGGTCGGCCCACTGCCGAACGTTTTAAAGCCTTTTTTTAGTGATTTGTGTTTTTATTGGGTATTACATAAAGACAATGATTTCTGCCATTTAGGTCTTTGCGGTTCGGAACTGAGCCAGTTTACAAAGAGCAAGACTGTGTGCGTATATGTGTATACAAGTGTAGCAAGACAAGCTGGGTATTTAAGAGTCACTTAGAAGCCTTAGAAGGCTAAATAGGTGTTTTTCTGTTACAGCCTTGAGAAATCTTTGTGATATGCATGCTCATCAGACGTAGCATTGGTCTTAATGTCCGATTGTGTATAAAGGTATACTATATGTAAGCTTCTGGGTGAAAAGGGCATATTTGCACCTTTTTATAAGGTTTTAAAATCAAAATAAATACATTTAAATTAATAACATGAGGTAAGTGCTGTGCAATATGACAGTGTACAATTTATCATTATGGCGATATGTCACTACAATATGCTTTTCTGAATGTCATGGCCTGTAAAAAGTGTTTGGTCCAACCTAAAAAAATACTCTAATTTGTCACCATCAAAAAGACTTTGAACAAATTATTCTTTCTAACAAAGCAATTTTCTGAGTAAAACTTAAAATTAGAGTAAATTTCTTAGGTTCTTAGGTTACTTTTTAACAATAGTCTTGTTTATCTATCTATATCAGCACAGTATGCACAGATATGGAGTATAAATCATTGTATTCACAGTTTTTTGATAGTATTTTTACATGTAGTCTCGCTGGTTCTTCTTAATGTTCCACACCTGATCAGATGTCTGAAAAAAACGTCCATCATTAATCATTTCTAGAAGTATCACAATATTACATGTTTGCCATATCACCTACCTCTACCTGAGATCAGTAGCTTTTCCTGAGGGTGTACAGTAACAATTTAATGTACGACAGTTTCTTGCTTTTCTCACTGAAGTTAAATAGAATCAGGGCCAAACTGACCATCAATCAGTCACACACCGGTCACACACACCTACCTTTCATGAGACTATTGCGTCATAGCCATTGTGTTTATTAAAAGCCAGTGTGTGTGTGTTGGTTTCCTGAACTGTCTAAGGACCTCCAAAGTAAAATACAGGACGTTAAACACACACACACACACACACACTCTGTCCTCGTATTATGTGCACACACTGTAACCTTGTACAGGAAGGGCTGTGTTCAGGGTCACGCTGGCTAATAGAATTAGCTCAAACTGTGTGTGTAGTATCAGGTACAGGTAGGTGAAGCTGAGCTCAGAAGTCATGGTCAAATCTTACAGTGTAACTGAATTTTCTGTGTAGTGTGTCTATATATACTTTTACAGATAACACAGTTTTATATGCTTAAGTGATCTCTTATTGGTGTAAGACTCTTATTGGTGTAGTGCAGCACCCAGACCAGGAATCAAAACCCAATCTCCCACATGGTGTAGTAGCACACTGACAGGTAGGGGTGTTACCTGTTGCACCACACCAACCACTAAAGATGTCCAGTTCCTAACCGGACTAATGGTCCCTCATTTTCTGTATCCCTGATGCCATCATTAAGCTGAATGGGCTAACCTTAATGCAACACAGAAACACGCTATGTGCACCCCTCTATCCCCGCTGTCACATCACATGCCTGTATAACTGTTATGACAAAACTCAAAACCGTTAGGCTAAGAATTTCAAGTGGACTACCAGAGGCACCAGTATATCACCTACTACTGAGAACTACCGTTGAAATGTCATTGTCAGCAAGTAGATGTTTTGTCCCATATCACACATATAACACATATGTCGCCCACCACTCTGCATTCGGCATATGGACAAAATCCATCAAGAATGGCAGTTGTTTTATTTGCGTGCTCCAAGTGACGTCACCTATTGGCACCTCAGCTGTTTTCCACATTGTGTGATTAGCACTGACTAGCATTCTTTAATACACACACATACACACATGCACACACACACACACACACATATCCCCGTGCTAGGAGCATGTGAGTGTGTGTATGTGTGTTTAAGTAGAGGACTTTAAACCCAACACAGTGATCAAAGAAAAGGCAAGATAAGTGACCCCTGTCAGCCTCTTTAATTAGTTACAGTAGCCTACTGCTCTCTCTGTCTCTCGCTGATTGACCCTACTATAGTTGCCTACTTCTCAAGCCTGGTTAGTTTTACAGACCCCTGACTGCTGTGCTCCACCGAACACACAACCCTACCCCCTCACTCCGCCTTCTCACGGCTGGTTAGGTTGTGTGTGTGTGTGTGTGTGTGTGTGTGTGTGTGTGTGTGTGTGTGTGCACACTAAGAGGTAATAGAAAATGGCTCAGAAAACTCAAATGAGTGGGTGCATGCTTCCCAAAGCACCCCGCTGAGCCTCAGAAAGAGAAATTAGTGCGGCTGATGGAAGGAGAGCATGACTGTCATGCAGGCTTGGTCTGACAATTATTGGCAGTTGTTAAAGCGAAGCTTCTGTGAAAGATTTAATTTTCCCCAAATGTAGTCAATCAGCTGGGACAGGCGTCCAAAGTTTGCCTTGATCCTATGTAAGATGTAAACATTTTTTTGGTAAAATTAAAAGAGGTTGCATTACTGTGTGTGAGTCGCCCAGGATAGCCTGCAATAATCACTGAAAAGTCAGCTCTGAGGAAGGGCTAAATGATTTGGGAAGAATTTCTAATTGTGATTTTTCTGTCCAGGTCTGTTATTTGGTCAGTAAGAAAAGAGCGTCCCCTTTCTCAGTTAGCTGTGGTTGTGTTGTCACAGCATATAGTTGTTTGGCTGTCTCTGATTGGTCTAACTCATCTACAGGCAGTTTACAAGTTCTGATATTATGTTAAGGTTCCCCAGATAAGACACGCTTTTGATAAAGTAGACTGATTAATCTTTCAGCCCTAATCTGAGGTGTCATGTTGGTTCTTTCAGCTTCTTTTTGGACACCGTGTGTCTTTATGTATTAATATCACACAGAAAAAGAGGGTCTGGTTCCTTGTTAGGCCTCAAATGCAGTGACACATGACATAATGGTAGAAAAATTACTTTCTCACTTATACACAAGTCACCTCCTCAGAAGATGCGTCCTTCCCCGAGTTTTAATAGACTTTCTCTTTGAATGCTCTTCCAACATGTTCACCATCATCAGGTTCAGCAGCTTGGGGAAGAGGTCCGAAATAGAGATTAGCATTCCTGCCTGACTCCAAAGGACTCGCTGGTCAAACCATAGTGTCTTGCAGTGTGGGACTAAATTTCAGTGCCACGTGTGGAAGCCGGCGGTCAATCAGTCCAGTACGTGCGGGAACGGGACAACTTATACAATTACAAAAATGCCACATATTAATACATAATCTACACGGATCTATAATTAGAGGAGCAGTTTGTACAATGCCAAAGGATGCTTTGCCCCATAGAGTACAGAACTAAAGAAGCACCCTTCAGACACGTGTCTCGGCTGAGTAACTACATTTAGGGCCCATGGAAAACTGGCTTGTTTTTAATCCTTTATCAGACCATTTAGGTTGATTGCTAGATTGTATTGTGTGCTCTGCTGTACGTGAGAATGAGCTATAACGAGAGATGATCAACCACAGTTGCTTGTTTGAAGCCTTTTGATGTGCAAAGAAGAAGAACTGAATGATGAAGTCAGCCAGAGAGAGTGAGAGTAATTGTTGCTGCTTGGGGGTCCTGTGGTGAGCGAGCGTTTGTGTTTTGGCTCGGTTGAGTCACCTTCATGCATGTGTGTGTGCATCTATATATGCACATGTTGTATGTGTGTGTCGTGTGCACCCTCGCCTGCCTGTGGCGTCTCTTCACCTCTGTAAGTGTCAGGCTGTCTGACTCTTCTGCTTTATGAGACCTGACCTTTAAAAACAAGAGCAAGTGAGCGCACACACTCCATTCCTCCCACTTTCTCCGTCTTTTCTCTTTTGCTCTCTCTCTCTCTCTCTCTTTCTCTCAGTAGCCCCACTTCTCTCTCTCTCTCTGTCTCTCTCTCTCTCTCTCTCTCTATCCTCCCTGCCCCTTTCTTCCTCTGTGAGTGCGAGTGTGTGTGACAGTGTCTTGCCTCAGGCTGGATCTCTCAGTAAAGATGTGCATTGACTTTGACAGCGATGCTTTGTCTTTTTAAGTCATTAGCAGTTTTCCTACATGCTCTGCTCTCTCCCAGCCCTCTGTCTTGCTGTCTTTTCCCCCCTTTTCTCCACATCTATCGAAGCCTTATAAAAGACCATTGGTGCTGAAGATCTGTGTGGGGTATTACGTTTGATCTTGCTAGGCCGTGGGTCGTGCTATGGTCCAGGGCTTTGCACGATTAATTGAATAGTCATTGAACTGCTGCAGGTGAGTGTTCAGATACTGAAAGCATTACTGTGGTTTATTTGTTAGAAAGAGGGATGGACGGGAAATATAGTGTAGTTATACGCCAGATTATCACTTGTGTATTCATATGAGGAACAACAACACATGAGCTGTAACAAGGTTATGTTGGGATTCAGTTACCATCAATATTTTAGGAATCTGTGACTTCACCTGCTATTAAAACTGAATTTCTAAGCTAGCTGCTTTCCTTTCAGAGCGCTGCTGCACTCACATCTACCAGGCCCGCTAGCCTCACTTAGTGAAGGGCTAGGGGCTAATAGCACAGTGCATGCACAGGTGAACGAGTGTTTCATGGAGGTGGTCTAACTTGGTGTATGAAGGACATACATTACGTTATGTATAATATAAGAATGTGCGGACAAAATATTCTGTTGTGTCGCTACACAGCGATGTAGGTAGTTCTTTAAAGAGCAGAAATGTTGGGCTGTTTTAGGTTCATTTACACAAGGACTTTTATGTTAAAGAGCCTGAAAATGGGAGGGGGCGAGGCTGTGTTTGTTTTAGCCATGTTTGGTACAGTTCTCAGCAAATTAAAAATAAAGTTACTTTATGGACTGTAACCATGAGTCATGTAAGTTCCTCCTGAAAACTCTGAACATTACAGTGTTGCAGTTTGCTATGTTGATGGGCTATATTTAGCCAAAAAATCTAATATTAGTACCACAAAATTAAAAACTGAATACCCACTGAGCGAATATGTGAGTCAAATAATGGAGTCCACAGTCCTTTTATACATTAGCTGTTCTTCTTCTCCATAATTTTAGACTGTAATTCAGTTTTTACTTCTTTATATTTTGTCAAACAACAACAAAATGGACAAAATGATTCATAGATATAACACCTTGATATTGATCAAAGCCTATTTTTCCTCTTTTGGTACCATTTTAGAATAAGACTACCCTTATAAAGCATTTATGACTGGTTTAAAATTTGTTTATTACTGGTTAGGAATTAGGTCATAAAAACTTTACAAAGTGTCGATAAACAGTTATAACATGTTAATTAAATGGGTAAAGATGAGCTATTGTATCTGATATATATGAATATTAATATGAATATGTGTCGAAGCTAACACTTTTAATGCTGACTGATGGAGACGACAAAGTAAGACTGGTAAACATCAAAATCTGAGCTTCAACAGCACAAGTGAATGTGGATTTGCTGTTAGGCTCTTTTACCCATTTTATTAATGTGTTGTAACTGCTTATCAATGATTTTAATGTGTTTTTGATCTGAACTCATTTCAAACTATTCATAAACACTTTATAAAGGTAATCTTGTTCTAAAGTGGTACCCCCCTTTTTCCCCCCGTAACTTTACACCTCCAATTTTTTTTAACCTCACTTAGCACCTATACAGCTTAAACTGGAAGTGCTTGGTGCTAGTTTTTACTTTACCAGCACAAGCTCAGACTGACAGCATGCTTTACTGCTTGTGTTATTGTTCTTACACTGTTCTGAAATTGTGAAACATACAACAGGGGGCCTGTAGTAGTTATTTCCTCAATTTAAAAATACCCATAGGTGTGAGCAAGATATAGTCATTCCTGTGCACTTGCGTGAACACAGAGGCATATTGGTGCAGATAAGACAGCACATGCTCTCATACACCTATGCATCTGACAGCTCATATACTTGTAATGAAATTTATAATTGTGTTGGTCTGAAACATGTATAATGTGCCTAAACCCATACACACACATACCAGTATATCAGTACACCAGTGTACCACCTCACCTGTCTGGGACAATTCACGTACTCCTGCATTGTACAATAGACTTGTAATGTGTCCACACACACATATACACACATACACACACACACACACACTAGACCTGTGGGGAAGAACAACTGCTTTAAACGGTTGGAAGGCGAGGAGCTGAATGTTTATATATATATAGGCATTGAGGAATTGTTGATGATGAAACACTTTCATGTTTTTCATGCTTTCATGAAACAACATTCGTGACAGAGTGCAACCGGTGTGTTGTGTTGAAGAATGTGTTCTGTGGTGGGCTGCTGTGTGAAGAAAATACGTTGACGTCTGTGTTTCCATCCACTACGGCGAGACCTTACAGGACTTCGCTCCGCTTCACTTCTGTTTTCCTTTCTTTGTCTGAGTCAGCTCACCTGACGTGGTATTGGGGAAATGCCCTGCAAGCACACATACACACACACACACTCTCAGTGTGAGTAATCTTGCCTTCTTAGTCAGCCTGTAATCCACAGCACTCGTTTGTGTGTGTGAGTGTGTGTGTGTGTGTGTGTGTGTGTGAGCAACAGTAATTGTATTTGTAGTAATTGTATCAGACCGTATGTATGTGTATGTGAGCAGTGCTCATTGGTTTGGATGGGTCAGACTGTCTAGACTGGACAGACCCGCTGATTTGCGCACTCATTAATTGACAGTCCCTGCCCTCATTGCTGGAATTGAAACGTGTACTGCAGTGTGTAGGTACGCGTAGCACACGCAGCTTTACGTAACTGGATAAAAAAGAGGAGCTATAAATAGAATGGTTGTTTTGTGTTCATAAAGAGAGAAGAGAGAGAGAGAAAAAAAGATGGGTAAAGACTCCATTCTGTCTCAGTTAGACATGACAGAAGAGCGGAGAGAGAGAGAGAAAACGAGAGAGAGAAGAAGGAATCTATCTCGTCGGAGAACCCTGTGTTGCAGTATGTATGTGTGTGTGTTTGTGTGGGAGAGAATCCCCCATTTCCTGTTGTCACAGGTGTATGTGTGTTGGTGTCTGTGTATTCTCACCCGTCAGCTCGGTGTTTGTGTTGTTGTCAGTGTTAATTTTAGCCGATTTACCGGAGCAGCAGGGTTTTCCCTTTTCATCTACCAGATACTGTACACTTTCTGTACACTATCAGA
Source organism: Semaprochilodus insignis (assembly GCA_034552555.1). Classification (NCBI taxonomy): domain Eukaryota; kingdom Metazoa; phylum Chordata; class Actinopteri; order Characiformes; family Prochilodontidae; genus Semaprochilodus; species Semaprochilodus insignis. The sequence continues at coordinate 13,866,585 of CM067491.1, forward strand.
TACTGTACTGAACTCATGGCTCATGGAGAAGCGGTGGTGTTCCGCTGGAGTAGGAGTCCTAATGTATGTAAAGGCTTGATGATATATGCTCAAGTGTATAACAGCATAAGCATAATAAGAACACTAATGTTGCGCTCACACGTTAGCATTGCAAAAAACACCATTTCATACCATACATGGCCAACGGCAGCATGAAGCCACACAAGCGGATGAAAATGGATGATCTTTAGAAGGGAGCTTTTAAATCAACATTCACTTTATTCCCATGGTCTTCAGCTCCATTGACCACAAATGAATATCCGGTTTGTCATCATGCTTCTACTGCAAGCATAAGGGGACATGGAAATTAGTAGTAATAAGATTTCAGGTTGGTACCAAGTTACCCTATTCACCGTATCTCACCAAGCGTCTGGTGATCGCTTTGGACAATTTGGTAATAGCCCCTTATTTAAGGCTGATTTATGCACAAGTTCATGGAATACACAGCCAGTGTTTGCTGCCGTGTTTCTATCACATAGATACCAGCAGCGTCCTTTATTGCTGGACGCCCTATAATTCTTTTTTCGAGGGCTTAGGTAAGCACTTGTTGTTTTGTGTAATCAGAGTAACAATATTTTCTCATTTAATAGTAGTAGTTTATGAGACTAAATAAAAATCGACACATTTTCTGTTTTATGTCACCTTCTTTGCGTGTCACTTGGATGTCACATGTCACAACAACAGCATCGGGTTTAAAGGTTTACAAGTAATTACTCAGTTAAAGGGCCATCGATTAAAACAGACCTCAGTCACACAGCAGTGATTACTTTAGCATTTTGATTGAGGCAGGACACTGATATTGTCCGGAAAGCTGTGGCTCACAATCGACGTTCCAGTTCATCCCAAAGGTGTACAGTGGGCATGAGGACAGGGCTCTGTGCTGGCCAATGGAATTCCTTCTAACTCGTCAAGCCATGACTTCAGGAAACTCTGTACATAGAGTGACTGTCATGCTGAGAAAGGACCATCCTTAAACAGCTGCCACAGGATTGAATATATAATTGAAGAGTAGGTAACATTAACATTACCCTTCACTGGAACATTGGGGCCCTGAAAAACAGCCCCTGCTCATTATCCCTCCTCCACCATACTTTATTTTTGGCACTAAGCATTCCAGTAGAGTAACATTCTCCTGGCATTCACCAAGCCCAGGTTCATCCATCAGATGCATAGGAATGGGCAGCATGATCATCACGCAATAGAACACGTTTCCACTGCTTCAGGGTCGAGGGACGGTATGTCTTACACCACTCCAGCCGACGCTTGGCATTGCACATAGTGACCGGGGAAGATCTAGTAGGGCAGAAATTTTACTAACTACCAGTGATTGCCTGTGGAGATTGTGTGGCTGTGCACTTGAGTTTAGCAACAGGTGTGGTTGAAACACCTGAATTCCATATTATAGGAATATGATTGGCTGTATAGTGTTTGCTAGTGTATTTGCTTTCCAGTACAGTGATCTTTGAAATGCTGTGCATGGTTTGTTACTGTTTACGTTCATTTTTAATCTTCTTCATGAGCTTTAATTACTTGATCATAAAAACAATGAGTCAGTTACTCAGGTAATAATGTAATTAATAGTCACTGGTCCAAGGAAAAACTGTGGTACTGTTGGTGTTGTGTAAAATGTTCCCGGAACAGAAGCAAAATGGAACTTTATATAAGGAAATTCACAAACAGAAAGTGTTTGTGAAAGAAGAGAGAGAGAGAGAGAGAGAGAGAGAGAGAGAAGTGGTAGTGAAACTGAGTGATGGGGTTGTCCAGCTTAGTCAAGCATGTCTACAGGTACTGCACTGACTATGAGGCACAACAGATGTTTCCTCACTTTACCTTTAGAACAACCTCTCTCTCACACACACACACATAGACACACACACACACACACACACACACACACAGCCCTTTTGGGCAGACAGAGAGCAGCCGTCATTGCTCTGATAAAGTAATGGTCGCTGTAACATACCACCCATACCTCAGAGCAGGGGCGAACGCACTGCCGTGGAACTTAGTCCGTGTTCATCATTTACACCAAAGATTTCTCACTGTCTGCGTGACCCGTCTGTGAGTGTGTTTCTGTGTGCATGTGAGTGTGTGTGTGGTAGTGCTCTTCTGCTCGGGAATGGGACTGGTCTCACCTCAAACGTAAACACACCAAACTCAGCACTGCTGCTCCTGGCTGTGTTATCATAGCGCAGGTATGACCGCTCTCTCTGGCCTTATTTAGAAGAGACCAGTGGAGCCGAGCAAGATTAGCTCAAAATACACACACACGCACACACATGCATGCACACACACAAATATACATGGATATGTACGCACTCTGAGCAATATTCTCTTTCCATCTATTTACACATCACTATTTGTATTTGTAGTGGAAGGAAAATGCCTAGCAATTCCAGCAATGTGTGTGTGTAATGTGTGTGCACGTTAGTGAGGAGGAGAAGTGACCTGCCGCGACTAATTAGCTTCTCAGCTTTAGCTGGAAAATTATGTACATGTGAAGTGACACTATTAGCAAGGACAAGAGCCCCTCTGACACCAGCGAGGGAGAGAGCGAGGAAGAGGACATCTATTTTAAGACGTTGCAGTGTATCTGAATGAAACTGTGTTTATATTATATTTACATTAGCTCTTCTAACATAGCATCAGGTTTAACATAGCCTTACATATTCATGCCACCAAAATAAGTGAAGCGAGTGAGAGAGTTATCAGGTGGCTTATTTTTACATATTTGTAATAATTCTAAATTAAATTCTCAGTATATTCTAGTTTATTCAGTATGAGGACTGTGCACCAGTGCTATTGGGAAGAAAGATAAAGGTTACCAGGGACAATAAATGATGATAAAATTAGACTGACATGGGCAATATTTATTGAAAATACAGAAGTAGTGTCTCTGTATGGCGTCGGGTCACCGTGTTTGCTAACGCAACATGCATACACCTTGGCATGGAGTGGTAGAGGTTCCTAATGGTGTCCAGCAAAAATCCACCCCATACAGTTTGAATAATCTCACACAGTTCCTGCAGATTATGCGGTAGGGGTGGAGACAGAGTGACACCAGGCCTTCTGCACGTGTGACTGTTCATCTTGGCGCTGACCACGGTGCCTCCACACACAGATTAGTTGGTCGTCTCCACCAAGACACATCACTGCAGATGACCCGTCATCCATGACAGTCTGGCCCGACACAATTTCATGTCTTTGTCGACGTTGCCAGTCATCGTAGCGGCCTGCGTGCATGTAGTCCTAGTGCAGCCGTCTGCCAATGGTGCTGGCACAAGCAGTCCGAATGTCCACAGCCGTGGCTGCTAGGTCAATCAGATTTCATTAAAGAGTACCTATTATACTCATTCTCACTGTTCAGAGTTTTATTTTAGGGTCTACTAGAATAGAATCTCTAGAATAGAATCTCTAGAATAGAATAGAATCTGTATTCACCCTCTGTCTGAAATGCTCTTTTAGAGCTCCTTCGTCTTTAGGCCCCACCTTTAGATGAACCCAGTGTGCCTTGACTGGTCAGCTCACCCACACTGTATGGGGAGCCAATCAGAGCAGAGCTCATTTGCATACATCAGTCTTGAAGGCAGAGCAGCAGAATCAGTCTGATTAATTCTAAGGCCTAAAGAAAGGCCTAAAGAAATTTGCCATGTAAAAGATTTAGGTAAGAAAATTGAGACAAATGGAGTATATGTGTCCTTAAGTTAACCATTAGCTTTCACTTTAAATGTTCCACTGTTGCATCAGGTGTAACATCTCTGAGAGGCCTCACTTCTCACTTCACTTGACCAAAAGAGCATAACCCATTTGTTTGTGGGTATAAGTGAGAGTAGTGAAGCGAGTGGCTCTTCAATGCAGTGCACAGCAGGTTACTGGGACTAGTTCTCCATTATCTGCACCACTGCACCAGTTTGCGTCTCCTGGGAATAAAGAGCCCCCTTCAGGCCGGAGCAGGTTCTGCAGGCTGTGGATGGTCAGTTGCACAGATATGAAGTAAGCATGGTGAACAGACATTTCTCTGAAACGCACAAGCGTTCTGCTCAAATAGGTAACACAGAGGTGTGTGTGGTATCTGGCTTTTGTTTGATGTGATGGCTCCCTCTTCGTGTGGTTAGCATGTGTGTGTGAGAAAGAGAAAAAAGAATGCTGGGTGGGGATGTGGTTAAGGCTGCGACTGTGTTTGTGTGTGCGTATGAAAGGAATGCTGAAGTAGGTATGCCTATGCGGTGTAGACTAAGCGACGTCCAGAAAGTTTTGTTGTGTTTTTCTTCTCTTTTCTGTGGTGTCTTTATGACTGGAGCAAAATGGAGATGAAATGCACAGTTCTGTATGTGTCGGGCGCAGGCGTTTGTTTATATCTGGAGTGAAGGGTGTAGCTTCATTCCTACTCCTGCTGCTACTGCGTGCATTGTTATTATTGCCTGAACAATGCACTGAGCTTCAGTCCTGCAGGTCAAATACACAGTGTAGTAGTAGTATGGATGGTGTACAGGTTACAGTTTTGAAGCTAGAAAGGTCTATGTATCCTGCTGCTAGCTATCATCATGTTACCTGGAATCAGGTATTAGTACTCGATGGCACTTGTTTCTGGTGCTTTACTCAGTTGTAAAACATGAGGCCAAACTTTTCAGCTTCAACATGTCGTTATTTATGAAGAAAGGTTTAGACACCCCGCAAAACAAAACCCTTTGTCTACCTCCCTCTCCCCTCCCAAACCGTCCCTACAACCTGTCACAGGAATTTCAGTGCAATTTCAGTGCGAGTTAGCGTTAGAAGAACACAGTGGAAAAGCCTTGTTGCCTTGTTTTCTTCAACAACAACTTATCAAACTAGCTCATTAATTGCCTGAGGATGTCAGCAAAGTTTTTGATGCTTCATTTGTCGTCCATGGAGGGCTTAACTTCTTCAGCACTGACTGCAGGTGTGCTGTTATCGTTAGCTGCACCTGCTGGGGGACTTTCAGGCTACCAAATACGGTACAGTCTTCAGCGTTTAGATGTATTTTTTTGCCCAGGTGTTTCCTCAGGTTAGATGTGTTGCCTGGCCAGCTTTGCATTTCACATTATGAATATTGCAGAGAGCACTGCCTGCGTCAAATCAAGTGTAACTGTATTTGAGACCACGGGCCTTAAACCACAATTTGTCAACAACTGATTTAACAACGGGATTTAGCCCCGTACCCGTAAAAGTATCCCATCTTAGTTAGTAGCCACTAGTAGTGCAGTCACAGTTATTGCTGTTAGGCTACTAACATAGGGAGGTCATGGCTCATGCATATATACTGAGTAAGATGTTTTTAATGAGATGTTTTTTGTCCATTTGGTATTTTCTATTATTTGTTTTTCAGTATAATGTAATTTACCTGCTCATACATGCTTATACACAGTTTAATAAATGCGTTATTTTGTGCTTATTCATGTGTTGTAAAGTCCCATTCTAGGTAGCATTCAGATAAATAATTACTTGATAAAGTTTACACTCAAATGTTTGTCATAAGCTGCCAAGGATTTGTTAATAACAGCTATTCACTAATAATTTGGGTATGTTTTGCAACACTCAGCTTCATGTTCATCAGAGTGTCTTTCTGGGTATGAAGAACAGGTTTTGCTTAAATAATTGACAGTCCAAACTACTGTTAGTCCTTTCAGGTCAGCAATGTCATATGCAACATCAAACATCAAACAGCCATATTAAGGAATTAAGGAAGTCGCTTTATAGGTAGACTTCAAATAAACAATTTCTTAATAAAGTTTGCACTTGTTTACCAAAACTGTTTCCAAATAAACAACAATAACAACAGTTTTGTACATAGTCCAACAGGTAATATTTTTCAAACAAATTTCAAAAGAATCAGATTTAATCTAATTATGGTGGAATTTGAAATCATCATGATGCCTTAAATCATTTCCTAAAGATCTAGAATCTAATCAAATCACTGTGATGTCAGATTTACACCCCTAGAAACCACAACAACAGCACTACAGCAGTTGCATCCAGAAGGTCCTGTTTAACTGAATGAATGATCAAATCACTACCACCCATAAGGCCTCCTTGCCTTTGGCCTATAATCAGACCATTTTGGGGTTTTTGTGCCACATCCGTGCAGATTTGTGGCTGTGCTGTGATTTGCCTGTGCAGTTCTTGTGGAGTCTGCTGTAATAAAGGTAGAAAAAGCTGACACACAGAGTTGTCGCTATGACAGAGCCACTCTGAGAAAGTGTTATGATTGGACATTCCTGGCATAGCTACACTCCCCAGGGCAGGACGAACGCGCTGCGAGCAGCCTCAGCCCTGACCGCTGACCCAACAGAAAAAAACAAAACTTCAACCATCACTCTCTCACTGTAGACATGTCTCTTAAACAAACACACAGTATTCCCTCTGACATTAAAATGAGCCCAAAACACAACAAAGTTTGTAATGAAAACACTATTATGGCGCATTATGGCCTTTCGGAGCCCTTGCGCCATGTGTTTTCTGAACACTGCTGAAGGTAAAGCTGCAGGTAAACTGCCACGACTGCTAAGCGGTGAAAAAAACAAAGCTGTGCTCCGGGAGGGGAACAGGTTTGTCACAGTGAAATGGAAATCCCTCTGCAATTTAACACACTCTAACCCCCCGCCCCCCCGAGATTCTCCCATCACCACTATGTCATACAAACACACCTATAGAGGATGTACTGTCTTATCTTTAGCCCTGACATAATGACAAATCCAACACTGGATCTCTTCTGTGATCATTTATGCATTTCTTAATGTTGAAAAGAGTAATTATTGTTGTTAGCATGGCTGTAAGCCATCCACTGACACCTTGGGTTTGTTGACCATCAGAGACTGGGTTCCTGACTTGCTGACCAATCAGAGGCTGTGTTCCTGACTTGCTGACCAATCAGAGGTTGTGTTCCTGACTTGTTGAACAATCAGGGACTGTGTTCCTGACTTGTTTACCAAACAGAAACTATGTTCCTGACCTGTCAAAAAGTCAGAGGCTGTGCTCCTGACTTGTTGACCATGAAGAAACCGTGTTCCTGACTTGCTGACCAATCAATGTTGTAGGACATACTCCAATGTTGTAGGACATACTCCAATGTTGTAGGACATACTCTAAGTATTAGTGAATAGCAGCTATTAACAAAACCACTGCCCCTTTGAAAGGTTAAAAGGTAACACGGAAGTCAAACTCAACAAACTGTTTGATGGGCCACAGGCTGGCCAGCTGACCGTAAAGTTTTATATGTAGACTTCTCAGAATAGTCACAGATAGAAGTGACTCACATGGATGCACCATATTTAATAATGGTTTTCCAGAGAGGGATGCTAATCCCTGCTAAGAGTTGCTTCATATATGACATCCCATCTGACTTTTAGGCATGTCCAGAGCAATTTGTTTAGCTTACCTGCTCGTAGTTGAGAGGCTCATGTGCAGCGGAGGTTGTTGAGTTGTGCAGTTTCATCACTCGAGAGCTTGATGGATAGAAAAGATGGGCCCAGGTTTGCCCCAAACTGCTGAAGCAAGTAATGCCCGACTGCCTACAAAGCAGACAGATGCAGAGATAGAGGTTTCGTTCCTATACTACGTACTCTGACCATGAAATGCTGAAGTCTGAACATATTGACATGCTCTTGGTAACGAAAGCTTACAGGAAGTTCACAGCTCAATTTAATGCCAAATCAATACCTCGTGTCTGTTTTTCTCTAGTGTCTTTTAGTGTGAGGAAATTTTTTTTTTGATGAATCAATTTAACATTGTGATATCGGCCCTTGTGGTATGATAATTAGCAGATGACTACCTTGGTCTAGACTATGTATTCTTCTTTTAATCCAGCAGTGTCTGTGTGTCTGCCTGAGCATGCTGTAAAATTATGCAGGTCCCAGGTCGGGTGGCATTTATCAGTGGGCTGCGGCAGGTGTCGGCCCGCAGGCCTGAGGCTTTAATGGGCACCTGAAATGCAGAGACTCGTGTTGGCTTTCATTAGGAGCTTCAGAGAATGAAGCAGGGCGGAGACCTTTCTTGGAACAGACGGCATCAGATGCATAAAGAGGAAAAGATCGAGGCAACATGGTCATTTTACATTCTGTCAACCTGCTGAGCTGTTCGGCTCATAGAAGCATCGGTTTGTCCGTTACTGAGTAATTGGTAGGGCTCAGCTTTCTATTGAAACTGCAGTTTAAGAGAGGGCAAACTGATTGGCACACTAAATTTGGAGTACAGTTTCAAGCCAGAAAAAGTGGATATCCAGTTTTTTTTTGGCCTGAGCTATAATTTATAGGAAGTAATTAAAATTGTAATTGTAGTATTCGTCGCAATTAGATGTTTTCCTCAAATTGTTAAGCCCTACTAATTGCTGCAACAGGGATGGAGTTTAGTAATGAAAATATATGGTAATATACACCACACCAACCCCAACACATGCTTATTTGCCACTGTTGTGTTAGTATCATGGCTGTTCTAGGAATGATCCACCATTCATCTGGTCGGCAGTGGCCGTTTGGTGGACGGGATAGAGAGATGGGCTACAGTCTGTAAAAGTGCACCTATGTGGGTAGGTGAAGTTGATATAATGGCCAGTAAGTGCTGGTACTAATGTAGTGTGTAATGTAGAGTGTTACAACTAATGTAGTTGTAACTAATAAACTCAGTACAGTTACAAGGCCAGTTCTAAAACAAGGTGGGTTCTAAAACAGTCACACTGTGTGCTCTGTTAGCACCGTGGTCTTTCTACCATGAGGATGTAGCTTTATAAAAGCAGGCAGTCTGCTCTTGGATGGACATTCATCTCTATGCTGTTTTGGAAAAAAAAACAGCTGCAGTAATGTGCTTTGTTGTGTTTGCAAAGGTTCTGTTGTGACTTCTCATTTCATACTGGTAATTAGTGTGGTGCTTAATGACCCCGGTTTTCCATTGGGTCACTGTAGCGGTCTCAGTGTTTGTCGCCAAACTAATGTTCTCTGCTTATTGAGTGTTTGTTTAGTCACTTTTCCTGTGTATAGCTCCCGCAGGCAGTAATGAAATCTCTCAGGTGTGACAGTGGAACAGGGCTTGTGACGGTTTGTCACGGATCACTCCCATCCAGCCCACCCTGCGCAGCCCTGTGGGTGTTTCAGTTCTATTGAATAGGGCTCATTTTTGCTCCCCTTGGCTGCACTGCCTGATGGGATGTGTAGTTTTAACTGATGTTTGAAGCTGACAAGAGTTGTAGAGCGAGTTCAGGGAAACATCGGTTAACGCAGGTTGAATGTGCATCATGCTGCATTGCTCTTTGAGTGACAGGAGCCAATCAAATGTAACTGTCCTGAATAAGGGTGCTTGTGACTCAGCACATAGTGAGTTGACTGTGTTGACAGCATGTATGAGAGGAGAAATCAAATATGAACTTCTCTTGTATATATTTAAGAAGATGATTGGTCGGACAAGTCAGTCAAAACACAGAAGGCTTATTGAATTTGACGAAGTGGAAGTTGTAAGAACTAACCAGCATGGCAAGTAACATTTATCAGGGTATTTAAGCCAGTGTATTCAATAATAGATATAATGGGAAGCATCCCCTTGAGGCTCACTTTCCTGCACATTTCCTACTTTTCCTGCTTTTACACTCCCACTTTAACTCAACTTTGGGCTGTTAATGAGTTGATTAGTTGAATCAGAAGTGTTAGGAGCAGGGCAGTGGGCCTCTAGGAGCAAGGTTAAGAAACACTGGTGTAGAGAAGCCCAATTAGTGCTCTACATGCTTTATATAAATAAGCTATTGTGTCTAATTACGTTGCATGCACCACACATCACTTGTTGTACATGCCCTTTAACAGAAAAAAGGCAGAGAGAGAAAGGACAACATAAAGGAGGTGGAAAGGTTGACAAAACAGAATGAGTATGCAAGAATAGAGAGAGCAGATTGAGTCAGAGAGGAAGACTGACTCAATGTGTACTTCCTTGGAGGGCAGAAACATGCTGATGTCCCTGATGATCTTATTTTAAATAACATTTAGAACCAGTTCAGTTCATGATTGTTATTCATTCAGCCAAACATAATCTACATAGGAAGTTACCGCACTGCCAGTAAGCCTTATCAGCTCTAAGTGTCCTGTAAGTGTATCAGCACTGTTCCACTTTACTCTTAACAAAAACTGCTAAAAAGTTTCTGACTGTGTTCCAGCATCTGATATACAAATAAAGATGATATTCAGCACAGTTTTAGGATATTTACATTTAGTGTGCAGTGACATCATGGTTTCTGGCAGCTCTAATGGTGATATGAGCTAGTCAGACGGCATGAATGCAGCGGGTCTCTTTCTTAAGATTACTAGCACTGAGTAACCAAAGTATGTACCATGGTAATGGCTTTTAATTCCAGCTTAAAAACAAACCTCTCCATCATTTAGAATAGGGCTGCATAGATTACAACTATCTTCAATTAACCTTCACAATATTGATATCTCAGAAATCTGCAAAATCTCAATCTCAATCTCAAAAGCTCACCAGTGTATTGCAAAGCAAATCACAGTTGCTGTCTGTAGTAGCTTCATCGCAATGTGAATGTTCGCCCCAAATCGCTCAGCCCGTATTCAGAATAAAGGAGAAACATACTAGAGACCGAGAGGGAAAAATAGAGAGAGAGAGAGGGGATGATGCCAAGTGTAGGGTTGGCTAGATTCTCTTACAGTATTAAAAAGAATGGAGAGTGTACAGGGTAGAGAGGGAGAATAGGACTGAAAGGGAGAGTGTTAGAGAGAGTGCAAGCATTTAAAAAAAAGCACAAAATCAGCTTAATGTAAATGTACGAGATCGGGCCAGCAGTGCAGAGATATGGTGGGTGAGTGTGCGCACGCGCGCATGTGTGATATTCAGCTCTACAGCCAAGCCCTCTGCTGACTATGCGCCTCTCAGAGGAAAATTGATTTGGCCGGGCCAGAGAGAGAGGTACTTAGACAAGTGGAAAAGAGGGATGAGATGGTGGGGGCTGGGCTGGAGAGAGCGTGTGAGCAAAGAAGATGGAGGTCTTTGGCACACTTTTAGCTTTCCGGGTACCTGTTTTTGGGGAAGCTACGCACCTGCATAAATGCACAGCTTTAAGAGGGTCTGAAACTATGATTCGGACCCAAACGTAACCCGAAAACATTTTGCCCAAGACTCGGAACCAAAAGTTTTAAATCTGAACTCAGGAATGAACATTGAGGTCGGAATCATGTCAGCATTAATAGACATTTGTAACCTCAGAAACAAATGTGAAAACTTTCCATAATGCTAATCCAGCTAGATGTGCTATCTGTTGCTACATTGCTATCAGCATAAGCAGATATATACATGGAAATTATCTAGCATCAGCATTAACCCATAATTCCTTTAAAGGTGCATCCCTATCAGAGACTCAATTATACCTATCTAATCATTGCAACATCATTAAACATAAGCATTCAGCACATATACAATATTATGGGTGAATCAGTCAAAGGCAAAAAGGTATTAGGCCACATCGTGTGTTGCTTTCCTGGTGGTCTTATGGACCTACGTGCCACTAGCTGTGACTCCAGCGTGCCAGATTAAAAACTGTTTAAAGTAAAGTGAGGACAAAGAATGAAAGTAGAGAGAAAAACGACTAAAGCCGGGGCAAACTCAGGCCACAATCCTTTAAAGGTTGGAGGCAGACTCTGAGAAACCTGAACGTAAAATCTGAGCCTGACGCGAGCTCAACAAATATTTGAGAAACCCAATGGAACCTTATGAACAGTGAGGTCCCGCCAGGTTCAGGAAAATATTTCAAGGTTTAATTCACACCTCTCTTATTATCACAGTCCCTTTCACTTCAATTTTCCAGTGCGTGTGCTTTTATATGCACTGATTTTGAGAAACACCCTCCAGGCTCGATTAGAGGGACAAATCTTACACTAACCCTGTTATGTCCTTCTTCTTTAACACACTGGAGAAGCACAGGAGGTTGTGAGGAACTCTTTTCATTGTAAGTGCATTCTCAGGGTTCACCCACTCATCTTAAGGCTGTGCTATCACAGACTCGCACACATGCAGTGCGCTATAGACAGGCCTACCTACCCTCCTTGCGGCAGGCAGTGCGTGTGAACATCCAGGTTCACACTCATTTTCTTTACTATAGTCTTCTGTTGGATCTGTACACCGGAACTGGGAGACTTTCCAAGGTAGTAAAAGATGCGGTTGCCTCAAGCACCTCCATATTGCATTATACCCCGAAAGACCTGTAGCCTCCTTCATGTGTAACTGTAAATATCCTAGCATATCTGCACTCTGCTATGGAACGACATTGTCCTTGTAGTCTTTTTTCAGGTAGTCTTGGAAGCTTTGATCTTATTTTCTAGGATGGCCAATATTGAGTCCTCAAGACACCATTATATTTTCTTGTTTACAGGCTGTAAGACTGTGACCGTAATGTAAGTTACTGTTTGCAGAACTGTGTTGTGATAGATGATATTATTCGTATTCGCTTACAAAGTGCCACGTGACAGTGTGCGAAATACAGTATTCGGGGGTTCCCATGTGGACTGGCTGCTAACTCGCTCGCCATACTGGCGCTGATGGAAACTTCAGAGGCAACAAAATGTTTAGTTTAACAATTCCTCTACTGGGAATGCTTTTTTCTAGTTTGGTAACGTGCTCTTCCAAACACTAACTGAGGTCGTACACATCTCCTCTTTTGAGAAAACAGTTCACTCTTTCCATCAGTCTCTTGGGGAAACTGGGCCAGATTTTCAGGTTTTCAGATGTGGTTGAAGCAGCTAAACAATGACCTTTCACTGAATTTGTATTTGATCGTCTGTGTTACTGTAATGAACAGCATAACATCATAATAAATGTATTTTTAAGAGTCCTCCAGAGTTTGATTTTAAGGCATTCAGGTAACCTAAGAGTTAATTAGGGGCCTTGCGTTTCATTGCTGGTAACATAATGACAATACAATTACCAACTTGGCTAGCTTCTAATATTACGTGATCACTTATAATGATGCCAATATTCTGCATAGATGGCATGTTACCATCCATTGGTTAAAGCAGTGGATGAGAACTTGATGTTATAATCTATGTATCTGTGTAGTTAATTAGGTGGTCTGTTTGTGAAGCCTGTAATTAAGTGAACACTGTCTGCCGTACTAAAATCAAACCGGAGATTAGGATTATTGTACAAGCGGGATGTTTAAATATGGGCAAAGCAGTAGAAACAGATCATGTTGCACCTCGAAGAGACCAAAAAGAAGGCATCTTGAATAATATTGCACTTACATTAGCGCAATATTTGATCACGTCAGTCAGCAGTGTTCTACAGCTTGTGAATATAAGCCCATGATCTGCTCAGAAAAGCATGTTTTGACTGAACTGATAACTGATAACATATAGTCGTATTGCCCACCACTATTTTCCAGACTTGGTTTCATTTGAGTTTACACCAGCAGGCAGGCAGAGGACATTCCAGGATATCATTTACTTCATACTTAAAGTTATGTCTCAACCGCCCCCACCTCTCTCTCTCTCTCTCTCTCACTCTGCTGACTCTGGTTAAGATTCTGACTCTTTAAGCTTGATTTATACTGCCAGTATTAGTGGCTATGTTCAGGCAGCACTTACCTTAACGAATGAGAACTCGTTAGGCCAGGCTACCGCTCCGTCATTCGCTCTTCTAATAGAATGTCACGTCACGCTGAGCCAAGCGTACTCGCTCCCGCGCACACACAAACACGTGCGCGTCCACACACACTGCTAATTAAGGTCGTCTGGCTGGCTACAGAAAAATCGATGCTGCTTACCCTTATCTATCGTCCCCTCAGGTGTACAGCGCAGAGATGGAGGTCACTCAATTCTCCTTTTATAGTAAAAAAAGGAAAAGAGACATTAATGGTAGGACGGAAGAGGGTGAGATCTGATGTGTAACGATAAAGAAACACCAGTCCGGCTTAGGGTTGTCTGGAAGTGCTATTTAGACTGGTTCTAAAGTAGACATGCACCAGGCTTCTGCTGAGGTCAAATTCATGATTTAAATCCTGCATCATGAAAACGTCTTCAAGTGCCATTTTTATTTTCACCATATTATTCAAGCCTCGTTGCTGTTTCTAGATCAAGGTGATAGCGCTGAGGTATACCCTCCTTTTCTTTCTGTCTATCCCTGACACAGTGAGATCTGTAAACAGAAGCAGTAGGCTTTGTATTAGAACTGTGTTAAATGTGGTGTCAGCCTTTGATGACTAACAGAAATCTTGAAATGATGAACACAAACCCTGTGACTTTTTCATCCAGTTTCACAATGTTTGGTGCTGTTTGTTCCAGCTATATGTTGGAGAACCTGATTCGCCTAATTAGGCTCCCTTCTTAGTGAAGGGGCTGTTAACATTTGGCTGGAACAAATGTAGCTCAGCAGACCTTGCTGATCAAGTTAATGCACTTCAGATTAGATAGTCCACATAGTTTCAGTTAGGTAATAAAGGTGAAAAGCTTGCTTCGTCTTTTTGGGTAAGACATAAATAAAATATTAAGAGATCATGAGAACTCTCGATAGCCTTGCTTTTTATATGGATACATAAAGAAATATTTGGATTTGCAGCTTGTTGTTTATGACAGTTGCAAGCCATGAAAACTATTTGAACAAATTATGTATCAATAATGAAACCTTCATGTGTTTGAAAGCATTGTAGCTTTTACATTAGTTTGGTGCAGTTGAGTTTCTATTGCATAGGGATGCACAGATCATGAATTGTTTATTATGAACAGCCTTATTGGCAAACAGATATACAGATTTTTATTAGCTTTGAAACACTTCATGCTGTATTTCAGTACTTTCAAAGCCACAGTTTAAATAACATGCCAAACTGCCAGTTGAAGCTGAAACATTTGACCTGTGGTATTATATTATTCCTTCTTTCCTCTGAATTAAAACAAGATTGGAACCAAATTTAAGAGCCAGCAAATTCTAATGTGAGGTAGAGACTGTACTGCAGGTGTATGGGTATGACGAGGTGCCGGTCAGCATACAGCCTGCCCTAGTGTTTGATTGATGCAACCGCTCGTCTTTCTGTCTAACTCGTCCTCTGTCTCTCATCCATTCGCTTATTGATAAACTCAGTCAGACGCTGCCCACTCCTCCCTGCCCAAGAAACAAATTGCCGCCCGTAGCACAGTCCTCCATCTTTCTTTCTTTCTCTCTGTCCGGCCATTTCTCTTTAATCAGCCTTTTCTTCTTTGCGCTCCGACCATTACTCCCCCCACCCTTCTCTGTCCGACCTCGCAGGGGGCAGATTGGATGAAATCATTGCTCCGCTGTTGGCCATTCTCCGTTTCTTTACTCTCCAGCATACCTACTTTTCATTTTATCTAACCACTTCATTCCAGCTCTTTCTCTCTACCCTACATTGCATTCTTACTGTAAACACCACTGACCATTTTCTTCCTTCTGTCTGTGTACAGTGAGTAACTACAGCCATGTACTGGAAGGCCAGTCAGACTCAGACGATGAAGATAAGCTTCACATTGTGGAAGAAGAGGGGAGCCCCCTGGACGGAGCTGACGGAGACAGTGTCGCCCATGATGACGACCCCAACGGCCCTGAGGACAGATGGGATGAAGGTAATGTCCCAGCAGGTCATATTTCTAGAGAGGAAAACATATCAAGACAGTGAATCTACAATCTTACAGAGAAATGCCCCAGGAGATGGTGGGGAGGACTCACTTCCATATATAAAGTTAAGCATGGACCACATCTCGGAATGCGTTTCAAGGTATGGTCCATGCACTCCCCTCTGCTTCTTGGTATTCTAACAGTATCCAGACTAATCTATTGTCATGTCATAAGAAAACCTCAAAACTCTTGAAAACGCTGCCTTTACGTTGCTTTAAGCTCTATGTCGATTTTATGATGAATGGACTGACGGAATGGACTGATAGTAAATGACAGACAGTGTGAGAAGCAACCCTTTCAAGTCTTTTTAAGTTATATTGTAATGTATTTTCTCCTTCTCCTATATACTCTCCTGAGGTTCTTCTTCTACAACAGCAACTGAAACGGGTTTTAACCAAAACAAACCATTAGCGCTGATTGAGGTCAACACTTCCAGCTCCCACCACTGACATGAAGGGGTTTTCTTGTAATGTGCTATACAGAAAACCACCTCCTCCATGATCAGGGGGCTTGTTTTTCTTAGAGAAGATGAAGAACAGGAGGAAAAATTTCAGGGTGGTTCTTCAGCTTTGGCCGTGTCTTCAGGTAGAGATTGTGAGACGAATCGTCTAAAGCGCTGCTGGGGCGAATTCCTGATGATTAGCTGTAAGCAGATGTATGAGGTAGTGTGAAAGGTTTGTGATTAGGGCGGTTCTGGAGGAGATATGAGCTGATATGAATGATGTAGTGATGCTGAGTGTTTGCTGTGGACCAGAGGTATAAATGTGTTCAGCTGGTGTGCGTGCGTTTGTGTGTGTGTGCGCTGCATGAGCGAGCATAGGATATTAAAGTTAGCTTAGCATCACACAAACATCAATACAGGTCATATACTGGCACTAAAACCACCACCAGTGCAAAACCTTCTAGCTCTCATACGCTCTCTCTCACATCTTGACGCAGTGTTCTGCAGCGGGAGGTTCAGAGTAAAGGAATGTCATTAGTTTTGGCTGGGCTCTCCTAACATTAAACACTTCACAGAAGTTGGAGTTATCTGAGTCTCTCGCTCTCCCTATAGGCCAACGTAAGAAAAAGAAAGTGGGCTAGAGGTGGACGATATGACACTGACATAGTACAGTGGGTGCTGAGACAAATATATGATGCTGTGATACTTGAAGATGTGTCATATACATACAATACATACAGTGGGGTTCTGAAGTCTGAGAACACTGGAGAAAATGGTTCTATTTTGCATATTTTTCTGATTTACTACAAAACCTTAATTAGTTATTATATCAGCATACCAATTTGAGTGAAAGGTAGAGTCTTTGAATGTTTATATGAATTTCAGAATTTCTTATGTCCAGCTTATGCTTTACTGACAGTGTGCGCTCAAGCTGGAATGGACTTAGGTTGGTGAAAAAGCCTCTGATCAGAATATGAAATCCACCTGAGAGTCATCTGAACATGTGTCGCAATGGATTGTACAAAGGCAAAAACAAATGTAATATATTTTAATAATGATCTAGAAATAGTGCAGAATTTGAATATTTCTTTTCCATTTTAATTCATAACTAAGTCATAACTTTGCTTCAGATGTTTTGAATTTCTTTAAAACTTTATGGTTTATTTCCAGGTTTGTTAAGTAAAGAAATACACATTTTCAGTGTGACATCTGAATTCTATTGCAGGGCTGAGCAATGTCTTAATGATATGTCTGTAGCAAAACGTAGATTGCTAGTAAGATTACTTATATAGTGAAGGTTTCTGCTTAAACAGCATTACTTTCTCAGAATTTCAGCATTAAAAAGTATTACCTTACCTGAAACTATATGTGTATTTATTTATTAAACATGAGAGAGAATAGGGGAGGAGGAAAATCAAAGTTGATTTGTGTCAAACTGTTCTAAAAATGAATTGATATTTTCATACTAACATCTGGCTGGCTTGTTACTATGCAGTTTCAACAGGTAAACCACTTGTTCTTTACAGGTGCTCTAAATCTTTTTCTTTTCTATTAGTCATTGTTTTAGTCATGTTGATGATACCTGTGATGTGCTAAGGAAAGCATATTGTGATGTAATGTATCATTATTACAATAACGTGGTGCTCTATTGCTCACAGACTCCTTTCTTTTTGCTGAGGGGGTCGGGCATTATTCATGATAGCAACGCTCCCGCTCTGAATTTGTTCCACTGTCTTTTGGTTCTTTATTGACAAAGCTCAGAGCATTCTTCTCCCTCTCTCCCTCCCTTAAGGGGTAGAGGGGGGGCTGGAGTAGGGGCAGTAGATGCAGGAGATATTAGGTGTGTCACAGAGAGAAATTGGCCTGTCGAGATGTAATGTGCGTTGCACTCTGCTCCCACATCACAAGTTAGAGATATATACACCCCTCTGCCTACACTACCCATAATTCATAGCCCTCCAGGCTGTAAAGCAGTCACTAGCAGTATCTACTCTACAACATCAGCCCAGCCCTCTTTTTTCCTTTCTTTTTTATGTTTATCTCAGATTTCTGTCTCTCCCACTCATTCTTTGTCTGTTCTTTAGCGCTCCATCCTCTTTTTTGTCCTTGCTCTCCGCAGCACCACCTAGAAAAGAGCCAGACAGACTGACTCTCTGTGGTCTCTGTGTTTGTTTTAAAGCCTCTTTTTTCCCCCAGTACACCTCCACTTCATCCTCCCTTCTTTACAATAGAGACTCACTCTCACGCTCTCAACCTTTATGATTAGAAGCCATCGCTGCCTGCTTGCACGCTGTCGGCTCTCATTTTCTGCAGCATGAAAACGCACCACTCCCATTCACAGCGAAGCAGTTCAGCCATTACACTTCTCTATTACACAGGCCCTGCTCTAGTTCATACATTACACAGCGCTGTCAGCCCGGAATCCAGCCTCGAGTCATTGCACAAGCATTAGGACTGCACCCACTAGACCTTTTTGGGAACAGCTAAGGAAGTTAGTGGCCCGAGGACCAAAAGAAAGTGTTTTTTTCCAGTCTTGTGAAACTACCTACACTCTTAGCTAAAAAGGTTCTAGCACCAACAACAGTGGAACTCTTTTTTGTTGATAAATAAAACAATTTTAAAAGGTTCTTTAGAAAATTACATACAACAGGCTCTCCATCATGGAGATTATACATGATGAATATTATTCTGAAGAAGAAGAAGAAACAAAGACAACAAGGGATACTTACAATAAAGAATGACCGAGTGAGAAAGCGGAGGACAAGACGATGCTGAGCAGTAATGCATTCATATTTATCTTTGTTCACAATATTTTAATCACAGATGAAGCTCTGTACAGTCCAGTTAATCAGGCTAACTGTGAAAAACAGTTAAAGGTGAAATTTGTAAGATTTGTAGTTTCAAACATTACAAAATTAATTTTGAGGCCAAAGACATCTGTATAAAGTGTTGCAGAGATATCTACTGAAGTTAGCATGCTAATCAGCTAGCCCCAGCCCGTCCTGTCTCATAATTCGATTTTGTTGAGTCGAATCAGCCCAACATGGGAGGATGAAGAAGTAGCACTGCCCCAACAGCGTATCTTAACCTCAGTCTTAAGAAGGTACCGCCAGCTGTTAGATCATTTGGAGACAGGTAACCAATGAAAGGAACAGTAAAAGAAACAATAACTGAAGCTCTTGGCAAGTGTCAAGAAGCCTTGTTCGCCAGCAATTGCTCCTTCAAGAAAAGCAAACTAGCTCTTGACCTTCTGTATTGTTCTTTATCGGTGCTCTTCACAGTAAAGTGAATGCATTAAGTCTGGCTGTTAAAAGTTTTGTTTTTAAATGTGGTCATAGTAGAATATAAAACCTTTTCAGCTTTTGGAATAGAAAGAAAAAGGCACCAGATAATCCGAATCACATTTGTCAGGCATTATACATTCCTCATTAACATATTTCCACAATTCCTTAGCTCAGTAATAATGACTGCTCTTTAGCTCTTGAAATGACAAGCAAGGAGAGTTTGTATTCTCATTTCTCACTTCTCACCCCCACCCTTCTCCAACTTGGTTATCTAAAGGTGCTTTTACAGTTGGCTTACACATTTCCTTCTTTAGTGTGCTTTTGCAAAGATTGTACAGTTTATTAATTGCTACATCCCGCAGCCCAGTTGGCAAAATGCTCATGCCAGATACCCTTGCCCTAGTTGCTGGTGTGATTGGGCAACTTAGACACATATCAAGCCCTCACATTACAATAACACTGATACTGCAGAGCATGATCCCAAAGGCTTTTATTCAGCAGGACCCAGAACATGTTTCATTTGTTCTTCATATTGTTCTATATAGGGACCCTGTTTTTTGTAGCAAGTTCAACTTTCTATGTTAGCCCAGGGCTAGATTCTCCTTGTGCACACGCAAATGAGACAGTTATGAAAAGGAGACATATTTTTCAAAGAAGGAAAAAGAAATCTATTCAAATATACAGAAAGCATGACAATAGAAAACAATGCTCTAATCGTTCTAGTGCTTATAGGAATGGTAGTTGCTTTATAGTCTTAATATTCGTGTAGAGAACAGCAGAGCAACAGCACACTGCCCAGCCCAACAATGCTGTCTGAGCTGAGCAAAATGGCAGTCCTTTAAAACCTGTCTAATTCAGACCAGGTGAGTTCAATCTAACATGTCCAGTTCAGTGAGTACAATTAATGACTGATTGCAGCTGCTGCCATGCTGAGAAACAACTGCCACTCCCTTTGGGAAAGCACAGCAACACTATAGCTGCATTCCATTCCACAAGGCCCCTAAGCAGTACCCTTATAATCCCTACACACCGAGAACAGGATGTGAGGTAAGGGAACAGCTGATTAAATACCTCAACACTAAGCAACAGTGCTTTTTAAGAGATTGCAGTGACTGATGGGTAAACTTTGCTGCAACATCCTGTAAAGGGATAAAGCAGTGTTCGCTGTTCTCTGTGCAGTTTCCAACAGTGTTGCTTTTCATACCGAGGAAGACACTTCAGTTAAATTGAGTGTTGCAAAATGTTCAACAAATGCTCAAATTACAGGCAAATAGCTGATTTATGTTTGCAGCTGTTTTATGTGTTCTTGAAAAATTGTACCTGAAACCATATCAGTGAAAATCAAATGTTGTGTAGAACATTTCAAAAGAAGGTAAAGGGTAAGCATCACCTTGCCTCGTCCTAAAGATTTTATCTGTGGAGTAGATGTTGTTTTTGACTCACGGTTTGTACAGTGAGAAAACGTACTGTAGTGACATTGATCTCTTAACCATGCAGAAGTGTAGGAAGCTGAGTCATAGGGACCTTCCACTAAAACCTGTACAGGTCGTTCTGGGAAATGCTGGTGCTAGCTCCTGGCGTCATGTGCCCTATTTATGCCTTTTGGAGGAAACCACTGCGGAACAGCACTGTATGATATAGGTTAGTGTATTTGATGTAAAGCGTTTACAAATAGTCTCAAATTACCCGTTATTATCCCGAAGGGAATTGATCAGGCCCATATGATTACATTATTCATCCACGCGCACTTCCCCTCCATTAGTTTCTGGGAACGAAACAAAACAAATCAAAACAAAAACCAGATGAAAAAGCCCCGCTACAAAAGTTCTACATTTTCATTTTGGAACAAACAAATGTGCTAAAAAAATTCTTTGTACTTTCTATATTGGTTGTGATTCACAGACCTGCCGAAAAAACTAATTCTGTTGGGTCGTAGTGGTGTCCAATAGTAACAAATGGTATTTAGTTTTTTCCTGATGAGTTAATATCACAGTGTAAAAGACTCTTATGGTTCAACAGGTGAGCTGTGACTGATTTCAGACGCATCTGATGGTTTTCTAATGGGATCTGTAGACGTTTTACAGGAAATTAGTGGTCTTCGATGGTAGCCATTAAGCCAATTCCCATTAGGAGGCAAAACCATTAGGTTTTTATCCTAATGGTTCTAATGGGCTTTTCCAACAGGGAGGGTTCCTGCGGATCCTTAAAAGGTCTTATTAAGTCTTAAAACTGGTAGGTCATAAGTGTAGGGATTAATTAGTGTTATCCGCAGCTCCAGTGTTGTGTTTAGAGTAGCAGTTGTTCATTTAAACCTGGGTATGTCAAACGTGAGGGTGTGGCTGTTATGACTTTCTGCTGCTTGCCGTGAGTGACATGCCATCAAAGGCATGTAATAAATGCACTCCCACAATGTTTTTCACGAGTCACAGCCAGTAAAAATGAAACTTTCATAGGATCATTCTACTTCGTCTATAGTCTGTGCTGCTTTTGTTTTTAAACCAGTGTTAGCAGAAATGGCACATTCCAAACCAAGAGAAAGGAGCAGAGTGCTGAGCGCATATGAAATAATACCATATTCACAATCCTACAAAAATTCAAGTTGTCCAATAAAACCAAAGATATTAGTTCAGGTTATACCACTGCGCACATTTCCGAGAAAATAATCAGGTAAGTCAGTTTAGTTTGATCATAAGCCAATGTCATTTTGAAAAAGAGATCAGTCCATTATGCACCTATAAATAAACAATAAAAATGATTTTACTGCAGTTTTATCAATCTTACCTAAACTGTGTAGCTATATTGTCTATGAAAATATCAAAAGCTCACAGATTGTAGAGCAAAAGACAGGACAGCAGAACTGGTAAAGTCACAAACTTGGAGAAGACTGTGTAAGGATTATATAATTTTAAAGGATTTTTTTTTTGTTTTTATGTGTATTGCTGTGATTGTGTGGAGATCTTATGCTGTTGGCTGTAGACGTACACCAACAAACCAGAGATTCCACTGTTTTTAAGAGAGTAGCGACTTAAAATTCATCCGGACATCCGTTAAGAGATACATTTTCCAACTTCTGCCATCGCCAGTGATGGCGAAATATACTGGATGTTGATTGTTTGGGAGCCACAAGTATCTCATTGTTGAAGTCCAGGAGCATTTAGGATATTGCAACAAACAAAAACAGATAAATGAGCACGTTACACAAAGAATCAACACTGCTAAAGCTTTCCTCAGTAATCAGCCATTTTTGACGGTAACGCTGTCAGCATGGCAGTGTTCCCATTGCCACTGGCGATGTGTACCACTGAGGCACAGAACAATAGTGTTTGCAACATGCGAACGCAGCATTAAAAAGGTATTAAAAAGCTTTGGGTTTCCTGCAGTCCTGCATTAGACAGTGCGCTGACTCAAGCACACATATCTGCATCATATCGAGTGACCGCTCGTCCGCTTTATCTCATCTTTTACCATGAAGCACCAGAGGAAGTGTACGTGTGTCTTACTTCAGCCTTTAAACCACATTACACACACCACATTACAAACCACATGCTGCAGCACTGTCCTGCTCGCTGGTGTTATTCAGTGGGTGTTACAGGCCTGGCCAGAGATTTCCTGTTTGTCTCTGCCATTAGATTGGGCCTGCTGTAGCATGCAGGCTTTCATGTTCTCCCTCATATGGTCATGTGGTTGATTAAGTGAGTTTCGACAGAGTTTTGTGGGGAGTGCAGGGCTGGTAGGTGCTGTAAATAGGAGCTGGACAGGACAGCTGAGGATTACAGAGAGTGGTGCCAACAGCTGCTAGGCTCTTTACCTCCTCCCTCTCTTTTTAAAAGGAAGGAATATAATCCATTCTTAAACAGCATTCATCCTTCTCTTTCTGGCCCCACTGTTGATGTGCGATCAGAGCAGCGTCGAGCGAGCAGTGATGTCATAGGTGTGTGTTACAGCAGAGCAAGGCCCAGCGGGAGAGCAACTGCTATTTACACGAATTTTACCTCCATTACTGCACAACTGAAACATCCCACACGTCACTTCAAATTAGGATTTAAGCTTTTCTTATAGGCTGTTTCTAGATGGGGGCAGGCCGAACTTAAACATGGGCTAAGCAGAAACCTGGTATAGCAGTGAAGTGACTGGTTTCTAGGGCTGTGCCATGTGGCCAAAAATGGTTTCTGTAGACGTTGCATTTGAGACCTAAACTTTGAAATGGGCATTCTTTTTGAGGCTATGCATGTGATGTTCATATATAAAGACATATGATGTGGCTCAAAAACTCCCGTAAAGCCTGACTCAACACCACTGACGTAAAATATTATCTCAGGCTGTACAGGGTGATGCAACAGTAAAAGTTTTATATTTTATTTTATTTTTTTGCTTCTAACTCAGTAGTGCTGTGTTTTCAAATTCAGACTGCAGGCAAATCGGATTTGTTTACTTAAGTTTTGAGACGACTGTCAGGACTGTTATATACAAGTGATGATATCAGGTTTTTGTATCCAAATGGGCCGGTTTGGAACAACATAGCTACCGGTAACTACACAGGGAATTCCAACAATTTTGTCACTCTGGATTTGACATTGTCGTTGTTTGTCACATTGTGAGTGACGCAAAAGACACTTTGAAACCTGATTTGAGTGTCCAGAGCGTCCGGACTGAGACCTACTTATAAACATTTGACTGAAATTGCATTTTAAACCAGCTCCACATTTGTAAGTGCTTTCAATTTTTTTTCTGTCCAGACATCAGACTGAATACAATCTGGATATACCAAAATCGGATTGGGGCTGGCAGTCTACACAAAAACATCTGATTTAAGATTCAAACCTATTCCATACTGCAGAGGATGTGTAACCTTTTTGTTGTCACAATCAAAATTTTCCCTTTTTATTTATTTATTTATTTATTTAACAACAAAAGGTGTTGCAAGTAACTTACTTGAGGTAGTAGTGTAAGCCTTGGTATTGCCTGGTGCTAATTGCTGGATTTAGGAGCTGAACAGCATAATCATTATGTCAAAAATGCCTTGAGGGTATCATCAATATTAAAAACAAATATTCTGTTTTAATAAAATCATCATCATTTCATCAACCACCCAGATTTGAACCAGTGGGTCTCGTCATGTGGAATAGGATTGTGTAAAAAGTGGCCTAATTGCTCTGAATTTTGTTTGTCCATAAATCCCTCTTTCAACACTGACAGCATTCATTTTTGGACTCTGATGCCACACAAATCCTGCATGTTGGACACATACACGTTGCCTTGTTATGTCAGCTGTCCTTCATGGAATCACCAAAACTGACAATGTAAGACTTTTCCAAAGAAAGGGAGGAAGAGAGCGAGTCATTTTGTTCATTTTGTTTATCCCTCCAACCCCCCCATACTTTCATCTCTGTAAATCGTTCTGACACACAAATGCACAAATGTCCTCAGGTGTTCCCAATGTTGTTTTTAGTTGCGAGCGAATGCCATTAGTTGTAATTGCTGACATTGCGGACTCATTTCGAGTGTGCATGCATGAGAAAGTGCACAGCTCAGGCAGAGGTACGTACGTATGTAGCCTCGGGGCTTGCTTTTTCCCAAAGCCTTCATTTCCTCTTTTGCCCTCGTTAGTGGAGCCAATCCTTCGTTAGTGAGTAGAATGTGGTGCTCCAATTAAGCTGTTCGTTTTACAGGAGGTTGAGCACAGTTTGCGCATTAAGGCATATTGGGAAATCTAGAGATTGAATTAGTTGTTTAGGATTAATTTGTTTTGTTTGCTTTATAAGTGGGCTAAACATGCAATTGAGACTTAATGTCTTCTTTGTTGTTCCTTTGCCTGTACGACTTTGATCTTATGATTCTAATCATAGTATTATGTGCGTCTGAAACTCTCATGCTCTCAGAAATGTTTTCTACATGTCTATCTGTAAATCTTTGGTCAGGTGTAGTGCAGTTCTATGTATTTTTGGAGATAACATCGCTTTCTTTTTTCCAGTGTATGAAACTATGAGTCTGTTTGATGTCCTCAATATGCATTATTGTATCTGATGTTGGTCTTCACAAGATCTCACTGTCCTGCAGCTCGGATATACACTATGATACCGAACTGTGTATTAAGGGCTAAATATATTTATCCCTGTTAGGGGATCAGGTAGTGGTGTTTAGTGACGAAATATGTATTAGTATTGAACTACAAAAAAAACTGAATTCTTTGCATCACTGGCCGTTCAAGTACAGATCTGGTTAGGGTGCTCGGTCAAGGCACTTGTGTTTCATACTAGCAAAGTATATGAGCATTCTGATTTGTTATTCGATTATTGATACACTCATCATCAAAAGAATAGTTGCACCCAGAAGGAGGTGCCGGATATGGACAATATTCATTAAGCTACACGTATAGAAGTAGTGTCTCACAGTATGGCATCAGGCCGTTTGCTAACTCAACATGCTGTCTCGGCATGGAGCTGTAGAGGTTCCTAATGGCGTCCTATGATAATCCATCCCATGCAGCTTGAATATTCTCACACAGTTCCTGCAGATCGTGCATTAGGAGTCACACCAGGCCTTCTGGACATGCGCGCGTGACAGTCTTGGTGCTGACCACGGTGCCTCCACACCCAGATTTGTTGGTCGTCTCCACCAAGACAAAAGCATTCGCGTGTCTCTCAATGTCAAACCTACCCACCAAATTTCATTCCTGTTGTTGATTCCTTCTGGATTATTCATGTCTGCCTGATAAGGATCCAGTATATCAGTTCGATGCATCACTAATGAATACCTATATTTACTGTGTCTTACAGGCTTCATCATTGTGGCCCTCACTGAGCATCGTAGCCCTTGACTAAGAGAGTAATGATGTGCACCTGAAGTTCATAAGAAAACCTGTAATGACCCATTTCCTGCACTGTGTGTGGGGAACTGAATGAAAAGAAAACACTAAGGATTAGAGGGATGAAAATAATTGGTAGATAGATTGCCCCTATTCCCCTCCAAAGAGAGTTAGTCTTGGCTTAAGCAACAGCATTATCTCAGCCCGCTGCACTTACACAGCAAAGCTGAAAACGAAAACTGACACTGAAGAACCTGATACATGAATCCATTGCAGCTTCATGCACCATTACAATCAACATGCATGTCCTGAAACTTTAGGAGAGCACTATGGACAGCTTAGGCGATTAGCCTGTTTCAATTATTTATCAGTTTCAGTTATGACTGTACAGCGTGTTGTTTGTTAATTGTTTGTTATTGCTGTATTTTCCATCATAGTGCTGATATCGCAGAAGACTGCAATGCGCAGTAAGCCAGCTAAGCTATGACTAATAGTTTCATACATTGTGTCAGTATTATATCATGGACACTTTTAATGCATGATACAGATATGAGGGGAAATGCACTTATAAATCCATCCAAGATGAATTCACCTTACTTAAATTCAAGTACTCAAACTAAAACAACAAATTCTAGCAATTTTTGCGATTTCCAGTGCCAGCCATCTTCTGGAGGAACCATATTTTGCTGTATATAAATCAGATTCCAGTATGATTAACTCAAGACATGGAGTGTACTTGCATCTGGTTAACATCTTATTGTTACAGATACAAGTTGTGCAAGACCAGTCCTTAAACCTGTCACACAAGTCACACCACATATTGCAATACTAGCATTTTGTCCATATCATGCCGTTGTAGTTCAAAATGTGCACAGCACCACCTGACTCCACTAATGACATCTCCTTTCCAACAAGGTTGGAAACATAATTATAAAATCAGGTGGGTGGTCAGGACCAATAACTGTAGACTGTGCAGCTCTCAACAGAGAGCCGAGTTCCCATTATATATTCCTAGAGATTTATGGTCTTGCAAGAGTTCAGTTCCCATCCTAATGGAACACACCTGGCTCTAATATTCAGATGCTCTTGAAGATCTTGATTAGCTGGATCAGGTGTGTTAGATTAGGGCTGGAATTAATACAGCAAAGCCTTACAGTGGAGAGTCCCTGAGATGGGTCCAAAGCACCTTTGTTGAACATCAAAACCTCCTTACACTGGCTTTTGTAGATCAACATGCTCTGCAGAAATGTAATTTATTTGTTCTCAGCCTCAAAGTCAGATTTTAGGGAACTAAATGAGTTTTTAGGCTCAGTCCATTATGTGCTGTTTCATAATACCCAGTAGCTTTTCTTGCTTATTTGTTTGCTTTCTCATAACAGCAAAGAATATCCCAGCCAGTGCGAGTCTTTCTAGCATGTGCACATGTGTGTGTTGCAGTGAAAGAAGAGTGTGTGTCAGAAGAGGATGAGAGGAGTAGGGATGCCCTGGTAGAGGAGATGCTTCAGCAGGGAGACACAGCAGTCATTTTCCCAGAGGCACCAGAGGAGGAACCTCGCCAGGGCACACCAGAGACCAGCGGCCATGACGAGAACGGTACATAATACACCTGACTCGCATGAATGTTCAACGGTCAAAAATGAAACAGTTCATACTGTTGATATCGTAATGAACAGTATTCCTAACTTCAGTGGTAACTGTTTATTACAGTATAAATCAAGCCTCTAAATACAGGTTGTTTTTGTTTTATCTGATTCTGAATACAGTCATGTACAAAAGATTAGGCACTACGTTACATATGTGTTTGATGTTCTAGATAATAAAAAAAGCCTGTTTATTTGTTGAATTCAACATAAAGGCAGAACAAATAAAACATAAAAAGTGGCCTGTGCTACAAGTTATGGCACATTTTATGTTTTATTTCCCTAATATGTTTTGCCCCAATTTGTTAAACTCAGCCATTAAACAGTAGCTAGACATTAAAAATTACAGAAAAAAGTATGACTGTATGTTACGACTGTATGTTTTAATATTTACATACAGAAGAGAAAGGAATTCCTGACACACACCATTTTGAATTGATTTCCATGAGCACAGACTTTACAAAGCTCACCTTTAATGACTCCACCTCTGCTCACCCGTTTGAACAGACACTGAGAAATCACACCTGAGCAAATCTCTCATACCTTTCTCACGTTCCTGAGAGCATGTGTAGGTGTGGGAGCATTTCACCTGGCCAGTTTAATACATTACCTGTTAACAGGTAATATGTTACCTGAGTGAAAGTCAGGCAGAGGCTGATAGAAATGTAGGCCAGGTGTGCTCCTAGTCTTTTCGCTGCTTTCAGGAACGACTGCAAAACTAAATTTATAATGCCTAATGTAATAAATAATAAATACAGTTTAATAAATATCTAATGCAGTACAGTTACAGTCTACAGTATAGTGGAGTTCCAGTTACAATGGTATTAAAGCATTAAGCTATGAGAAGACATGAGTTACAGAGATTTTTTACATCTATTAAAGCATTTAAAGTGTTATTTGTCATATATTTATTAGGTATTTATTATGTGGGTGAGCTTCCCAATTAGAGCATACTAGGTTCATTGAGAGGCGGGGCTTAAATACACAGGAGCTCTAGACGAGAGTGAATATAGATGTACAGTATGAGAAAAATAATGTGCTTTGGGAAAATGTAAATCTGTTCTAGTAGACCTCGCTCTCTAGACTATTTGGCACCACTGTTGGAGGTGAGATGGTAGGTTTACTTTAGATTTTTCATTTTGGCCAAAGCGTCCTTTCAAGGATGTTGTCAGACATGACAAAAGCACTGACGAAATACAATACAACAAAATATACAGATCTTCTGCTGTGTTTAACAGATACCCATTAACAATAGGTGCAATAAACAGTTCTTCTACCAAGCAATGTAGTTAATCATTGCAAGAACAGCACACAAGTATTTACTTACACATCAGCACAAAATCCCACTGATATATGAGGTCAAATCTGTTATAGAGCAGGGCTCGGCCAATCAGATGTTAGAACACTAAATGACTGGTGAGGGTTCACCACGATCATCATTAATATGCTCATCGCTGCATGTGTTTCTGATGTATGGCATGTAGTTCTCCTGATTTCTGTGACTTTCCATCGTTTATTAGCACAGTTTTCTTTAGGTCTGTCACTCATTTCCACACTTTCAGCAGCTCATTTTTTCAACCAGGCTGAAAGAGCGCTTTCCACTGCTGCTCATTGTTCAGCCACGTAATTATACACCTCTTTGCAGGTGTTGTTGTTTTTGATTATCAGGCTGCCATTCCTCTTTTTTGCTTTTTATTTATTTTTTCTCATCATCCTTCTCTTTGTGCTGAAGATGGAAAGAGAAAGTTGTTGAGTTGTGCTATAGCTGTCACTCAGCACGCATCAAAGGCCTCTCTACATTACATCGTGTGATTGAAGTTCACATATTCCCCTACTTCAGCTCACACTCTTCAAAACCAGTGTCATCAAAACCAGCACAATAACAGACACACTCGTGCACACGTACGCTCTCTTACTAATACATTCACACGTTTTCATAGGCAACAAAGGTGGCTCAGGGTTACTCAAGTGCTTAACATCATTTGTATGTACCCTGGCACAATATGTGCACTCGTTTTATTAACTGTATTAAACACTGAGTGTCTTCTTGTTATGAGTGTTGTAACGGTGAGCTTAGCTCAGCTTTCACTCGGGTCTCTGTAATCAGGAGCTTCTTTTCATCTTGTTTCTCTGTGTCTGAGAAGTACATCTCATGAGAGAGCACACATTCTGTGACCGTGTGAGAGAGACAGACATATAAACACACACAAGCCTTTGTCCTTGTACTCGCATCTATGTCCTTACCCCTCTGTACTTACCTTGCTCTCTCTCTCTCTCTCTCTCTCTCTCTCTCTCAGGCACACCCGATGCGTTCTCTCAGCTCCTCACCTGTCCGTACTGCTCTCGCGGCTACAAGCGCTACACGTCTCTGAAGGAGCACATAAAGTACAGGCATGAGAAGAGTGAGGATAACTTCAGCTGCTCACTCTGCAGCTACACCTTTGCCTACCGCACACAGCTCGACCGACACATGACTGCACATAAAGCAGACAGAGATCAGGTACCTTAACCCATTGATATTTAAGAGCACTGAATTATGTGGTAGGAACGAGTATGAGATGAACGGTGTAAGGGTGGGCAATATGACAATATGTGCAACTATATATGACATTATTGTGATAAATTATGTCACAATTAGCTTTTCTGAGCATATCATGGATCATCAGTACAGTACAGTTCATTACTGTCAGCATAATTTACGCTGCTTCGTTTAGGATTCAGTGCAGTGCAGTATGTGGACTACTGAATCAAAATCGTGTTTCTAGTCTTTCATAATATTCTTTACATGTTTCACTACTGATGTTTTTCTCTTTGAAAACAACTGAAACAAAGCACTGATATTTTCCATGTATTAGGCCTGTCACGCTCTTGTTGTTTTAGCTGACATTGAATTGTCATTTAATTGCCATGATGATTGTTTGATTAACAATAAAGGGAGGACAAATAGGTCAAATAAACACACATCACTCATCGCCGCCCTCTAAAGGTGCTATTACCAAACATCAGATAAACAAACATTACTTACTGCCGCCATCTAAAGGTGTTATTACCAAACATCAAATAAACAAACATCACTTACCGCCTCCGTCTACAGGTGTTATTACCAAACATCAAATAAACAAACTTCACTCACCACCGTCCTCTAAAGGCGTTATTACCAAACATCAAATAAACAAACATCACTTACCGCCTCCGTCTACAGGTGTTATTACCAAACATCAAATAAACAAACATTACTTACCGCCGCCCTCTAAAGGAGTTATTACCAAACATTGCTTACCGCCGCCCTCTAAAGGTGTTATTACCAAACATCAAATAAACAAACATCACTCACCGGCGCCCTCTAAAGGAGTTATTACCAAACATTGCTTACCGCCGCCCTCTAAAGGAGTTATTACCAAACCTTGCTTACCGCCGCCCTCTAAAGGTGTTATTACCAAACATCAAATAAACAAACATCACTTACTGCCTCCCTCTAAAGGAGTTATTACCAAACATCAAATAAACAAACATCACTCACCGGCGCCCTCTTAAGGAGTTATTACCAAACATCAAATAAACAAACATCACTCACCGGCGCCCTCTAAAGGTGTTATTACCAAACATCAAATAAACAAACATCACTCACCACCTCCCTCTAAAGGTGTTATTACCAAACATCACTCACCGCCGCCCTCTAAAGGTGTTATTACCAAACATCAAATAAACAAACATCACTCACCGGCACCCTCTAAAGGTGTCATTACGAAACATCAAATAAACAAACACTACTATAGAACCATTTCTTGTGTTACAGCAGAAGTCTAAAATTAAAACTTTTGTTGTTCTTTTAAGACTCAAGGCAAGTCTCAATAAATATTTTCCTGCACAATTTATTTGCATGACGTCTCAGCCCAGCTGATGAAAATGCACACAATTAATTGTTGTTTGTTGCGACAAAAAACATGATTATGAAAGCTAATAACTGGAAAATAATTACAGTCAGCTAAAATATGATTTCCCCAACTAGTTAAGATTATGTCATAATTGTGACAGGCCTGTGTAAAAAATGTTTATGATGTTTGTGATATGATATTTTGGCCTAATTGCCCAACCCAAATATGTAGTTATGACAGTGAGTATTGATCTAACCAGCGACCATAAATGCCACACACCCTAATTACTGCTTCAGCTCTCAGAAAGTATGGACAATGTGTCATCTTTGTTTATATGAAGGAATGTATAAAATAATTCAGTTTGCAGATTTCCTAACCTTATAATGCCTTCCTTAAATTGTTTGTTGTGAGTGTGTATTGATGTGCAGTGAAGCTCAGTGTGTAAATGCTTACATCCACAAAAGGACATTACTACAAGTTATCTATCCTTTCATTATCAAGCATTTGGATAGTGTTCCCATGTAGTTGATATATACACATATGGTTAAATTGTGCACAGTAACTAAACTTGATAATTTTTGTTTTGTTTCCTTCCTTCTTACTCTCCTTTTCTTTCTCTTGTCTAGCGGCATGTAACCCAAACAGGGGGTGGAGGAAATCGTAAGTTTAAGTGCACTGAATGTGGCAAAGCCTTCAAATACAAGCACCACCTGAAAGAACACCTGCGCATCCACAGTGGTGAGTGCACTGTTTGTGTGTCAGTGCTTGTACTTTGTTTTAGTTAATAAGGTAATTCAGCATCACTATGCTCTATCAAAGTCCTGCAGATGTAGTTTCTGGCTAACCCTCAGAAGCAGGAAACATGATTGTGTTTGTATTGGCTCTTAAGGAGTCTGATTGTACAGCCTTTAATTTCTAGAGATAACATAAATCAGGTGCATTCCTTGTTTTGGAATGTCTTCATTGTTTACTTTTGTTGAAAATTTATTGGATATATTTATTATGAAGATCTTTTCATTTTATTTTACTAATGAACCGATTATTTCTTTATGAGTATAAACTTGGATAGGAAAAAGCTTCTCTTTTGCTGAACGGTCAGGAACTTCAGTCAGGCTGTGGGTGAATTAATATTTGTTTTTCTTCTTCATATGATCCAAGTTTAGATACTATCAGCATATGGTCAATTGCTGAAATGACTATCAAATGGAAGTGTATCACAATAGAATTGCAAAAATTGGGTTAGATGCAAATCTTGGATGATTAGACTTTAAGTTAAAGATCAGATGTATATTTCTGAGAAAAGAAATGAAGTCAGATTTGTTTGCCAGCATAAACACACCTGCTTTGTTATCATCTCTGTATAACAGGATTTGTCTGTGTTTGTCTTCCAGGAGAGAAGCCATATGAGTGCTCTAACTGTAAGAAGCGTTTTTCCCACTCCGGTTCCTACAGCTCCCACATCAGCAGCAAGAAATGCATCGGCCTCATCTCCGTCAACGGACGGCCACGGCCTTCCCCCGCCACGGGTGGCACCAAAACCCCTCAGTGCCCTTCGCCATCCCTGCCCTCCTCCCCTGCCACTGCCCGTAACCAGCTCAGAGACAAACTGGACCACAGTAAACCCCTGCAGGAGCAGCTTCCACTCACACAGATCAAGTCTGAGCCACTGGACTATGAGTACAAGCCTGTGGTAGTGGCGCCAGCTGCCGGAGGAGTGAATGGGGTTTTCCAGGGTGGAGCGGCAGCCCCTCTACAGGGGGCGGTGCAGGCTGTGGTTCTGCCCACTGTGGGTCTGGTCTCACCAATCAGCATCAACCTAGGCGACCTGCAAAACATGCTTAAGGTGGCTGTTGACGGGAACGTAATCAGGCAGGTGCTAGAGAATGCTCAGACCAAAGGCCAGCCCGCAGGCCCTGGGAGAGTGACTATAGCCCAAGCTCCACAACAAGTTATCCAAGCCATTAGTCTTCCAATAGTGGACCAGGATGGAACGGCCAAAATCATCATCAACTACAGCCTGGATCCATCACAGGCCCAGGCAGCCCTGCAGAACTTGAAGAAAGAGCCTGTGGGGAAGAACACTGATGCCTGCAAGGCTGAGAGATTGCCTGAGGACCTGACAGTTAAAAGCAAGACTGTCAGGGACAGAACCACCATCACTGTGGGTGAGGAGAAGCAACAAGAGAAAAGCAGCGATGCAACATCCAAACACTGTGGCAAAGAAGGACAGCAGATCAACGGGACACACCTGGAGGAGAAATCTGAGGCAGATATTGGACTGTGTGCTGGGCAGCCACCACTAAAAAACCTCCTGTCACTGCTTAAGGCTTACTTTGCCTTAAATGCTGAGCCCACCAAGGAGGAGCTGGCTAAGATCTCAGAGTCGGTCAGCCTTCCTACCGAAGTGGTCAGGAAGTGGTTTGAGAAGATGCAGTCCGGGCAGATTACTGTGGAATCATCCTCTCCTGCACCACAGGACGAGCAGGATGCTGATAGAGATGCTGAGGAGACAGCAGAGGAAATCCTCAAGCCTACCCTGGGGCAGGATGAGGAAAAGAGCCCAGAGGAACAGGAGAATGAACTTCATAGCCCAGCAGAGGGTGCTACAGCTGGGATCAACGGGACAGAAAGTGGCCCAGCATCCCCTTCACCACTAAACCTGTCTGCAGACGGGCCTGTCCCAGCCCGGACCGCAGAGGAGGGCGAGGGACCCCTTGATTTGTCCCTCCCCAAATCCGCAGCTGCAGCTAACGGGTCTGCCGCTCATGCTAACACTGTTTACTCGGCTCAAGACGAGCCACTGAACTTGACTTGCACAAAGAAGGATGCGCTCGGCAACGCAAACGCCGCCGCTGCCGTCTATGCCAGCCAAACAAGTGCCAATCCTATAAACATTGTGACCACTCAACTGCCCACGCTGGTGGCTATAACCGAGCAGGGCCATGGGCAGTGTCTGCGTGCCCTGACCACCACTAAACAGACCATCCTGATCCCACAGCTGGCCTACACCTACACCACTACAGCCTCCAGCCCAGCAGGGGGCGACACACAACAGAAGACCATACTGCAGGTCAATGGAATCAAGGTGAGAACTTAAGATGGTGCTATGATATGTGCTTTCAGAACATTCAAACATATGAAATTCTTTTTTCCTCATAAGAAAATGATATAGTCCAGTGGTCCCCTTGAGCAAAATGTGACCAGTCTCGCGGGGCCCTGAGGCCCAATTTTGAGAACCACTGATGTTTTTTAAACCTTTTTTTCATGGCTATTTTTGCATATCTTTGTTCTTTCTTTATACATTAGTTATCCTGTGGAGGTGACATAAGTACATACAGTCATTTGACAGTGAACTTTATTCTAAGCAGCTTTGGACCACTGTTGGTCCATTTATCCTTACATTACATTTTCAAAGTTATATTTACATGTTTAGCTGATATTCTCCTGAGTGAATTACAGGTACATGTGATGAAGGTGCACACACATAGCATTAGGAGTCTTGCCAGAGAGCTCTTTTTGATATAGCATGCTGTATTTGTCTTAAAAACCAGTCATAACACATTGTGAAGGACATTTAGTATAGGTTTTGATATGACACAATATGCCATGGTTTCTGTTTGCCTGTAGGAAGAGAAGCAGGAGAGCAGTTCAGAGGTGGCTTCAGTTTTGGAGGAGCAGACAGACTCAGACTCCGGCCCAGTGAGGAAGAAGATG
Source organism: Semaprochilodus insignis (assembly GCA_034552555.1). NCBI lineage: Eukaryota > Metazoa > Chordata > Actinopteri > Characiformes > Prochilodontidae > Semaprochilodus > Semaprochilodus insignis. Next base: position 13,902,008 of record CM067491.1, read on the forward strand.
AAGAAGATGGAAAACGGCCTGTACGCCTGCGACCTGTGTGACAAAATCTTCCAGAAGAGCAGCTCTCTGCTTCGACATAAATACGAACACACAGGTATCTTTTACATACGCGCACAGAAAGATTAACTAGCCTGATCTCACCCTGGCTGAGACGTTCCCTCACCATTTACCTGCTGGGCCCCCGCTAAATTATGAGGCAAAATGGATTTGAAGGGGAAATTATGACAAAGCTATTTAAATTGCAACATTATTATTACCTTTTGCACATTTAACAGGGTGGAATTCACAGTTCCAAATACTGTAACATGTGCTGGAGGGTGCGGTGAGTTATTTTTCCCTTGTCGTTTGCTGGCCAAAAGCATTACCTTTTAACATCGAACCCAGGCTGTTACATCAGGACTGTTTGTAATTTACTCTCTCTCTCTCTGGGAGCTATAAGATCTTATCCAAGCCAAAGAGCTGCTCACCTCTTTCTCTCCTTCTTTCTATTCCGATTCTAAGCCAAAAGTAGGCTGCCTACATCCAAATGACATCACTGTGCCTTGAACCACGAGCTTGTACTCTCTTATCCTTCCCTCCAAAGCCAGAGTTTATAAAACTCTTACCTCCAGCCCACGGTGAAGTGGGGCTGTCTCACCCTCTGTTGCTTATTTTGATTCATTGTTTGGTTTTATTATCCATGGATACATAATGACACGTAGAGCTTAATCCTTTGAAGCTTGGTGTGCGCGGGTTGGGAAAGGTAGGCTTACGGAGCGCTGTGGAGATTAATACAGAGGTATTTGTCACTGAGGCGCTTCATAAGCTTGGGCTGTGTACGGTGGCTTTTAAACTGCTTGTGTAACGAGCTCTGAAAAGCTCATATTTCTCTCTGCATAAACACTCATCTCTGCAACTTTCAGGGGATGTAATGGGGGCGGTAATCCTGTGATAATTACTCAATAGAGCTAAAGGGGAAAATAAATGTACTGCGTTAGTGCGCACACACACAGACACCAGTTCGCACGTTTGTTTTTATAGAGTGTCAGGGTGTGGAGTCATTCATGTGGGGGCAATATATAAAAATGTAACATCATGATATTTCAGTACATTATCATGACAAATGAAACGCTTCACAAAATGATAGTTTTGAGGTTTACAAAGTTGAAACAGACAAAAATAATCCACTAAATGAAATTAAACAGTTATGTTTTTTTGTAGTGCAACATGAAGGCTATTAGTGTGCTTTAAATACTGAGGATAATCCTGAAAAGCATATTATAACAATGTCAACGACGTCATTTATCAAGAATGGTAAATACAGTAATACTGCTTACTTCTCACGTCCTATATGTGTTTTATATATGTAACTACCTACATGCAGTAACAATGTTAAATGTGAATAATTCAGTCATTTAGACAGGTTTGATTGTTCATTTGTATGGAAACTTACAGACTCTGATTTCTTTCTTTCGTGGTAGTGATGGGAACCAGGGGTCACCTGCAACACAACACATAGCCATTGCCATTTTGTTGACTATTCATCGTCTAAACTGCTTACCCCCGGTTGTTGTACACACATCAAGTGATATAAAACATACGTTCTATCTGCCCCGCAGGTAAACGGCCTCACGAATGCGGAATCTGCAGCAAAGCTTTCAAACACAAGCACCACCTGATCGAGCACTTGCGCCTGCACTCAGGAGAAAAGCCGTACCAGTGCGACAAGTGCGGCAAGCGCTTCTCTCACTCGGGCTCGTACTCGCAGCACATGAACCACCGCTACTCCTACTGTAAGAAGGAGGCCCACGGGCAGGGCCTTTCGCAGAGCACCGAGGAGGAGGAGAACCACAGCGAAGAACAGCCTCGGCCCGAGAGCACGGCAGCATCACCTCCGTCGCAACTGGACTCGGACGAGCGAGGGAGCAGCGCCAGAGAGGATGAGGAGAGTGAGGAGGAGGAGGAGGAGGAGATGGGCTCCGGCAGCATGGTGGACGAGGACGAGATCCAGGTGGTCAGGATCGGGGAGGAAGGAGGAGAGGAAGAGGAGGACGAAGAAGAAGAAGAGGAGAGGATGGAGGAGGGGAGATCCGAGGAACAGGTCAGGGAAAACGGGAGCCAAGAGGAGGTGGTGGAAACACTAGAAGAAGGACAAAGTGAGGGAGAGAAAGAAGGAGAGATGATGCAGGTTGTGGTGATGCAGGAGTGCGAGGAAGAGGAGGACAACGAAGGAGCAGAAGAACAAGCGAAAGACGCAGAGCCGATGGACACGCAGGAGAATGAAGAGCAGGAACAAGTGGAGGAGGCAGAAGGTGAGGAGGAAGGAAAAGTTGAGAAGGAGAACAGTGCAAATGAAGGAAACACATCCAGTGAAAATGGAGATGTGAAATGAAGAGTGAAATATAAACAGCTGGGCTTTTGACGCCCGTATCCTTTGCTACATCGTTTTACAAATGTTACTAATTTGAAGGAACAAAGACTGCAGATGCCGTCTCTTCCAGAGCATTGACTGTGCAGTAACGGAAAGAGAAGAGAGGGGGAAGAGGAAGAGGAGGAGGAGGAGGAGGAGAGGAGCGCTGGAGCGCTGACGCTGCATTTTAGCCCACTACTGTGTATAAAACCCCCTGGTGTGCCTGATGATGAAAAAACAAAAACTAGTTGCTTTTCCACATAAGGATGATTTTCAGTGTTTATGAATATGGTTTGTATAAATACAAAGTTTAACAAAAAACAAAAAATTGACGCATATACAGACTGAAAGCTAGACACGTTTTAGCTAATAATGTTTTATTACTAAAACACCTTGGGTCAATTTCTTTTTATCAGTGTTACTAATTTTGTCACTCTTGTTTAAACCTTAAAAAGCTGTACAGTTGGGAGAGAGATTTCTATATGTTTTTATTGCCAATGAACAAAACTCAGTATTTTATTGCATTTGAAGGAAAAAAAAAATCCTGTGCACTACCATACTCCCAGTTTACCGATGGATCACCTCTGTGGGCCTTGCGTTGTTTTATGTCTACCTTTCAGTATTAGCACTCTAGAGCTAACCCCTATGCCATGCTAGCCTGCGCTAGCTCAACATTGACCTGTTTTGTTTTAGAAGTGGTCTGTGAGCCTTAAATATAAAGTAAAGGAAAAAAAAGACAAAAAAAGATTTACACGGGTTTGGTGGGGTGGTAGGATGGTGGTAACCGTCTTAGATCCAGAATACACATCTTGAGAACTGATATTGCAGAGAAACAAACCCAGTTTTGGGAGGGGGGGGTAAGATTTCACAAAAGTTCCCTCTTCAGTCTGTGACCTCCCACCCTCCCTTATGCAAAAGCATGCATGTTGAAGTGCCATTTGACAGTGCTGGCGCCGTTCTCAGACACTGTTACTGGGCAGCATGTTGACCTGTGGGCTGGCGCTGTCTTTAATGTGGTAGCAAATCTAAACCCCTGAACCTGAACCACTAGTCCTGACCAAAGGACAAGACTGCCTCTTTTCTAAACACATTCATATAGTCTATCATCAATTCAGGAGAAGCAATCAAAGGACAAAAAAAGAAAAGTTCAGTTTCTTTACCAGCCTTGAAGTGTTTATCTAATTGTTTTTCCCCGTTTGGTGCACTTCTTTATCTGATTAGCTGCACATACACTTTTCTTCAGGTAACAAACATAAGCAAATATGAACCCTTCACCTGTAGATTATGTTTTCTACTTTTGTAACAGTCAGTATTAATTTTGGTCTTTTCTGTTCGTTTGTTTGTTTGTATGTTTGTTTGTTTGTTCGTTTGTTTTTCAGTGAAACATTGTGTATTGTTTATTTGCAGTCATGGCAGTATTATTCCTCACCCCCTCACCAGTATAACTTTGTTTAGTTTTAGAGACCTTTTATATTTATGTGTCTTATTTTTATATTTTTCTTTATGGTTATTTATTACACAATGTAGTGTACAATATTGTAGTTTGTATTAATACAATAATATATTTTAGTATGAAGAATAATTTCGAAGATAAATGAATACAAAGCTGGGGAAGAAACTCTAGCATTTCAAAGTGTTTTAAAACAGAAAGAGTATTATTTTCAATTTTTCAATTATTTGAAAAAAAGAAAAAAAAGAAGTAAAATGTAAAAAAAAAAAGACCACCCAATGAAGGATTGGACCTTTATCTTCTCACGTCGCCCATTCTCATGTTACTGTCTCTTCCCCCACTAGACTTCGAGGCTACTGAACGTTGATAAATGAATTGTATGCTATACACGCATGAGTCTTTGCTGTTGTACTGAAGGATTGTCCTTAACCATGAAACTGTGCTGCCCTTTTTACGAAGCCAAAATGTTGTTAATGTCGACTTTATGTTTTATTTTGTGCCAATGTGTTTCTTTGTTCGTCTTTGTTCTACGTCAAGGCCACACCTTGTTTTATATGTCCCTGTTTTAATCTATGGTTATGTATTTTTTATAGATAGTTTTTTTTGTTTGTTTTTGTTTTTTTATGACTCCCCATCTCACAATAAAATTCATCAAGAATTGAACTGACTGGAATCGATTTCCAATTGTTACACTTGTCTTAATAGCTACATGGACGGCTCCATAATTATTGTCATCCTCGATAATGATGGGTATAATAGACATAAGAGATATGACCTTCAGTTACAGTAAATTTAATTTAAGGAGACAAAAAAGAAGGCCAGTGACTTTGTTTAGATTGAAAATGCCCAGATATGGTTTTACACGGTCATTTACACCACTAAGACTTGGTCCTGGAATTAAATTAGTTTTTCTTGATGAGCTCATGAATATTTTGATTGGTTCTGCTCTGATTTTCTGGTTTACAGTGAGACACTGTGATGATCACACAAATGCAACCTGTTCAAACACACACAGGCAGGTAAATAAAATGAACCTGTGTTGATAAGCTATTAAGACTATTTAAGACCATTTAGTTACGTCTGTTAATGTGGAGCAGCATTACCAATACTACCCGACAACACAAGGTAAATTAAAGCTGTTACTTACTCTGAAACTATCAGTTTAAGATGATCTGTTTTAAAGGCTGAAAGGTTGAAAACAATGGGCTGCTCTATATTGTTCAGGGTCTGCGAAACTGTCTGGAATGAAATGTGCAGAGGAAACAAACCACTTTGAATTAAAGGGGTCCAGGAACGTTGAAGATCGGGGAGCTGAAGTTTTTATTCAGCTTGTTTTATGAATTTTTCGCTCCACCTTAAATGATGATGCACTTACATTGTGGCCCCTGTACAAGCTGTCTCAGACCTTATGCATTTAAGGTGGGATGGAAAATTCCATTCAGATGCTGACAAATAGGAAGTCAACTTCAGCCTCATTTAAAGATGAACATTAACCATGTCCATTCACCGTACACTTCTTTGGAAAGGTTATGAAAAGAGCCAACATCACAGTCTGGAATGGGAGATTTCACCACATGGTCCCCCATTATTATTGCTGTCGCTTTGTTGTTGTTGTGCTGGGCTAGAACGTGAACTGGAGTATGCATATTACTGGGCACAAATACTATTATGTACTATAACAGTCTTCTTGGAAGTTTGGAATCGGCCCGTTTTACAGCCCTCTTATTTGCATTTGAAGGAGGAGACAACAATGTTTGATGTTCATGGTATGTCATTTCTATGCACCGAACTCTCCTTATTCAACTTGCCAATGTAAATGCAGTTTTCCATTGTATGAGGCCGTAAGGAACTCTTTATTTCCCATTTTACTGTGAAACAAATTCCCTGAAAGAAAATAGCTTCATGTCTGAATTATGCATTATACTAGAAGAGTCACTGGTGCTCACAGGGAGGTTACTAATTGAGTACTAACTGCAGGGGTGACAATGTTCATTTTTGTCTTAGACTACATTTACTTTATTTAAGGATTATATATTCAGTGCAAGCAACTTACCCAAAAAGACATTTTTCCATTGCCTTTTCATTCTGAAGCGTGCCAATAATTATGGAGCTAAGTGTGTGTATATATATACAGTATATAGTAGAACAACGTGCATAATGCTTTCATTTGTCCCTGAAATATGAAAGCCATGCTGAAGATAAACCAGTTTAGACCTCTATTTGCCACTAAGGCATGAGCCATATGAAGAAGCAGCATGAAGTGCAGACTGGAGAAAGAGAAATAAGAAAAACAAGGACATGAAAACAAGATGTGGCCTGACCTTGAGAACTCCCCAAGGTTATTGGCATTGATCAGGGTCGGGTTTCAGGCTGGCTTTTGGGCCAGAGAGCATGAATTAGTAATGCACTGGAGCACAGATCTATAATCTGATGAAAAGTCTGAAAATGATGCCACACCAGCTTCTTCTCTCTGATACTGTACAGCTAAATGGTTGCTGATGTGCTGTGCTCTGTGTGTGTGAGCCAGATAAAGAGCCTGATCTCTCCTGGGAGACATTAGGCTGTGTACGTGTGCAGATGTTTGAGCCAGTATGTTGTCCTGTGTGCCATCAGACCACAGGCTCACTTGAGAGAGAGAGAGTCTACAGTAGTGTGCTAAAGTCAGAGACCGATATAGATTACAGAACAAGCAAATTTAATGTGGTTTAATCTTCAGTATTTAGTGAGTTTATTCTTTCTGTTCAGGAGACTTTCAGTTTATCAAAGACTTCTGCAGGGATATCTTTCCACGCTGCCAAAGTTCAGCCTTAGAAGTTGTGTGCTAGTCAGTCCGTTGTTTTGAGGTCTGTTTTAGCGGTCAGTCCTTTGTCCTTTTCAGAGCATCCACAGCTTCTTTATTTTCTCACTAACAGCATCTTGACCGCTACACTTCCTTTAGACTCACAGCACCGAGTTATCTTCTCATAGTGGGAAGATGGACAGAAAGTGGATTTGTACAGATCTGAAGCAAGAGTGGACTTCCAAAGATGAAAGCTTTAAGCTGTTTATCTAAGGGTGACAGTTTTGGTTGGTCTTCCGGGTCTTACACAGTTGACCCATTTTCTCAATATCTTTAGATTATTTTAGAAGTTCAGTTTTAGAATGAAAATAAAGAAAGATGAAGAGCTGGTGATTAATGGCCGTTTTGACTGAAATGAAATAAATCAAGGGTGCTCTCCGACTTCTACTGTGAATTTCACTTCTATTGATATTTTTGTCAATATCCAGTGTGGCACATGGCCATATACAACAAACAGCACTGTGTAAACTGTGTGTGTGTGGGTGTGTGTAGGCTGAATGCAGTGGGGTTTTGATGAAGAGATGCTTGTGAAGCTGCAACTGAAGCCAAGAGAGGAAGTAGATTCAAAGCAGAACATCCCCTGGGAAATTTAGAGAAAAACACACACGCACACAAAATTACCCTACATGTACACATCAGCTTCATTTACCTGAAGAGCAGGGAGAGGGGGAGAGAGAGAGAGAGATATTAGAGAGCTAAATGAGATGCTTAAACGTTGATTGGTTTGTGATCAATGGCTCTTTCCTGGTCTGCTATTAGTTAGTCTGACTACTAAGAATCGCTACTGTTGATTCTCCCTTTACACAGTGTTGACTAATCTCACAATTCCAATACAACACTATTATACACATCCAATTTTTAGACTCAATTACATTTTAAAAACAGTCATTTACTAATGCTTCAAGTATTTACTAATGCTTTAGTTTGTTGTATGTCCATCAGTGTGTCTTCTTTGGTATGCCCAAATAATAATTTAACAGTTTTCCAAACTGTTACTGAAGACACACACTGAAACTCTTCTGGCTCAAACGTAGTTAAAATTTAGTTTAGGCTGAAAGATTTAAGTGCTGAAGTGTGTGAAGCATTATTATGACATTATGACAAAATGGGAAGTGAGATGTTTTCTATGTAAAACTGGGAACAGTGTATTTAAACATAGCTCACAAACTTATACTTCCTAATAGGAATGTCAGAGTGTTCCAAGACATCTCTGTTTAAAATGTCTGAAACAGACTTTTGAGTTTGTACGTTACATGTTACGGTACTGATAAACACACAGGGATACTGGGATAATTGTAAGTTCAGTGCAATATGTTTTGATCAAGCTGCATATTTTGTGTTATTTGTCTGTGCTGTATTATCGGTGAACTGCCACAGGGTACATCCACTTTAACATAAATGAAGCACCAACCAGCTTTTTATATGCACGCAGCAGCCAAAGCATGACGGTACTGTGAGCATTCAGTATTTTTTCCAACCTCAAACAGCTGAAGTGGCATGAACACTTTCAGGTTGGAAACAGGAGATTCCAAGTTGGGAAATTCCAAATGTGTATGAAGGTGGTTTTAACAATAGTTTGGAGGAAAAAAAAGAAACCTGTCAAATAATTATTTTAGCAGAATCTGATCTTCACACCAGTCGTGATGACCATGAATCTGAGAGTTGCTGAGTATTCATGATGAAATTAGCATACATAAAGCTGTTTTTGGTTTCAAATCCTGTTCTCTTAGAGATCTCAGCATTAGACATTAGAGGTGAGATCTAGCAAATACCCTCATTAGGAAACAGCCCATTTTGCTAATTCTCCAGATACTGTTTTCTTTCATTACTGCACACAACTGTAGGCCGCTCCTGCCATCCAATGCAGTTTTGACAAGAGACTTCCCTTCCTCCCAGTCTCTCTATACCTTTCCTGCTTTTTAGGCATGTTATGGGACACCTACCTCTTAAAGACATAGACAATCTTAATGCTGTGATGTAAAAGTTTCACACTGACCAACTCACACATGCACGCAGGGGCATTACATAGATCTACTACTAGATTAACCCTACCCTAACTTTAACACTGATGATTTACATTGTGGGGACCAGCTACAAAAACAGGTTTTGGTCTCCACAATGTGACATAAACTTGACACCCCCTACTACACACCATAAAGCAGCCAGTTCTCATTCAACAGTGAAACGCAGCTGAGGAGTGATCAGGAGTCCAGGCTTCCATTCCTCACTCATAACTTAGAGGGGAGCGCCAATGATGTATAATTAAGTCATTAACATGCTGACAAATAATTCAGAGAGGTTTAGTGTCACATGTTCTGTTCTACAGAAACTTACTGAGTTGTTCGCAGATAGGAGCCAGATGTGAGAATGTATTGCCTCCTGAAGCTGTTTCTTAGAAAGTTATTATATGAATGGCTGTGAAAACAGTTTTTAGTCTAACACATATTTAATCAGTTTTTGTCTAATCCTTTCATGGTGGAAGGATACAAGTTGGCTTAAGGTAAAATAGTCCCTTAAAACATTTCATATATACACCACTATTTTACCATCATCAGCATTACAAAAGACAGATTCACTACAAAACATGTACACTCCTTCATGGCAAAGGTATTCCTTGATGGCAGCAGCCACTGTCAGTGAGATCATGGAGCCTGCCACACTGCCACATGTTTAGGAACGGTTTGAGGGATATGACAAATAGCTTTAGATGTTAAAGATGTGGCTTGCCAGATCTCACTCTGTTCAAGCATCTGTGGGACATGCTGGAAGAAGTCTTATTTGACACCGCTCCACCTCACAACTTAGAGGACTTAGAGGATCTGCGTCTTGGTGCCAGATACCACAGGGCGTCTCCTGAGGTCTTGTAGACTCCATACTTCAGCCGGTTGGAGCTTTTTGGCAGCACATGGAAGACCAACAGCACACAAGACAGGTAATCATAAAGGTTTGGCTCATCAGTGTGTATGAGGAGTTCATATCCTTTTGTAATCATTTTTTATATAACAAGTTTTTAAAAGAATAACAGCTGTTAGAAAATAGAATACACACTTTTATTCCTCTATTAATGGTGAGATTAATCACAACATAGCTTGTGATGGCCTGTAACATGTTTCGGAACCCTTCACATATATACTCACCGATCACTTCATTAGGAACGCTATACTAATATTGGGTAGGGCCTCCTTTGGCCTTCAGAATTCTTCATGTCATAGATTCCACATGGTGCTGGAAACATTCCTGGAAACAAACATTTTGGTCCATGCTAACATGAGTGCAATTCCTTTTTTTCCTGAGTTTCAGTTGCACTTTCATGCTGCAAATCCCGCATTCACAAGGTGTTCAATTGGATTCAGATCTGGTAGCTGTAGTGAGGAGTGATAGTGAAGAAATTCACGTTCTTGAAAACAGTTACAGATGATTTCTACTTTGTAAGATGGTGCATTATGCTGGAAGTAGCCATGAAAAGTTTAGTAAGTGGCCATGAAGGGCGTATGGTCAGCAACAATTCTGAAATAGGCTGGGGCATTCAAGTAGTGACTGATCGGTTTTAATGGGTCAAACATTTCCCTCACCATTACACCACCTCCACCAGCCTGGCCTACTGAAACAGTGCAGGTTGGGTCCATGACGTCATGCTGTTGGCAGCAAATTATAACCCTACCATCTGTGTGCTTCTACCCCACAACCCCCCGGGCCCTCTTTATTGGTTCTCATCATCACCTCTACATGCCCTCACCCTCACACATACAACTGTCAGGGCTGCTGTGCACTGAGGTGTTTTAACCTCTGAGGCGCATGAACGGGTTGATACGTTAACCTTTTACCCCTGAGGAAGGTTACAGGTCATGGATGGGTCAATTCACTGGGTCCTTTTCCCTCGAGCTTCTCTCACAACTGCTGCTTTAACCGTGAAACAGTCAGAATGATATAAACATCCAATGTCCATCAGCCGATCAGATTTAGGGGTTCACTGTCTGTCTCACTTTCTCTTTATCTCTCTTCAACCATATCTCTCTCCTTCTCTCTCTCTCTTTTCCTTCTTCCCCTCCTCCCTCTCCACAACACACATGCTGCACTCAGAGCCAGATGGCACAGAAGAGAAAAATCAATTAGAGCTCCACCTAAGGGGCAGGGGGAATTCAGCCCGGCCCATCGCAGCAACCCCTCCTCAAACCCGGCCACAATAAGATCACTCTCTCCCTCGTCTTCCTTCTGCCATCCTTCCACCACCTCTACAGTAATCCACTTCTCCATCTCCCCACCCACACTAACCTCATTATAACAGAGAGAGAGGAGAGACAGAGAGAGAGATAGAACAAGAGAGAGGTGGGGGGGTGGAGAAGATGGAGCGCAAGCGCATGTTGAGTCTGTTTGGAAGTACATGAATCACCAGAGCTGTGCTAAATACTGAATTACAAGCACATAGGCATTCAATTGGACAGGAGTTGGAACGATAAGGAACATCAAGCCAGATTTATTCTGTGTTGGTAAACCCTGTCAGAGAAAGAGAGAAAGGAGGGAGGGAAGAAGGGTGTGGGAGGTGTAGGTGGATTTCAGAAAGAGGGATAATCTGAGGAGAAAAGAACAGAGCTGACTGTATGGATTATGACTCTGTTGTAAAAGAATCAAAACGTGACCTTCATTACACCCTGGTGGTAGAAGAGCAGTACTGCACTCTTCATGAGCTGCTTCATCTTCATCTAAATATTCTCCATAAATATTCAACTTTTTAAACTTTCAAATTTTCTTTCCATGAGGTCTACTTTACCTGAAATGACATTTGTGTGATGTTGGGTATGTACCCAAATTCATTTTTACATAATTTTCCAACCTCCCTTTATCCTTCAGAATGAAACAGCCTGGTTTTGTTATTGCTCTGTGCTATATTTGGATGAACGCATTTACTCAGCATGTTAAGCTGTTCTCTGATATCTACATAGAAGGTATGTGACTTTGGTCAGGGAAAAAATGCCCAGCTGCAGTTTTACATACCCATTTACACCCAGGGCTGGGCGATATAGCCAAAATGTTATCACGATCATTTTTTTCATATCAGTCGATTCAGATAATTATCACGATTTTTTTTACCAAAGTTATGAGGCCAATTTTTGTTTCTGAGTGAAAGTTGAAGAAATCACATGGTTAATTGTGGCTTTACACTCTTCTATAGGGAAAGAACATGACAAACACTCACCAACCATCACACATCTGTCATGGGATGAAGCCGCTAAGCCGAGCTAAAAGAAAAGAGGATATTGTTAGCTGTCTGGTGACCAATGCTACAAGTGCTAGGGTATCATTTCTGTAGTAGTAGTTTTAGGGGCAGAGGAACTGCAATATGTCTGACGCTGGCTGTGTAAAAGGACACAGAGCTTTAACTCCAGAGTGATTCTCCCCCAACAGACGCACAACATCCTACTTTTAGACATGTTTAAACTGAAACCAGAGCTTTTTGTCTGGTGTGGTCAGTGTAGTCATTCTACAACAACATCAGTTCATACCATTTGTGTGACAGTGCTACATCATGTTACCCAGCTGCTAAAAACAGTTAGCCTGTGAAGCTAGCTTTCTCCTACCCTCTTTTGCCACACAATACAGCATCATGTTTACTTCAGTTGAAATCACTGCAGTAACTGCATTAACCCACTTCGTGCTTTCACTTTTGTGGCTTGGGAATATACTAACACTAAGACAAGTGTGATTTAACACTGCTTAAGTTTGTTAGGACAAGACTGAATGTTGGAAAACTCTGAAGTGCACCCTCTGGTGGCAACAACCGAGCAGTGACGCTATTGTTACAGTGGAAAACGCCACCAGGACCCTTTAGAAAGCCGAAGTGTGCAGAAGCATGAAATTTTGCAGGATCTTAGATCCTATACCCGAATAATGTGCCAATCCGGATTTCCTAAGTCAGGAGTTTTTTTCCCCCATGGGAATGAATGGGCAGAATGTGGTGCAAATTTAAATTTAACTGCCACAAATGATGTCATAATGGACCTCTCACACAGACACTAATACACAGATCTCACACTAATCTCACACAGACACTAATACACAGTACACAGCAATGCACATATTAGCAAAACCAATAGATTTAAGGTACCAGAGAACTTAAGGTTGCAGTGGACGTAAGGTGGCAGTGGATTTAAGGTGAACTGACTGGTTTACTGCATTGCTGATGTGAGACAGCTGTACACAGAGCGGTGAAGCTGAGCGGTCAGTATGTTTACTGCACTGCCGATGTGAGACAGCTGTACACAGAGGGGTGAAACTGAGCGGTCAGTATGGTTACTGCACCGCTGAGATGAGACAGCTGTATCCATATTTACTAAATTCAGTGTTTTTATACAGTAATGCTATATTAATAAACAATATGCATTCTACATCTTGGGACATTATTATGGTCAAGCCATCTTAAGACGATGTCTTTAGACATGCCTTAAAGACATCTTCATTACTTAAGACATGCCTTAAAATGTCTTCATCAGTGTGTACTCAGATGTGTCTTAAGACATTTAGATACATGGTGATAGCGGGGTATGTATGTCCCATTTTGTATTTATTGCACTCTATTGTCTGCGCCATGTCCATCATGCAGATTCACTTCTACATCTTATACTTTGTGACCAGTTTCTGGATATGATCAGTTGTTTTAAGTACATAGGAATATGTAAGGATCACCAGTTGCATTTTACATGTAATGCTGATTGTATATGCAAGGAATCAGTAAATAAAAAAAATGGCAAGAATTGTTAGGATGGCATTAGAGGAGCTCTATAACAGGGCTGTGCTTAGGAAGGGTATGATGATCATCAAGGATCCAAAGCATCTTCTGATAAGTAAGCCTGAGCTGCTCCTATCTGGGCAGAGCTACAGAGTGACCCAGATAAGTAAGCAGATCTTTTTTTGTTCCTAGTGCAGTCAGACTAATCAACAAACTGGATAAATTCACATTTATGTACATTCCAGTGACGCATGTTTCCTGTTCATTGTGTGTGTTCAGTCATTCCACTGCTAAACAACACTCAAATAAATGCTGTTAATTTATTTGCTTTTTAACCAGCACTGCATATATACAGATCATAACATATGATCTGCAGGTTCTGTATATATATCTATCTACACTCACTGTCCACTTGATCAGCTCTCAGGGAGTAGGGGGCAATACGCGATTTCATCTACAGCAGAGAGCTCACGCGGTTGCGACGTCATCAAATTATGGCCGTCGCTGACGTGGTAGTAAAGGCAGTCATCATAACAGTCTGTGTGCGTGTAGTCTTGCATCGTGCAGCCGTCTGCCAGTGGGGCAGGCACTAACAGGATGACTCATGGAGGGGCATCACTGCTCGCTGAATGTGCGCAATCGCTGCTTTTGGGACACTCAGGTAGAGCAATAAGGACCATTCTTACTTACGTCACAGGCGTGGCCAAGCTTGAAACGTGAATCATTTACATGTCTCACAATCTGCAGTTTGAACTGACTCGGTAGAATGGTCCAAATACAAATATTTGTGCATAGCATGAAGTCTTAATAAAAAGGCTTTCTATGAAAAGGGCTCTCTAAAAAAAATATTTGGGAATACAAGAAATTAATAAGACGAACTACAGTTGCGAGCATGGTGGAGGGAGCAACATGGTTTGGGGCTGCTTTATTGCCTCTGGGCCTGGACAGCTTGTGGTCATTGAGGGAACACTGAATTCAAAGGCGTGTCAAAACGTATACTGGAGGAAGAAAAAGCAGCAGTCTGTGTCCTCAAGCACACAAGTAAATTAATGAAGAAGAGTTGTGTTGTGAAAAAGCCTAACCCTGTTGAGATGCTCTGGTACAACCTGAAGAGGGCTGTGCAAGCAAGGCTGCCAGAATGACTGAATATCATTTGCAGACAGGAATGGTCCAAAAGTCCTCCTCAGGACATGTTTGGTGGAGGTGATGCTGCTAAAGATGTCTAGCACGCACTTTCAATGTTCTCTCAGTGTGCTCAGTTGTGGCACATCTTATTAGTAATCAGTGAGGCAATCCAGGATGGCATGATGGCATGATGGCATGATGGCACAGTGGGTAGCAGTGTCACCTGACAGCAAGAAGGGCCTGGGTTTGATTCCCAGTTGGGGTGTCCAGGGCCCTCTCTGTGTGGAGTTTGCATGTTCTCTCCAAGTGTGGTTTTCTCCAGGTGTCCCGGATTCCTCCCACAGTCCAAAGACATGCAGCCAGGTGAACTGGAGATGTTAAATTGCCCCTGGGTGTGAGTGTGTGTGAGAATGTGTATATCTCTTTGTCGGCCCTGTAATAGACTGGTGGATTGTCCAGGGTGTTTCCTGCCTTCTACCCAGTAAGATAGGCTCCAGCACCCCTTGCAACTCAGAATGATATGTCGCTTGGAGGATGAAGGAAAGAAGAAATCCAGAAAATTCCAAAGGGTTCACTTACTTTTAGTTCTGTGGATTAGGCAGACTTGGGATCTTCCATCAAGCTGTTTTCTAAACTGTGGCTTGTTTAGTGCGCAGTCCAGGGTACCCAGTTTTAGCTCAGCAGATATATAAATTTGATTGAATTCTAGACAGACATATAGGTGGTGTGTCAGGGAGCTATTTCAGTCTGATATAAGCAGTGGCTGAACTGAAAGCAGTGGTTGTCTCTCACGATGTTCCTCCTAACCTACTAATGCTTACAGGGTAAGGCTGTTTAAGAGGGTGCTGCGTGTAGCCGCTTGAGACTTCTAGATTGATTTGTAGCTCTCAAACATTTCTCATAGCCACACTGCAGCAGCTTCGGTCTGCACCGCGCCTGCTGGAGTACCCACCATAAATCACCTCGCCAACAAGGTGTGTGTGTGTGTGTGTGTGTGTGTGTGTGTCTCTGGGTGGGCAAAGAGTGTAAAGTAAACTCTAGGGAAAGGCAGTCATAATACCAGTGCAAACACCCCTCATTTATCACTCAGAAGTGTGTGCATGCACGCATACACACACACCACCAGCTTAAGAACCCTATGATTTCTCAGACTTTAATTAAGAAGCACACAACGCTATTTATAAGCGTGATCGTCACTTAGTAGCACTAATAAGGAGGTTAGCTGTTGAAACACATATCATTAACTCTCACGGGCTCTGTTAGTGACTCCACATTCTAATAAGCTGCTGACTGGGACCAGCACCACTGCTGGAGCCTGAAGAGGATTCAGCAGACAGGAAAAGAGAAAGAGGGAGAGAGAAAGCGACAGGCCCACCACACTGCATGCCCTGCTCAAGCACAAAGCAAGAGCAAATTAGTAGCTCAAGACAAACTAATTAGCATGTAGGAACAGTCCGAACCAGCGGAGTGTGAGGAGAGAAAGAGACGTGCACTTTAAATCGCAGTGAAATCACAACACAAGCCCTTTCCTCCTCCTCACTGAGCTACAGGCAGGCTGCTTCAGGTGAACTAGTGGTGTGTCATTCACAACCGAGCCACTTTTTCAAGCTGGGAGCTGGCAACTCCGAGGTGCAGTGGCAGCTGGATAGGAGATAAAGACATAATCGATCCAGCTTGAATGTTCTCACACAGTTCTTGCAGATTTTGCGGCAGGTGTGGTGGTGGAATAACACCAAGCCTTCTGGACATGTGATGCGTGACAACAAACCGTCGCCTCCGCCAAGTCAAAAGCAGGACTCGTCACTGAAGACAACCCTGGTACGACACCATCACAGTCTTTGGTGATGTTGACGTGGTGTTAAGGGCAGTCGTTGTAGTGGTCTGCGTGCATGCATCCGTCTGCCAATGGTGCTGGCACTAACAGGATGACTCCTGAAGGACATCACTGCTTGCTGAATGTCTGCAATCATAGCTGTTTGGTCAGTCAGGTACAGTGCTAAGGCCCGTCCTTGCTTATGTCACACTTGTGGCCAAGCATGAAACTTGAATCATTTGCATGTCTCACAATGTCAAACCTACCCATCAAGTTTCACTCCTGTTGGCTGATTCCTTCTGGGTGCAGCTATTCTTTTGATGATGAAGGTATTTATGAAAGGAAAGAACTGGGTTGAAAGCTGGTGAGTTGAGCCAGCTAAAGTGAACCACTGAAAGGAGTCAGAATTCACATCACAAGGTAAAGCCTCTGGCAGGATTCACAGGCTCTTTAACACTGGCCCAGGTAATGCAGCACGGCTGAGCCAATCATGCTGCAGCCTTCATCACTAAATGGATGTGCAGAAAGGGGTCCATTATCTGTCAGGCTTGATACACTACACCTTATATTTATTGCCTACTTAATGGGGTTGATTGTATTAGCGAATGAAGGGGTGAGTGTGTGTGGTTAGGGAGATGGGGGAGGAGGGGGGTGCGGTTGCATAGCCATACCGCCCCAGTATTTCCTGCCTTCTGCAATTACCTTATGTAAATCCAGGATAAGAACGTGTTTAAAATGCATTGGATTTTGCAATGCAAAGCCATCAAGTCCAGCCATGCGAACTTCATTAATAGCGGAGCATGGCCAATGACATTTGAAATACTTACATGATTATTTCAGCCGGGGCCTGCATGCATGTGAACCCTACATTAAACCAGGCTTATGAGAAAGTATTTGTGAAGAGGGCTTGAACAAAGCACTCACACACAAAGAGCAATAGCTTTATAGCAGAGCAAGTGGAATATGTAATTGATGGTGATGTGGCCTGTGTAGAGTAACAGAGTTATTTGTGTAGCTGAGGAAAAAAAAAAAATATTGGTCAGTAGTACCCTACAATAAAATCATTTAGCCCCTGCAGGTGTGACACTAGTCAATATGACAAATATCATGCTATTTGTTTGATTTGGAGTCATCATTCATTCACTGCAAATGTCAGTAGTCATTGCAGTCACTGCCGGTAAGTACTAGGCACAAATGCCAATGGCCACCCTTCATTCAATTCATTTCTAGCCAAACAACCATCAAGTACAGATAAAGCCTGTAAGAATAAAAAAATAGAAAAAATAGGAGATTTATAGTGTAGCATCTCACAACTGGCTCATTTGGCCAATGGACGTTTGGGAGCCTCCTGGGAGAGTGCTGGACTCAATGTAGGAGAGACCTAAAACATGTAAATAGCAAATATAACATGTATACAGTCGGTTTAGTGACTAGTGTGTTTACACGTTACTTGTGGTATTTTGCTGGGCTATGGTGTAGAAGCACAATGTTGGTGCCTAGGTCAGGCTGAAATGTGTGAATTGTGGGACCAATGTGCTTCCCAGCTCTTTCCCCACTGCTACCATGTTCAATAATAGGCACATGCTTAAAGTTATGAGGAGAAAGCTCCACTCTTGGTTCTGATCTGAAAAAAAAAACTCTGGTGTTCAGAGAACAATGAACTGTCCAGCCCCGGACCCATTAGAGCCATTAGAAGCAAACTGACTGTGACTGAAAGTGCACAAAATTATGGATTTCTAAAAAAAAACCCAAAAGCAAGTCTTGTCAAAAGAATGCAATCTGATATAAAGGCAAAGGGTGAACACACTAAATACTGAAACTGGTATTTTATTCAGCGGTTCATTCAGAATAATGTATATTTTCTGCTATCTAACTTTTACACAGCACCGTATACTACACTACCTGAAAGAAGAAGTGTTTAAGTTGCCTGTCCAGTATGTATGCAGGCGGCAATGTTGATGAATACTTAGACTGGCTGAACACTCGCAAGTGTCAGTAAGACTGATTGACTAGGGAATTATGGCCCTTGAGCCCTGTTTACATTTATATAAACAAATATAGGGGGAGTTACCTTGTCAAATCAAATGATTCCAGCAGTCTTCTGCACACCCTACAATTCCTTACACTTCAACAAAGAGTGGATTCAACAAGAAGGTTGATTATTTGGGATCCTTTCTATCTGCTACACATTCTGCACTGGTTTTAGAGCTCGGCTCGTATTTGCTTTCCAGGCCGCAATAGTACAGTCCCCATGGATACAGCTGAAAGTGATATAAATGTGTCCACATGTTTCCTAATGAATCCAATTAAGCAGATTAGGTGTGGCTTCACTACAGGAAATACAGAAACTACTCATGAGACTACAAAGGATCTTATCAAGAAGGGAAGGACGCTTAGCTCATGGTATCATAACCAATATGGCTGAGAAAAGTACCAAGGGGATTTGTATGCAGTGCTGAAACAGACACAGATTAAGCCTCCTGAGTGTTGGAGGGTGGTAGGTGTTGAGACAGTCAGTGAGTAATGTGCTGTTTGAGTGTTGGAGAAACACTTTAGAAGAAAGACAGAAAAAAGACAGAGCACCAAGGTGATGAATGTTTTATGGGTCATAATGGCATGCTCAAATTACCTCCCCGCACTTTGGCCTCCGTGGACCTGAGAGGCCAGGAGCTTTCCTGGCACGGCTGCCCAGAAACAAGCAGTAGCATATGGTGCACACGTCACACACCTCCAGGGCCCTGGCTGCTCAAGACTGCGGTCAGAGTTATGAATTATGGATATGAGCTAATTGTTTTCTCATTTGGAAATTCTGTTTGTTTTTTTTTTAAAACCCCCTCTATTTGCTACACAGGTTGCGGTCTCAAGCAGGCCTGTGATTTTATACTTGCCTGGTCATTTGTCTTACTTTTCTCTGTTCCAAGGTGGTCTCTCCTGTTAGAAAAACAGAGCAAATGCTATATAAGAACTGGCCTGGAAAAACAAATAAAGACTAATAAGGGAGTAACTTATGTAACTAGTACCCGAGTATGCTGTTCACTGGCCACTGCAAACAGAGACTTTCCTGAATGTTTCCGAATAATAAAGGCTAACTTCATTTTCAAAGGGATGAGAAAAAGCAACAAAAGCATACAAATGGAAAACTGAGCGAGAGGTTAGTGAACGTAGAAAATCAGCCACATACCGTGCGCATGTGATTTGTATTCCTTTTAATGAGAATTAGACACCTCCATGTCAGAAACAGTAGTTAGTCTCAGAATTACATTCAAAATGTGCTGTTCACAATGCATTGCGATACCAACCCTTCTTTATTTCTGAAGCAATTAATATCTAATATTTATTATTCTTAATGTATACAATATTAGAGCAATCTGTTCACACTTGCTATTTGCATTCTTTTTATCACAACTGGCTCCTCAAGTATATTTTAAAGGTAATCTGTACACATGCTTGCAAAATCTCATATATAGAAAAAAAGATTTTTCACATTGTGTACAGCCTGAACACACTGTAACACTATTTCCAGTGCCCTCCTGTCTCTCACTCTTCATATTTACGTAGAGACTAAGAAAAGAGGGGCATAGAGAAGATTAGAGGGGGGAGTAACACTATTGATCTGAAATCAGAGCAGCAAGCCTGAATGCAAACTTCAACATCTCCCCTTTCAAATTCCAGTAATGCTAAAGTAGGAAAGCAATGGATCAAGGGTGGAAAAGAGAAGGTGAAAAAAGAAGCAGAAAAATAAGGGGGGGGGTTAAGATCTTCCAATTTTCAAATTAATTCATGGCCACTTGTGGTTTTCACCCCCAGAGCTTTAGAGAACACATTTACACAGGCAAACAGATACAAACTGGTACAACCCCTAGAAGATACACTCAGGCACTTCCAGCAGCTCCACAGGTAATACATAAAAGCTTCATTCATCCAAAAAGATCAACACAGTCCTAACCACAGGTCTGACAGCACGCACACGCCATCATATCATCACAGTCCAGTTACTTGATCAGAGAGTTACAGTGGAGAGTTCCTCAAAAGCTCAGGGAGCTGTTCTGAGATCCTATTGGGTAAGATGCTGTCAGAAGGTAGTAATCCAGTATCCAGTCTTGGAGAGAAAACAGGCAGTTCTTTCCAGTTCTTTCAAAGAATGGGGTAAAGTCTGCAGTCGAAAGGGCAGATGCTTTTTGAGAAGAGCAAGGAAAAAAAAAAACAAAACAAAACAAAAAAAACCCACATCCAGGCAAGTTGTGCCAATCCTTCTGGATCCTGGAACAGTCCAGTTATAATACTGACAGGAAGTCATTTAGATCAGCCTGGTAAACGATCCCCCTTCGACAGACTAGTAGTCAGTGAGAAATAATACTGCTTGCCATAACAGTCCACATAAAGAAAAAGGAGGGAAAAAAAAACAAAAACTAAAAAGTCCAAAACATCAAGTGCAGATTAGCCCAAAGCACAAGGAGATCCTGGGCTAAAATAAAGTCCAGTTTCAGAAGCTTTTCTTCAGTATTCACTATACACATACACCTTAAAGAACTTCATATCCCATAATCCTCAGCCTGTAGCAGTCTCCTTCAGGACATCCAATGAATGTCCATTTCCATCCTCCAGAAATCCACACAGGGAGAATTTTCCAATTTTAAACTGCCCCCACCCAAAAAAGCTTATTCTCAGTCAACATCAGAAGCAGCTTCTTCCCAGGAATGGTAAACAAAAAAAAAGGAAGACCAAAAAATTCTGTACAACCTTAAAAGCCTCAAAAGCGTGAAGTGCATAAAGTACCTTTCTATATTCTTGTATTATTTCAACCACTTTCTGCCACCCTCCATTACCCACAGTCATTCTTGCACGTTCTCTACTAAGCTTGGTCCGCAGCGAATGAAAGGATGCCTTTGCTTTTACGTGGTGTATTCTGCGATGGTCATGTTTTGGCATGGTATTCTCTGGACCCTTCTCAAACAGGTAAGTATGATATATGCTGCCCACACCACGAATACTTTACCTGCCGAATATGTTCTCATATTCCAGCAGGATCAGTTCTACGATCTGGTTCTGGTAGACCATGTGGACAGCCATGTTACCCGTCTCGGTCTCAGGCCGCAGGAGTGTAGGTCCAAAGACAATGGCAACACTCTGGGTAGTCATCCTGTTCGCCTCTCCATGATCAATCACCCTGAAGGAAAGCAAAAAAATGAATAACGAAAGACAGACAGAGAGAGAGAGACAGAGAGAGGAAATCATTAATACCACCTCTAGTAAAACAGCGTTGACTAAACATTTCAGAAGTGATATTAAGCTTATGTAGAATGTAGGCTGTAGACCACCTTAATATGGCTGGCCATATCCGCTCACTATGCATGTTGCATAGGGCCCTGGAAATTATGCAAGGGCCCTGCCTCACCCTCATGTAAAAGCAGCATTTACAACTTTGATGAGCAGATAAAACAAAACTATCCATCTGGTCATAAAAACCAAATAAATTACTCAGCCAAGTCACAGTATAAATACTATTTTATATTTGAAAATGTATAATAGGAAATCTGGTCGAGCCCGCTTGAACGGGCCTGATGCCACTGACAAAAGTAATAATAGTATTATCTAGAAAAGGTTTTTCAGTAGAGGAATACATTTTGACTGTGTGTTTATCTCATTCTATTCTGGTTAGAATATTTACTCTCATACAGAGCGATGGAGCAACCTGTTTAAAGGAGGGAGGATTGTAATCGGAGCACTGGGGTGTCAGGTAAGTTAGAAATGGTTTACATGCCTTACAGGACGTGCCTGTAGGAGGGTTCCTTTACAGAGCTTTGCTGAGGGCCCCAAGAAAGGCAAGACAGGCCATGTGCTCTTGTAAATTTAGGCTATAATCTAAGATTTAGATTTTTAGATTATAGTAGTAGATATAGATGTAGATATAGTAATTTCATAATTAACTAATTTGCTGATTATGGGGTTCATATATATATATATATATATATATATATATATATATATGAAAATTAGAATGTAAATGCATCGTTGAGATGTTATATTGTATCATATGCAATATTTATGAAGGAAATTTAAACAAAGATATTAAGGCTGTTCTGCATTTTTTTCCTGAAAAGTGTGTAAATTGACCTTTAAGTCAAGTTTACTTTACATAACATGGCTTTTTTTGCTTTCTATGAACGGCTTTTGTTTCAGTCATGTGCCATTATCTTAATTTAAACTCTCTTTGTAAAGTTTTTTTCCCTCTTAAAGAAGGAAAATTTATATCTGAATATTTCTAACACGTGCCAGTGTCACTGATTCACTGTCACAACCCTGTGATTTCTTTAACCAACTTATAAAGGCTCAAATATGGATCCAATAGTCCTGCTGCAGCCGAATATCAGGTATCTGGCATGGCTCAATATTATGATGTCTATGAAGCAGCCTACCGCTCTCCTCCATCTGCAGTTACAGAGGACTGAGAGTCGTTTAAATGCAAATGGAAGCAAAGGCAAATGTCAGTGTGTTTGATACAGCAATGGCGATGTGAGCTCAGTATCAGCACAGAAGGTGTGACAGCAGCCTGTACTGATCAGAAAAGAACGACTCTTCCCCTCAGTGCACTCCTCCTCTGCGCTTTTCTTTCATCTAGAACTAACTGCAGCAAAAGCACTGTTAGACGAGTGCTCAAGCTCTAAGTGACATTCAGTCAGAATGAAGGAGGTGATGCACCTGCCTGACAATTACACTCAGCTTTAGAGCCTTTCAGTCACTCTGGAAACTTCACTCAGTTGAATGTGTGAGAGTGGAGACGGTGCGGGAGCACACTACACTAAATCCTACGGACAGCAGTCTCTGACCTGCGCCTGCACTGCACAGTGGTCATATCTCACTATAATCACTAGAATAAGCTTTGACTGACATCTGTAACTAGAAGCCAATGACTGACTTGTATATGAAATACTTCTTAACTATAATGTGACGGCTACTTCCATTAAGGCTGCTCCACTGGTGCAGTCTGGAAGTTAAGGCTTCACTGCAGCAGATTCCTTTCAAAGCTAAAGCTGATGAAAAATTCATCCAAATCTCACCTGCTTCAGGGGAAGACAACTTAACAGCTCATGATTATTTTACAGCTTGGGATGGAGCAGTTTAGATGATGAATGAAGGTACAGTTAGAGATTTAGGGTGCGTTCACATATAGCTCTTTTTAAATAACCCAAACCTGGTCCTGTTAAAGCCAGCTGTAAATAACTGTGTGTGTTAACAGAAAAAGCGAACTTTAAAGGGGACTCGATTTTACCTCCGGTTTTCTTTAGTACTGATGAGATCTATTTGGTTTTTGAATGTGCATTCGTTTACTGTTTGCAGTTTTCTAGCCTGTGATTGGGGCACTGCTTCAAGTGTAAGCCTTCCGAAGACTGCCTTTATAGCATAAAATGTTTAGCTAGTTTTTCGCCAACAGCCATAAATTATTTAATCAGTAGTGGACATGAAGCAAGATGCGAAAACAGAAAAACCGGAGCGGAGCAGAACTGGAGTGGAGTGATTACAGACAGGAGTGGAAATGTCTGCTTCTCCACTCCACTCACGTGTTGTGGTGCAAAATGTTGTGACACTGCATTGAACTGCTAGTGAACAATGCGGGGTGAAAAAAAGAGAGATTAGAACCCCCATGGTGAAAACAATTTTAAGCAACACAAAGCACTTTTATAAATGTGGACTCATTTGTTCACCAACAAAGATGAACATCTAATTCACTGTTGGTTCACACACACACACACACACACACAGAAAAATAAATAAATATATAAATAAATAAATAACTGCAGTACCTATCATCAGTTCATTTCTATGTAATTTAATCAATCTACTCAACCTTCAACCTTTCCCCCCCTCTTCGACACTCTTTCTGTCTGTCTCTCTCTCTCTCTCTCGTTGATCGCTCCTGCATCACAGCATGGTGTCAAGAGGATGAGGTCTATCACCTATCTCCCCTCCATATCTCCCCCCATCCTGTGCTCTCTCATAATGATGTAGTTGGCTCATGTCCAGGTCTGTCCCAGTAATGGATGGAGCAAGATAACTCAATACAGACAGCTTGTGCAGAACACATGCTGTACCCTGCTCATCTCTAACAAACACAAACACTACACTGCGAATCGTGCATACCACACAAGCAAATCCATTACACTTCAAAATCAAACTTTCCTCCTAAAAGGGTGTCAGAGAAAGGGAATGAGGTTACCTTTTCAGGTGTTTGAACAGGACTTGCATTGTTTCCTGATTTGGTTTTGGCAACTGCTTGATTAATTCTTTTATGCCCTGGAGACGCTGCTTATACTCAGAGTTCTCTGCACAAAATCAGAAAAGAAAATGATTAGCATCTGCCTCGTGGCACGTTGGCAAAGCTGTCCTCAGTGTTCTCTGCTTAGTCACTGCTTTGACAGGTTCTTTGCAAAGCATATCTTACAGCACCCTCTTGTGGCCCCTTACTGTAAGTGTAGATTTACCATGTTACAGAAAACTTGCGCTGAGTGCTTCATTACTGTCTAACTCATTCATCTTCTAAACTCATTAATGTTCAAGGCGATACACATAGCAATATATAAACAACTGCTCACTATTGAAATCTAAGCAGGTTCAGCTTTTACCTGTAATCAGACATAACTGTGACCGTGTCACTCAGATCCAGTTTCTGAATTCAACATAAGACTTAAGCGTGTGCTCAAAATCCATGTAGCTATTAGTTCTGATGGGCCCAAAATATGCACCTAGTTAATGCTTAATTGTTTGATTCACATTGGCATAAATCAGATGCATGACTGCCAGAGATAAAGAACATAACTCACTGATGGCATTAACGAAATCATTAAAAGAGGCATAGGTGAAAAGAGGCTCTGGAAGCTCCCTGAAAAACATTTTCAGAGCACCGGTGGTCACATGGATATCCTCCCATTTGGTGTCCTCTAGATCCACCTTCTCATCTGTCATACACAAATACACAAAAACCAGAGATGTGTAAGAAATAGTAGCATAGTTTTTCTGTTTTTAAAATACACTCATACATCAGCCATGACATTAAAAGCACCTCCTTGTATCTGCATTCACTGTTCGTTAGAGGTCATCCTCTACTCCTTCACCAGTGGTCACAGGACACTGCCCACAGGATGCTGTTGGCTGGCTGGTTGGGTTGGTGGACTATTCTCAGTCCAGCAGTGACAAAGAGGGGTTTAAAACTCCTGCAGCCCTGCTGTCTCTGATCCACTCAGTGTCACTGCAGTGCTGAGAATGTCCACTGTCCATATAATACCTGCTCTGTGGTGGTCCTGTGGGGGTCCTGACCATTTAAAAAAAAAAAAATGATGGAGGGCTAACAAAGTATGCAGAGAAACAGATGGACTACAGTCTGTAATTGTAGAACTACAAGGTGCACCTATGTGGTACGTGGATAAATTGAGTGTAAATACATTGAGGTGGTTTTAATGTAATGGCTGATCAGTGTATATAACTGTCCTAATCTGTTATTTCACTTTTCACAATTTATTTTACATACATTTAGCTTAAGCATAAACAGGTGTGCTTTTAAATACACATGCATTATTTGAATTTGGCTGTCCATCACAGGCACTTAATATTTAGCAGAAATTCAAAATGTATAAAAGACCAGTTATGTGCAGCTACCTAGATATACAATGTAAATCACACTACCCATACCATGATTGACAGCAAAGCGCAGTTTCTGAATGACAGCCAGATTGCCACTGACTCTGTATAATCCATCAATATTTAAGCCTGTAGCGAGAGAGAGAGATGGTGAGAGAGGTATAGCGATGTAGAGAGAAAAGACAGAAATAAAACAAATCTTTAAGTACATTTAATGCAGCAATTTAATTCACAGCACGAAATGAACACTGTAATATTAAAATCACACACAGATGCAATAATAACTTTGTGAGCACCTGTGTTCTCCACATGCTCAATACACATCCTGACGAAGTTGGGTACTGTGGTGTTCTCCCTGGCACAGAGACTGGTCAAACTACACCCAAACACCTGATCTGAAAACAGGGGAGAAAGGAGAAATATTCAAGATCTGGCCAGCATTAGGAGGACATATTACAAAATTTGCCTATCCATGCTCTGCTCACAAATGCATTCTTTCGTAGCTTTTGGGATGTTTACCAGATTGAAAATCTCATCCAACCAGAAATTGTAACATACTTTTATAGTCACCATATAATGCAGAGTTTAGCACTTAAAATGCTACACCAGCAATCTAAACAAAATTAGACAGCAGGCAGCAAAGAAAATGAATTTGCCAACATGCTAACAATATCTCAATTCCACAACAAAAATCGTGTGATCCCTCATATGTATATACAAAATATATGCTGCATGCTGCAATTTGTTATTTGTCAACTACATTTTGCCAGCATTCCGTGAGGTTAGGCTAGTCTTGCTACAAAAGACTGCATTTGTAGACAGCATGGATAGGTAATTCCTGAAAGACCAGCTACACACAAAGAAAAATCTTCCAAACTATCAGAATTCATTTATCCTTTAGTATCAGTGGAAGAAAAGTATTCCTATCTATCTCTAGGCCCTTTCCCACCCAGGGCACTATCAGGATCCTTTAACCTGTAATGTCTGGGTTTTGCATCATTTATAAATTGGAAGTTATTAAACTGTATTGTTACAGGGATGCACGCATTCATACATGCCATGAATACAGTAAACAGGAGATTATGTTCTCAGTTACATTCTTATGATGCTACAAAGCTAAACCAAAAAAAATGACAGAAAAAAGCATCACAGTGATGTGCAGCTTCTCCAGCTGTAATTTCTAGATGTCCCTGTACTTCCTAGTAATAAATCGGCTTTTTCCCCCAACACAAGCCATCCCAGTGATTTCCTGGATAATGTAGCAGGTTTTGTGCAGATAAGCTCCCAGATAAACTTTACTGGGATCTGGACTACAGCAAGTATAAACATGCAACACTTTCCACTGTATTTCATTTAAATCCCTGGGTAAAAGTGCACAGGTGCAAGGGGCTTTAGTGTGTAGGTTACCTTTAATGTAGCCCTTGTCTCGGACAGCCTGTAGAGTGGGTCTTCGGGTTAGGAATTTCTTAAGCTTTACTCTGGTCTTCTTCTGATCTGATGATTCCATGCTGGAAGAACTCTTCATTGCTATGTACAGGGAACATACACCATTAAACAAGCCAGAGCAACGTGGCTGAGGAGTGATGATTAATCGCTGTATGTTTGTATCCAGGCATGTATATGTTCTTCTTTACCTTTGTTTTTCTTCAGATCTCTATGGTCTTTCTCTTTGTCTTGTTTTTCTGTTCCAGGAGACTCAGGCATGTCCTCCTCAATAGCCTCATCTGACTCCCATGCCTACAAACAGCACATGTGAAAATACACAGACACAGCCAGAGATAATTAGTGACATTCCTCAGGTTGTATGTGTAATGTGTAGATTAAATTAACTACTAGTACAGATGCTTATACATAATGGCGAGTAAGAATAAGTAGAGTTTATTTGTCATGATTTAGCCTAGACTACTGAGACAGACTGCAATGCTGTGTAAATGCTTGTGAGACACTCACGTGTGTATTGATGGCCTCTGTAAGTGCTTTGTACCAGTCAGTGATGACGCTGTCTATCTCTGACTGGATCAGCAGCTCTGTGCCCTGACGCGTCTTGAGCTGGAATCAAAAGGGTCAGCAGAGATCACTGGGCAGCAAGATTAGTTGAAGCTTGTTAAGGTTTAAAAATAATACAGGATATTTCTCCAGATACTGAGAAAATGATCTACAACATACACACTTCTACAACCACTTATAGCCGCTTAGACAACAAAAGATTTTACCTCAATGACGTGTTTCTTGCTGGACTTGTCCTTGGATGCCCATTCCACTGAACCACCGCGCAGGTCTACGGTGAATTCCGGTTTTGACTGGTTTCCTCCAAACTTCAGATGGCAAAAGAGAATTACATAAACATTGTGCTTTAGGATACACTGTAATATCTGCAACTCACTGGCCATTTCCAAGAGTTGCCAGACATTACAATAACTCATACTGCATATCTGTTCCATCAGTGTTACTGTTTCGTTACTGGGTGCTGCTGAACTGGGTTACTGACCACAGCTGCAACACGCATTGGGTGACAGTTAGTTTTGGATTATAAAGAAAGTCTTCAAATTAATGTTAAGGTGAGTTTCTTGTTTGTTAACTCTGAGCTCATCCATGTCCCCACAGTCACAAATGTGCATGTGCATAATGCCCATTTAAAGATTTAGTTCACAGTCTGTTATTGATGTTATTGCTTGAGAGCATTCATTTGTCCTTACTGATCTCTGGAAAGCACAAGCCAGGCTGTTATCTTACTTTCTTTTACTAGCTGCTTACATTTTACTAGCTGCTTACATCCGACATGCAGAAGGATTGGAGAAGAATAGTTATGTTCACCCAGGCTCATGTTCAATATGTAGAAATGCATGCCAGTGCATGGCCCTTATAGGCGTTCAATACCCCTATTAAACCTATATTATCAACAACTTTAACTCTTTAACTTTAACTTTTTTAACAAAAAGACCAGCAACAAGCAAGAGGGGAGGGTGTAAGCATAAAAGAGACAAGCAGAAGGACAGACATGCACACACAATGTGAGCAGGAAGCCCCATTTGAGCAGCTTTAAACAGTTTTTAATTTTTGCTAAATTTATTCCAAGCAATCACATAATCTTTAGCTTCACTGTATATGAACTTCGCAATGAAGTATAGGCCTGCAGGTCAATATCTACAGCAGATTCTCCACTGATGTATAATACAGCTGAAGGTGCCCAGATGTGCACATTTACTGTAAGTAATTTTAGAATAAGGCAAACTGTTCCAAAAACTGCATACAGGCTTCCTAGGTGGAAAGGCACTGACACATACAGAGCAAGGCTGACCACGCCCAAAGTGCTTATAGGAGACCGCAGGGCGGGGCTTAACTGAACGCTTCCAGTTGCTTAGCAACGAGAGGAGGAGCTCAGGGAATGAGCCATTGCGGTAGTACGACTTTGAGAGAAGAGAGAAAGAAGGCAGGAGGGGAAGAACAGAACAGGGAGAGAGAGAGAGAGAGAGAGAGAGTGATGATGCATGAACAGATTCACAATCACAGCACACACAGAGAAGGAAAACAATGGAGAGACGAATCACAGGTACTTAGAAGTGGGAGGTACCAGATGCACTGACTTTAGTTTAAGGCTAATTCTGTGCCAGTGTAAAGGACACACCTGGCTGGTATATTATCCAGTTCAGGAGGGCTGAAGGACATGGTAAAGAAAAGGTCCAGCTAAAAATCAAATTTAAACAGTTTTCCACATATGTGTTTGATAGGTCAGGACATGTCTGGAGGCCAATACTCTAAACCACAGTGCACCAGTGCAACCATAATGAAGAACTGGGTACAGCTGAGAAGTTATATACATGTACTTTTACAGATATGATTTGCAACATTTGTTTGTTTATCCCTGTAGCTTCAGGTCTAAACTAAAGAAGCAACATTTGGACAAGATCTGGGGAACCATGCATTGGCTGACTGACTACAACTGAAGTGGAAAAATGGGTACTAACTATTTCTTTAATCCAGTCATAGCTACTACAAACCCGCATCTCCTACTATTAGGGGTGTCCCATTCTGATCCAGGCATATTATTTTGGATCAGGTTTTGGCTTTAAAAGCCTGATCCAACTCTGATGCTTTGTTTTGTTCTGTTCTGTCTACACCACTGTCATAGGGCATATCATTCACAATTTGCTGCAGTAGGGGAAGTTTGTAGAAATTAACAAGTGGTCTAAATGTCTGCAACATCAAGCTATTTAACTTAAAATGTGTAGTATCTGCAATGCCAGTGCTTTGACTGTGTATGAACTTGCTACCTTTCCCAGTCCTATTTTTATAATTTGCACCTAAAATGTGTTGATGCAGTTAATATTAATTAATTTTCTGCCATTCAGCAAGTGGAATGCTGTCGAAAACACTTTCAAGATATACTCTTGTGATGGTTTTCCACTCTTGAGTTGTGACAGGTTAAAATTGTAGTCTATTTAAAAAGGATTTCGTAAAAATTACAACTATTAGTATGTGTATATATGAGTATATATCACTATGCAATCACTGAAAAACTATTTAACTGTAGCATTTTAGTGACGTTGTATTACTCGGTGTTCAATATTACTGAAATTGGAATTAGAAAAAGAAAACCCGGACTGGGACACCTCTACTACAACTACTACAGTAAAGGAAAATGAAAACAGTGAGGAGCCACTGAGAACAGAATAAAGTGCAAACATACCCAGCTGCTGCTGCTGGTCTGGCCCTTAGCAAAGAGCAGTGTGGACCCCTGCAGAACTGTCCAGGAAGATGTCCAGTTCTTCCTACAAGGCAAGAAAAGATACACAACAAAACTCAGAAAAACAGCACAGTATAAAAGACTGAGACAGAAGAAAGAAGTGCTATGTGCCCACCCATGCACACAATGTGGTTAAGACGAGATCCGTACCTGACTTTCTTTCCATGCTCAGTGATCTTGGTCACATTGAGGACTCCACACTTTTCTGAGGGCTGAAGAAGGAATATGACATTTACTGATTGGGAAGTTGAAATTTGACCTCAAATCGAGTAGGAAAACCAATCATTTCATGAAGCAGGAACGTACGAGAGAGAAAAAACATATCCGCTATCTGCTAATATTTAAGATTAATTCATTTTTATGACTAAAACAGTGATTAACAATTCAGACTAAACTGATTAAGGTGACTTCCCATTAAAATGATCATCTGTACTACAGTTTGCCACAGATGAACCAGTGGTTAAATCCTAATATGTCATAGTACCAATTATAAATTAGTACAGATTAGCATCTCTCTCACGCACACAGTGTAAGTGAGGATGTTATTAAGCAGTCTAAAATGCAGTATATGAAGACCCTGTTTACACCTGCTTGTTTGCTGCGTATCTGGATTGTATCGGGTTATCCACATACAAATGAAGGTGTTAACACACCCAGGATGCTTTTAAAAGAGATCTGAATATAATTGCTCAAATCATTTCAGGAGGGATCCAAGACACATTTTAGCCAGATACTCTACAAGTGTAAATGCATCCATCTCTCCAAGCCACCGATGACAACCAAAACCCTTTTCAATACTGAGAGAGTGCCTGCGCCTTTAGTTCTGTACACAGGAGAAAAATACCCACTAGATTACACTTAGCCGAAGCACTGCTGCTCCTCAGTAAAACTCCTCAAGTGAGTTTCTCTTCTGAGTTTAATTCCATAAACTACTTTGCTGGCTCTCTGGGATACTAGTTAAAGTTCACTTTGCCTTATTTTTCACACATTGCTTGTTAACTCACATGGTTCACGGTTGAGATGACTAGTATAAGAGAAGCCAATTACTACCAACAGATGTCTTGACCGAACAAATTGTGATTTTCTTTTTTTTTAAAAAAAAAAAACAGGAAAAATGAGGAGCAACAGGTAATTGGTTGTTGTATATGAGCTGATTTGCATGTCATGGCATTTGCACGACTAACCAGAGATGCATTTAACTAGCAGGTCTAAATGCATGTGGGTAACTTTCTTCGAGGTTTACAATTCAGATTCTAGTAACATGAAACAACCAGGTGTAAACAGTCACAGAGGTGTACTTATACATGTTAGTATGCATACTAACTGTCAAGGGGTGTTTAGGTGAGGAGGGACAGGAGTCAGAGTCGGGGGAGTTGTGTTTGTTGGTCCCAGACTCCTACAAACCCAGAAGAGGAACAGAAAGGTGAGGTTAGCTTAGCTGAGGAAATGAAGAGAAGGGGAGGATGAAAGCAGTAAATGTGAACCAGACTGAAGGTGTGTCAGATTCTCCTGAGAGCTGAACCACTGGAAAACAATGCAAAGGACGACAATCGATATTCAATTATTTAGTTATTTGTTTAGTTGTTTGTTTGAAAGTGAGACACATTGTGGTTTTATTACTGAAATTTAGTCCTGAACTTTAATGGCACACAGGAAGAGACACACCCTCAGGCTATAGCGGAGGTTAGTTTCATCTACATGATTAGGTTTTAATCAAGCATTGTTTTCACTCACACACTCACACACTCACACACTCACACACTCACACACTCCAAAAAGTGCACTGAGCCTCTACACTCTGAGCAGAATGTGCCTGATTTCTTCTAATTCTCTGATTCCATTAAAAGCCATAATCAACTCTGATTGGCTGTAGCTCAGCGAAGGGGTTGGGCACTAACTTGTTGTCTGTACAGTGACAGGCCAAAAGCCCTGGAGAAGTGTTCCGAGGTGAACCGCCTACTTTTGACTGACAGCTGGAAAAGAACCATGTACAGTAGATGACTCAACTGTTACTGAGTGTGACTCAGTTATTGCTCTTACCATCAAAATGTACTATTTCATTACAAAATTAACATCTCAAAATTAACATTACAACAACATCTCAGCAACAACTTATAAAAACGGGCAACAAAACAGGAGGTCTACAAAACTATGTGGAGACATTACCTCAAACAAAGTAATCCGTAACACGGATTTACAGTAGCAGCGAAGCCTACAGTGCCTTCCAAACCGGATGTGACTCATGTACGTCACATCAATGCATGATATAATATAGCAAGAATATAAAATCTTTTTTTTTTAAACAATTTTTGCATTTCATTTCATGGGCACATTACGGCTGCGGCCGATGTGAAAGGCTATACTACTTAACATAAAACCAAATGGCACGGGGGCACGTCGCAGCGCACTCAAGGGTGCATTACTGTACCTACTGTGGGCCAGTTTTTCCTCAAACCAGTCTTGAGACACACCAGATGATGCACATTGTGGCTGTACAACAGCTTTCACTACAGCTGTACCTGGTACTGAGTGTTCTTAATGGTTTGGTTTAGGTGTACAAATGCAAAAGTTCCACATTTCTTAAATGGCATCTGAATTACATTTAATTCCATTATCAGATGGGCTTTCCAGGAGGGGCCTCACCACAACACGTCACACCTGTGCAGTCCCCAGAGCAGGACCATGGACAGCTGCTCATGCACTAGGAGCACTGCTGTAGAAGATAGCATTTTGTCACATGGCTTGGGATAATGATCTTTACCAGTGCTCTACCTCAGACTTACCAGGAGAAGCACAAAAAGTGTGAGCCCATCAGGAACAAAGTGGAAAATACACATGAAGAGATGCTAAAGCAAAAACTATCCCTCTGTCACACAAGGCAGCTGTAAATAATAAGCTATGGTGTCCGTGAACCTTTATTAATATCCTTAAGATTTATTTAAGATTTCACCAAGAATGTGAACCAAATGTGATCTTGTCTTCACAACGATAAACAGAAAGTCTGATTTAAGAAAGACCTGAGACTTAGGTCAGATTTCAGAAAGGCTTTGTGTCTTACACTGTTGTACATTTATGAAATATTTAACAATGGTTTAAATAATTAAAGTCACTCATGAAAAATCTCGATCTTGACCTCTTGCAAAAGAAAAGTCCTCTCAAAAAGACAGTTCTGTTCTGTTCAAGGGCAATATGTTCCCAACCAAAAGGAGACAACTTCTAGGAAATCATCACAGTTAAACAGACTCCTGTTGTTCACAGCATTCTTCGTAAAGAGAAAAAAAAACCTGTATTCTAACCCCAAAACCTCAAACCAGCAACCCCATTCCAGTAGTAGTATGTGTCACCCAACCAAACAGCTGGTCTAAGCTTTCTCAGTGGGGATGCGGAAGAGCCTGGAAAGCTGATCTGGGATCAGGCTTCCACACAAAAACCCATCGCTGGGTCCCAAAAATCTAAACTGGCCCACTAATAGCTAATCTAGATTCATGTGCTTGATAAATCTGGGCTGTGCTAATCTGCAGTGTGATCTGCAGGCAGTGAGAAATGCCTCAGACAGCACAGGAAGATGTCTTAATTGGCTTTCAGACTGCATGCTGGTATTCAAAGTAAGACACTACAGGAGTCCGCGGGAGAAGATGCATATTTAGTCCCTTCAGCACAAAAAGTATTTTGGGCGCACCTTTCTAACTAGGCATTATCCACCGAGACCAAGACAAACGAACATGACCTCGACAAAACAATTTATACTCTCCTTAATTCAAACCCAAATATCTTAAATAATAAATGATCATTATATCATAAATAATATACATAGTGATTTAATTTATGTTTGGAAAATGAATAGCCAGATTTGTCCTCTTAAAATGTATGCTGTGTGTGTAGCTAAATTTCTCCATAGAAAGCAGAATTAATGACTGTTCTTTTCATCTGACTGTCATATCTTAGCTGGAGTGGAATACGGAGGCTTGTGATTGTGCGGGATTAGGTGATGAGAGTGCTGAGACTCTGTGAGAGCTGATTAGGAGTGAGCTGCTCAACACAGCCACTCTAACTCAGCACAATACTAACAATACTGTCTACTGATTTTACAGTGTGACTAAACACAACCAAAACAACCAAATCTAAACAATATAACCCAACACTAGCACATCATTACTTACATCTTTTACCTCAGTTTATAGTATTTTTCACTTTTTTTCCTTCATAATTTGAAAAGTCCAGCTGCCCATTCCAATGTCTGGACATTTATTTGATGGTGCAAAACGGCCCATCAAACTTTTCCAAAATCTCATACACATTACTTAACTACAGCAGGCGTAAAAATGTACCTTTTCACTAAGGTCTAGTACGTAGGTGCTATATCTCCACTTGGTCAGGACAATGGGATCCGGCTGCTTTCGTTCCAAACTGCGACTTTTAGGTGCTTCTCCAGCATTTGGAGGGGAGAGATTGTACTGTACAGAAGGAAAAGAAAAGAATAGAAAAGAAAAGAAAAGAAAAGAAAAGAAAAAAAAAAAGAAAGAACATAATAACAAAAGGGTCAAGCAATGACAAAAGAGTGACAGAAATGTAAGCAGAACAACACTAACACGTTAACAAAAAAAGAGCAGAATAGCTACCTCTCCCCTCGCTGGCCACAACACCATGTGTGGTCCACTTTCCCTAATCCAGACAAAAAAACCCCACCCCAAACATCCTCGATCTTACTTCATGCTTCTGCTGTGTGTCAGACAGAGTGAGCAGGTATGAGGTGTGAGCCTACGGTCAGACAAACTGTGGTCCAGCGTCAAGCTGTGCGCCTGCATGTCTGATCTATTAACTAGATTAGAGAATCAGGGTTAATTTTAGATTAGCTAGTGGCACTGTGGATCGCTCGCCACTGGTCATGCACTGATGGCCTACTGGGGGTCCAAAGGGGGAAATTGAGTGTTAAGGTGATTGTGTGAGCGTTTATATGTGGTGTATCCCCACAAATCTCTGTTTTTTATATGTGAAGAGCATAAAGAGAACAAACACAAACACTATATATTTGTTCAATAATCCTGGACTGTCCACACCTGGGCATCTATGTGCATGTGTTAAGTGTAGCGTAGTTGTGTTTATCACTACCAGTCAGTGCAGTGGCCAGCCTAGGAGTACTCAGGGATCATGCCTGATTTTCCTAATGAAATAATGCCAGTGGTAAAAGGAGGGTCCTGAAAGCAGGTAAATACGGCACTGGGTGCAGGTGATTTTTTATTCCCTTTTGGGTAAATTATCTGACTAATGTTTTCAATAACTAGCCAAAAATACGATTTGAGTGCATGTCTTCTCTTACTTTAGGAAGCTCCCACTCAGAGCGGGAGCCGTCAGCACTGTAGTAGTATGGCCTGCCCTGCTCATCCACATGCTTTATCCACTGGAACACAACACACAAAGGAGACAACCCACAGAACAGTACAGTTAGATTGGATAGTAACCCTGTAGTACTGAGCAAAGAAACAGAAATGACAACACTAATCCAAAATTAGAGACTCACAATAATATACTAAAAACGTATGTTTCACACAGAGAGAAGTAAAAAGAAGGGACCTGTACCTTCTCATTATTGTATTCACACACATACAGTGTGTGGCCATGCTCATCCAGTTCTTCAGACCATCCTCTAGGGGGCGATCCATACTGACTGTCTGACTGACTGGAGTGAGTGCTCAGGCAGTTCTCTTCAGAAGACAGCAACTGAAAAGGTGAGATAGAGAGAGATGGATGATCAGTTTAGAAACCATTCATGCAACGTTTCATTTTACAGTACAGGTGTACACAGTGATCACCTATCAGTTACCTATGGGCCCAGGATAAAGTACAATGCACCATGTACACGACCATTGAAAGCATTTATTACTATTATGCTATTTCACTTGTCTTTTTTCACACACACACACACACACACACACACACACACAAACACACACACACACACATACACACACACGTATAAAAAAACTGGCAGTTGACTGTTACATTCTCTAAATATTTCATGACAAACTGTTTAATAACTACTTAAAGACTTAAAAACTACTTTTTTTCTTCTTTAAAAGTTTGGAGATATGAGTTACTTTGGTTACTTTGGAGATATGAGGTTTTGTTGAGACAGTGATGTATTGGAGTGCAATCATCGGAAGTCATGCAACAACTATAGTGTACAGCTGACAGGTCTGTAAACCATTTTTTTATCCTCAAGATGGCAGTGTTACGCTAGAACCTACTCTGATCGAACCCTGAAGCAGAACGATCTCCTCCTCTCCAAAAGACTAGTGTCCACTTAAAGACACACACACACACACACACACACACACACACACACACACACACACACGCACGCCATCTCGTGCATTATCAGAGCACATTCTGTCCTCTGGAACACTGGCTGGCACGAGCTCACATTAGTACACTCTGTAACCACAGCAAACTTTACCTAGCACGTCGAGGACCTTCTCTCAGTCCTCTCTCTACCAGCAATTCAGTCACATACAGACAAACTAACTCAGTTACAATCTGGTAGACCTTAAATATCTGGACAGGGTTTTCAGAGGATTTAATTATAGAATGCAGACCTACTTCAACACTGCCCTAGTTTAAACACACTAACAGACTTCCAGTCCATCCAGTCTTTAGGGATCCCCAACCAGTCTCTAGTTTTTGTGTTCCACGTCCTAGCATACCTGAGTTAGTTTAATCTGCCCTCAGCCCTTGGTTACCTGGCTAAGGTGAGTTCGGAGTTGAATGAGGAAAAAATTGCAGTGATTGGACGTCACTGGGGTCTGGATTATAAACTGTTGACTCACAGACACTAAGGGTGGGTGATACAACGCTGCCCACGACAACAGCGCTACAATTTCACACAATATCGTCATTGTCAGATTGACGCAACAATGACGCCATTCTAACTTTTGCGCCTGCACATTACTAAGCAGTTCTATGCACACAGATGGTGTGTGTTATGTGCGTGTGTGTAAGGGTATGTGCAGAGGCTGTGTAGCTCTGAATGAACTCAATCCTTATGCACAACTAACTAGCACTGCGATGCACAGCAGTTAGAAGTTTGCATATCGAAGGCCTCATGCTGTTAGTCTGAGTTAGTCTGATACGTCTTGATGTCCTCCTCGTTCAGCTGGAGGTTGTGTGCCAAGTTTGAAGTATATTATATTATAGATCTGATCCTAACATTCATATGCACAATTGTAAGCTTAAATTGTTTTAGTGCAGTACAGTTCTTCTGCACTACTGTGCTGTGTACTACCTGTCAAAGAAGAAGAAACACGATATGAACGACTGCTATCCATCAATAACTTCTACATTGTAGATTGAAAAAGTCTAACTATGACAGCAGAAAATGATATCATGCAATTATACATCTGTAGTAATGTCTTGTCAAATGTACTGCACTGACGTTCAATTACTGGCTTTTAAAAATATATAATTGCATAACTATCAGGACTGTGTATACTTTGGTCACATAAGGAATGAATTTAACAGGCTTTTGAAGCTTCTGAAGCTAGTCATCACAAATGTACTCTGTGTGCCGAGAAGTGAATAATGTATTTTGAAACTTGAACTGTTTTTAAAGGAAAAGTTCAGTTCTGATTCTTGTTATGGGCTCTTTTTCCACCAAACGTTTATTCTTCTTATTGAAATCACTGCAACTGCAAAGTGTTGAACAGTGATCACATTTATTTTAAAAATGGTACGACGACCATGCTGTCTTGTGTGTATTCATATGTGTTACCTCCATGTCTCCAGTGCTGGCTGTGTCTGTGCGGCTGCCCCCGTTGGTGTCTCGTGAGCGGGGTGGTTTCCAGGTCCTCTCCTGGGTGGTACGGTTATAGTAGAAATGTCTCCCACTTAGGTCTTTATGGGTCTCCCAGTCACCTAGCACGTGCAGGGGAGAGGAGGAGGGGATGGGAGGCAAAGAGGACTGAGAGATCTTCAGCTCCTGCAGGTTTGTGTAGACAGGGGACTCTGGACGGCCCTGACCAGTGGGTGACACCGCCTGAGGGGCAGAGCGAGCAAGAAAGAGATAATTAGATAATAATATAACTTCACCTTAAGCATTACTTGACATTTATAGCCAATTTACGTTATACTGTATACTGACAGAGTTCAACAACAGCAGCATCAACAACAGCAACAACAACATTTATTTATTGATTGATTGATTGATTGATTTATTTTCAATTTTCTGTGCCAAACAGTGAACAGGCTGCTGCTCACAGAGCCCTGTTCTGGCTGAGTCAATGGTTTCTAACAACCCACAAACAAACAATAAATAAAAAACAAACAAACCAAGAGAAACAAAAATACATGTAGAAAAAACTATCCTGCAGAGTTTACAGGTGAGATATGGCAAAGAAAACTGAAAGGACACCAACAGTGCAAGTTGCCAACAGAGAGGACGTACTGGATATGAGAGGAAGTGCTGCTGTGAAAACCAGACATCACATGGCTCAGAGAACCATTACAACACACTGTGTCCATCTGCAACTGGACTCGCTGTACTCGACACGGATTATACTGAGTTCCACAGAAGGCAACACTCTAACAGGCTTAGTCCTGTTTAAAACAGGGTGAAAGTCCAATGAACTGATTTACATTATTCGATTACATAACAATAACTGATGTTTATCAGATGTAGTGACATACCAATATTACAATATGTAGTAAAACCTAAACTGAACGTTGGCCGAGTACATTCAATTACCATAACTCCTCACTTTTAGATTTTTTTTTTTTTCAGATTCAATTTTTTAAAAACAGAAATGTGGAAGTTCAAAATGAAAGAGCAGAGAACAGAGACAAGCTGGTGCAGAAATAAAACACAGTGACAGCATTAAAGGTCAAGGAAGATTAAGAGAGAGATTATTTAGAAAGACACTAACAAAAGGTTACCACATACAGCACAGCATGTTTAGCAGCCTCAATAGGCATGGCAGCAGTAGTGTTGCTTAGGCGTCAGCTATTGTGAGCAGTGAGGTAAAGAAAACACACAATTCAAACACCGCTCACCACCATTACATTAAACCCTGGATGGCATGCGGTGGAAGGACAGAAATAGCCTCCATTCTCCCTTTAGCCCTACAGCTAGTGCAGACACCAGCAACAAGCCAACATACCCAGTGGAGTGTTCCACAATTCTCAGCCAGATAACTTAAGTCAGGCTTGTCCAATGGGAAAAGTACTGCCGGACATTCCTATTCGACAATCCTGACTCTGCTCAAGTTATCCAGGTTACAGAGAAATCCTACATTGTGGAACACCCCCTAAGTTCTGTTCACAGTATCCCCCAATTAAATCTAGGCCTTCCTCTGAAACGGGAAGCCAATGTCTTTGGGCCTTAGAAAAGGACAACATCAGAACAGAAATGTCTCAGTACAGTTCATTTGTTTATCGTTATCGCAATATTGAAACAACGATGAAATGAGTAAATCAGGCTCAAACCAATCATTTTACTGTGTGCTGTGAACATCCTGACCAATCACAGATCCAGAGGAGTTACCAGCAAATGTATATTATTTTGTTCAAAATAAGGCAGACCAATTTAACCATATAAACCTGTTCACCAATGCATGTCAGAAACCTCTTATTTGGGACTATCGCAATTGCAACATGCAACAATATGATTGCAGTTCCAGTATTTTGTCCATACTGTGCAGTCCGAAGGGAGATCCACAATTCCAGGCTGTAACTTGTGACGGACAGAACCAGTACCAAAACACTCAAAATGCCAAACGCCCTGGGTTAGCTATTTCCGGCATATGGTACATTTGAGGAGTAGTATTCGAATCCAGGTTCTTCACAGACGGATACAGATGGAACTTCCTGTCATGCTGAAATATCACTACATGCCTTGACGTTGAACTCAATTCTTTAACATCCTGCACTGCAATGTGGCACTGAACTCCAAAAGAGAAATTCCTGACATTTTATTTAGTGTCTTTTATTTCTCTCTGACAGAGACTGTTGACAAAAGTACACTGGCAGCAGCATGGCAGGATTCAGTGAACATGTTGCGTGTTATTCTCTCTTTAAGTCTATTTAAGCATTTAAGCACAAACAATTAAGGTTTCCTCTCTCCAGTGTTCAGCACTCACAGCCCTGCACAGATTCTCCTGTTTTCTAATCCTATTCATGAATGACTTTGTCTCGAGTCTGGAATTTTATAGTAGGAAAACCATAAAAAAACTTCATGGTATTGGAATCCCAGGTCTATTCCATGATCTGTTCCTGTCAGTGGACGATATTAGCCAAAAGAGTGCATAGCCAATAATGTTACTGTTAATGTTACTGTTTTAGGAGTCATTCCACACACACAGATGTGAAGCAAATTTACACTAGGAATATACCAAACACACTTAAGAAGGCTAAGATCTTTCAGGTTTTTAAAGTAGGGATGACATTTTAAATCATGGCCCATTAATCAACAACGATTACAGTCGTATGTTTTAGGTTGGGAAACGTAACTAAATAACATGGAGGTGATGAACTGCCTGTAGAAGAGTTAGATAAAAGAACCACAACTTGCTGTGCACAATGCAATACAACCACAACTGGCAGCGTTCAAGCCACAAACCAGGAAAAGTGCATTCGCTGGCCATATGCTGTTGTTTCTGGACCAAATAATAATAATAATAATAATAATAATAATAATAATAATAATAATAATAATAATAATATTAATAATAGGTCTTTATTTACAGAAAACAATTCACTATGGAAAGAGCAAAATGATCCTAAGGCATTACAAATGAGCCTCAAAACTAGATAAGAGGCACTCAGATGACTTTCAATTTCAACACACTGAACATTCTTCTGTTTTTCATTACTGTACTAAAAATCATTAAGTGCTTAATACATGCCAATACATTCACACTTCCAAGCAGAAAGCAGAGCGCCACAGTTAAAGCATGATGCTCCCATTCATGATACAAAACAAATCAGCTATATATATATATTTACTGACTAAATGCTTTGAAAAGTAATGTAACAATCAGCAGTTAAGGAACCTTCTTAGTGTAACTGTAAATATAGAAAGTAGCTTAAAAGTAGAAAAAAAAAATATCAGCAGCCTGTGAACAGTCGCTCTCTGCTTGCTGTCAGCCACTGGTAGACACTTCACTTGCACTTGTGCCGTTTAACAGTTTCCATTATAGGTGCAGTTGAACTAAAGAGCTATTATGTAAGTGTTACTTTCTTCTTTTACCATTTGCGTCCCACTGCAGATAAATACATCGTCGTATTCCTCTTCATCTCTGCTGTAGCGTTTAAAGGTGCTGAAGCTGAGCATAGTGAGATACAGCGCTGCTGTTCCACTGCGTCTCTTCTCCTGTGTTTCTCTACTGTTCTGTCAGGCTGGCTCGTCTCCAGTTTTGATTAACCATACAGCAGCAGAGTACAAGAGTGCACTCTCAGTACTTCTGTTTACTCTTCCTCCCAGTTTCTACTCCCCCCAAAAGACACACACACATACACTTTTGATAGGAAGTGAGAATGCTCACTCCGGTGTCTCTCCGAATGAATCAGACAGATATCGTGTATACCTCAAACCACAGACACTTCTGTTTCATTATATCCAGCGGACAGATATTCAAATAAAAGCCCACCACAGAGCTTAGGTAAAACACACTCACACCTGCACACACACACACTCACACACACTAAAATTACAACCACATCAGTTTCACTTCAGTGCTGGGAATGATCCACCACCACAACAATATCTGTTCTGGTGGTCCTGACCATCAATAAATGGGGTAAAGGGAGCTAAAACATGCAGAGAATCATACAGTCTACAGTCTGTAATTGTAGAACTAAAAAGGTGCATCTATTTGGTACATGAAGCTTGTAAAAGGACAATGAGTGCAGATACAAGTCAGTCATAAAGTGTACCTAATAAAGTGGCCAGTAAAGGTAAGATTCTTATGCACCTTGACACATTTTCACGGCATGTAATTTCAATGTCACTTCCTTGTTTTAGGATTTAGACCAATGGGTTCCAACTCACAAGCCTGATCCAGCTAGTCACAGGCAATTGAAAACATGACCAAAGTTGGTGACACTCTTTCTATATACTCTTCCACAGTCACTCTGAAGAGTGCTGCTGCTAATCGTATACAGTCCTTCTGTTTCGCTGCATACTTTGTTAGCCCTCTTTCACCCTGTTCTTTAAATGATCAGAACCCTAACAGGACTTCCACAGAGCAGGCATTATTTGGGTGGTGGATCATTCTCGGCACTGCACTAACACTGATGTGCTGTCAGTGCTGACGTGGTGCGTTACTGTGTGTTGTGCTGTTATGAGAAAATCAGACACAGCAGTGCTGATAAGCCACAACAGCTTCAAAACAGAGAAACTCTACTCTCACAGAGAGGTGTTCAGACACCTGAGTGCAGCGCTGCAAGGATTCGTTAAATTTGGGCTTTAAATTGTGGATGCAGTGAGCCTGCTGCCCTGAAGATGTTTTGAATTAGCTGATGCTAATGAGCCCCGCTGTGATTATCGCACACGTACATACACGCACACAATTCTGCCTCATATCAATCCTATCCTATATTCTCTCTCTCTCACACACACACAGACACACACACAGACACACACACACAGACACACACACACACAGACACACACACAGACACACACAGACACTTTTTTCCAGTTTAAGAAATTTTTCTGTTTTAATTTAAAGGAGAATTTCCGTGATTTCTGCACAACTCCGTCTGAGAGTTATAAACAGCATCGTTCAGCTTGTTTTGATGTGAAATGGTGCACTGCAGATGAACTTTCAGATTCAGATTTCTTCACAGTGATGGTGACAGGAGTGACGGGTGGTGATTTGTACAACACTAATATGGTCGTTTTATGTACTTTCTATGATGAGCAGTGAGCCTGCAGAGAACCTTACAGTGGTAAATGTCTTCTCAGGGGGGCTGTTCAGTATTAAAAACATCAGCTTGTAGTTTCTCCAAACGGCCACTAGAGGTCTATATGCATCTATTGAAACCTGAATGTGGTGGAGCTCTTTAAAAACATTGTAACCCACCACATTCCTCATCCTCCCATGTGCACACACATACACACACTGACAGAACTCTGCTCGCAAACACTGCAGTGCTGGCTACTGAGGTCATTTTGTGTGTGTACAATGTGTTCCATCAGACCCTGGCGTGTGTGCATATGTGTACACATGCGCATGTGTGTGACAGATCCACTATATAGTACTTGAGAGATGGTTGCATAACAGCTTGAGCATGACTGCATTACAGCTATATGGGGGAGAGCGAGAGTGCGAGTGAGAAACAGAAAAATACAGATAGAAAGAGACAGAAAGAGAAGGTGAGAGAGA
The DNA here is from genome assembly GCA_034552555.1 of Semaprochilodus insignis. Lineage (NCBI taxonomy): Eukaryota > Metazoa > Chordata > Actinopteri > Characiformes > Prochilodontidae > Semaprochilodus > Semaprochilodus insignis. Next base: position 13,946,101 of record CM067491.1, read on the forward strand.
GAGAGAGAGAGAGAGAGAGAGAGAGAGAGAGAGATAGTGAGTGACTGAATAAGTCATCTTCTAAGTGTGTGTGTGTGTGTGTGTGTGTGTGTGTGTGTGTGTGTGTGTGTGCGTGTGTGTGAGTGAGTGAGTGAGTGAGTGAGTGAGAGAGACGGGGTATTGTTAAATAACAACTACTTCATCTTTTCTTTACCTGTTACTCATATTTCATTGTGCCATTTCCTTTTTTGGATCTCAAGTCGTGTCTTCCACTAACTCCAACTGTCCTTGATGTTCACCCTCTCTTTGTTTCTCTCTCTTAACCTCTCTCTTGCTCTCCCTCTCCCGAGCTGATAATGGATGACCAGCTTAACCTACATTTCCACACGACTGCTTACAGTCAGGACACATCCACTCAGACCCCCATTAACGCATCTGTGGCATCACACACACATACACACACACACACACACACCCACCCACCCACCCACCCCCAACTGCCC